>CM071934.1:3258142-3858142 GCA_016081115.2 Rehmannia glutinosa | reverse complement strand
GTTTAATCAAAATCTAAAAATATGGTGATGTGCGCTTTTAATTTACATTTTGTTTACATTTTGTTTTTTGCTTGATTTTTACAACTTTTTCTATTAACACTCAAATTTCTAATTCATTTGCAAGTACCATCAAGTTTTGATTCTCAACTACTTTTATTTCTACTACAATAAACTAAGCATAAGTATTTACAACCACGAGCTTGTAGCTTAAGTGGTATTTATCACCCTTTATAAGAATGTTGGCCAAGGTTCGAACCCTTTATCTTTTAATTTCTTTGAAATTTATCCCCTCAACCACTACTTGTTTACTCTCAAATTATTAAAAGAACTTGTCTATTAGGAGTTTATTATTACTCCTGCTACTTGTGACACAAATATAGACTTTAGACCTAGTGAGTGTTCGCAATCACTTAAAAGGTAATTTCTCTTAATTAAATTATTCTTAAATAGACATGATTAGCATTGGACTTTTATTATGAATATTTTGTTGGTAGGGTCATATTTATGTAGTAAGTGCGGCGTCATCTAGACTTTAAATTCACATAGAGCATCTCCAGAGTGGAGCGCCATCTTCAGAGTGGAGCAATTTGAGTTCCAGCAGTGCGCCATTCCATGCGCCAGCTTGGATATATGAACAGTGTTGTGATGGTGCAACACTGTTCATTGCGCTATTCTTTTTTTAATTTTTTTCCTTTTTTTTAAGTTTTAGAGTTTTAGTTTATTAAATTGTGAAATAAAATGGTATTTGTTATTTTAATGGGATATTTTGATTGTAATTTAAGTAATTATTAATAACAAATTTTAAATTATATGATCTATAATTTCAATAATAATATGCAGTTTATCAAAAAATACAAACAAAATCTAAAATATAATATTTATTTTAGTTTGATTAATTTTGAAAGTATAATATTTCATTAATGTTACAAAGATTTAAATTATATATGTAATTATATATTATAAAGTAAAATAAAAGTCAATTATAAAGTAATAAAAATCAATATTTAATGAATAAAATAAGGAATCTTATGGAATATTCTTTTTTAGTATGAAAAATTGTGCAAACTACTGGAGATAGATTGCATGTTTTGCACTAAAATAATGCATAATCTACCCCAAAGTGGTGCAAACTACTGGAGATAGTCTTAGAGAAACGGGGAAAATGAGAGGGCATATTATTATTTTCCTTTATTTATTTGCGAAATTGTGTTTCAATTTTGTTTTATAATGAAAAACCCCCCCAAGACGCTCAAGACTAGTCAACTGTATGGTCAGCAACCTAGGATTGTGATAATTGGTTAATGAACTCCAGTGAGAGTACTATGGGAAATCCAGTGGTTTACTCCCCCCACATTTTTTTTTTTTTTTATTGAAATCCATTGAAATTATTATCGATACACAGAAAGGCTGTTTTTGACCTTTCACATGGGTGATGCCCATATGAGTTATGATGCTGATTGAAAATGAACAAAACACTTTAGCACCACTGCACCCCACGATCCATACTCCACCCAAAAGGAAAAACAATTGGATTAGGGGAAGAGACCATTTAATTATAATAAGTTGGGTAAAACTTGCATTTTAACATTTGGTTTCACTTACCCCTCAAATTATCAACAAAATTATACTATAAATTTTTCATTTTGAATTTTTTTTGTAAAACCATAGTTTTTTTTCCTTTTACTATGTTAGTTTTTACATTATAAAATATTAAAAATTATCCATTTCAATTTCTAGATAAATATTCACCAAAGTCAATTTGAACATAATAAGATACATTTAACTTTCTTTTGTAAACATTTAGATTTCTCTTGTAAAATTCATTAAATTTGTAATATTTTTATCTTTTCATAATTTTACTTGCAAAAGAAAGTTATATGCATCGTATTATGTTCAAACAGACTTTGGTGACTATTTATAATTTTATTCACCTAGAAATTGAAAATAATAGTTTATATTTTTAATCATAATGTAAAAACTAACCCAGTAAAAGGAAAATAAACTATGACTTTACAAGAAAATTTAAAATGAAGAACTTATAGTGTAACTTTGTTGATAATATATTTAACCAAAGTAATTATTTATTTTTTGTAGATAAAGAAATAGAAAAAAAGATATAAAATTCATGTATAAATATATAATTTTTTTGAATTTTTTTAAATTTTATGTGGCAAAGTGAAATAATGCAAAGTTTAGGGGGTAAAAGTGCAAGTCAAACATAGTTCAGGTGGTAAAATGTAACAACTTTTTTAAAAATTCGAGACAATGACGGATTTGCCCTCACGTGACGGAATATTCTGGGAGTATTCCACCGGCGGTGGCCAATATATGGCACCGTTCAAAAAATCCTGGAGTTTAGGGGGTAAAGTGCAACTCGGGAAAATTTAGGTGGTAACCTTAAAAAATGCGTATTGTTTGAAGGGTAAAATGTAATTATCTCAAAATATTATGCAAGATATTTGGTGGCACTAAAAATGTATTTCCTCGTTCATCTCAAAAAAAAAAAAAAATGTATTTCCTCGTGCGAGTGCATACTGTATTTTCAGACCTAGATTGAAGCAGTTTAGCTGTTTATGTTAAAATCGTAGAGCACCGCAGGGAATAGTAATGTAGGGAGTCCAGAGTCGGATGACGGACTGGAAAAGCAGGACACTGTACAGTAGCAATTCATTTACTAATTTTACTTCACCCTAAACAATTTTTTTTTTAAATTTATCTTTCAACCAAAATATACTCTCACAATCTTGTTTCACTGTCAATCTTCTCCTCTTCCACTCTGTATAGGGTTTCTAATCTCTATTTTTCAATCCTATCCCACCGAAATTAAAATCCAAATTTAACACTTTTTTTTTTCTCTTTAATGCATGTTACTGAATTCTATTTTCAACGTAGATCCATAACCGGAGTTCTCTCTATTCCATTCTCTGCTGCTGTGTTCGCAAGCGCAGCAACAGTGAATTCAGGAACTCGAGGAAAAGTACGAAGAAACGGTAATGAAGCCCGAACCTGGACTCGAAATTGAGCGTTTGGGTCAGTTGCAGGGGTCCGAACGAGGATCCGGATCCAGCGATCCGACTCGGCCCGACTCAAACGGTTCGGAGTGGGTGGATTGCTGCAATGTGCTTAGGGTTAGACCGAGTGAGGCGAATGGTTTCGCAGTTTATACGAGGAATAAGAGGTTGAAGAGTAGAAGCTTGGGTAAAATTGGGTATTTGGATAACCTCCAGGGTAATTCGGGGGTTTTGGTTAAGGCTGAGGAGGCTATAAGTTCGAATGGTAAAGTTGTAGTTAGTGGTGGTGATGCGCTGAACGTGGGTGGAGTTCAGAGTAATTTGGTGTCTTCGGGGTTTAGGGGAGGGGAGAGCGAGGGGGAGATGATGGAGATTGAAGTGAAGGTGGAGCCGATGCCTCGGAGGTTTACCCGTTCCGTGCTTAAGTCGAACGACAATTCTGAAATGGAGGATGAGAATTTGACAGATACGGTTATTTCGGAGGCCAATGGTTTGGTGAATGAAAATTTGACAGTGTTGGGTAGTCCGGAGACAAGGAAGATGGAGATGAAGATGTCGAAGAAAATACTTATAAAAGGGCGACCAACAACAGTTAGAGAGCTTTTTGAGACAGGGTTACTGGAAGGATATCCAGTATTCTACAATGGTGGCAAGAGGGTATTGTACTCGGCAATCATTTCTTTATTATTACTATATTCTTGTTGTTTTTGTCATGTTTGTTCTGTTGTCAATCAATGTTACTTCTGTTACTACTGCTCTACAACAATTACTGATATTAGCAGATTGTTGTCATTATTTTCTATTTACTGTTATTTTTGTTATTATTTTGTTGTTATTGTTTTTGTTTTTATTGGCTATTATTACTCTTATTTTGGTCATCATCATCATCGTCATCATGATAATCATCTTTTTGCAATATTAGCTATTATAATAGTAATAATAAATAATAATACTAATAATAATAAGTGGTTTGTAATAGTAATGATATTGACATTGAGCATGAATTTGTTTGCTACATCTTAATAGCTTATATGTGTGTATGTGTGTGTGCTGCACTATAGGAACAAAAATGGGTTGTTGCAAGTTTTTGTGATTTGTCAGTAGGGGTAGGGGTAGGGGTAGGGGTAGGATGTGGAGGAAGGTCTGTTAACCTGACTTCCCTTCTATCCATCTTCCCCAACGAATTAAAGTATCTCATCCCACTTCCCAAACAAGTGTAGAGTTAAACTGTTCTAGTTTTAATTTGTAAAGGTGAAGTGAAGTATGTAAACCTTAATTTTAGACTTTTGTCATTTTTACATTTTGCGAAAATGAATTCCATTTTTAAATTTTGCATATAATAGTTGAACGCCATGAAAAAAAAACGATGATAATGGATAAAATTAGCCAACATATCTCATACCCATAATTATAGAAGCTGTTCTTGTAGAACTAAACTAATAAAAAAAGCTTTCCGTAGTGTTTGCTCAATAAAATCCACAATACTACTTGAGCATATAACTTTGTTTGAATTTGTGATTGATTTGATGGAGGAAAGTCATAAGGATTAGCACAATTTATGAGACTGATTTTCCGTAATAGTCTTTTCACAGAGTAGTGTAATTTATATAAAAAAAAAGTGTGATTTTCTTCTTCTTTTAAATGTAATGGTGACAAAACATGAGACAGGTGATATATGTAGGTTATAAATGTCTCAGATAATTATAACAAATGTGCTACTCTCTGTACTTTCTGATGCATTAAATGAAGGGAAAGAATTCTTGTAGTGTTTTATTCGCTTGAAATATTAACCAATGAAAATAGACATTTTGCTTATTTTTAGTTTGCTTCAAAGACTTCTTCAGTTCTGCTTGTAATTTAGATTGACGAGGAGTTGGATATCCTATACTGCATAAATCATTTAAGCTTATACAATAACTACAATAAGGTGAACACAGTAGGATTATTAGTAATGAGGATATGACTAGCAATGTTGATTTAATATCAGAATAGCACTGATAATTGTATGCCTAGTCCCACAAGTTGTCATGTGATGAAAACGGCAGGGAAGATTCACATGAATCAGACTTCATTGAAGCAGGGTCTTATTGAAACGTTTCTGTAGTTGCTTGAACTTTTGTAGGACCAAGATTGGGAATTTTGTCTTAATGTTTATAATATGAGTTAATATTACTGATTAAAAAGTTTAACATAGCTGCAGTGATAACCTTCATTTGCTTTTTGTGTTTAAAACTATGAAGTCACCAATATATTTATCAGAAGTTTTCTTTAAGAGTCTTCACTGACTTATAACATCCTTCTAGGGATTTCCGCTACGTGGGACCATAAAAGATGCTGGAATCCTCTGTTCTTGCTGTTTGTGCAAGGGAACTCGGGTGCGTACTCAATATTGAAGTTTTTGGTTTGTTAACTCATTAAAGTGTGGCTTTTTATCGTCTTGTATATATTGTATTTAGCACTTGACTCCAAGATCAATGGTATTTTTGATCTGTATAGGTAGTTCCACCTTGTCAATTTGAGATCCATGCCTGCAAATCATATAGACGTGCATCACAGTATATATGCTTAGAGAATGGGAAAAGTCTCCTGGATGTGGTCAAAGAATGTCGGAAATCTTCTGTAAAAACATTAGAAGAAACTATACAAAACTTCATTGGGCCTATGCCTGTGAAGGAATCTGTCATATGTAGTAATTGCGAGGGTGAGCTTCTGTTATTTAGTTTTGAATGAATATTATGTGTAAATATTTATTTTGTTTAGTATCTATAATTGTCCTGTATGTTTTCTGTAATCACATTCAAAAGACTGCTTGATGCTCTTTGGTTTCTAGGGTCATTTCTTGCAACATCAGCTGCAAAGGTGGAACTACTTTGTGATTCTTGTATGGTTATTCTGAACTCAGAACTTGATGCAGAATGTGTGAAATCAAGGTATTATTTATGTACAAGTAATTGTTGTGACATATTTTACTCTCGAACCTACTCATTGGCATTCTCTTTTTTCCATGAACTGTTGAATGTGTAGAAAACTTCTTATACATTTGATGCATGATGGACAATTGTAATTGTTAACAGCCCCCACTACCCAAAAAATAAACATCTCTCTCCTCTCCTTTAAAAAAGATGATGCTTCTGTGTTGTAATCTTAATGATCCCAAGATGCTATTGATAAAGCCAGATGGTAGTGAAGAATCGAGGACCTAATAAAGCTTTCTGAGGTGTTTTGGCAGAATCTGGAGCCCAGGAAATGCAAATGTTTAAAATATACTTGATATCCACTAGCTTTTGGACTCTGCAAGGGGCTTCGACACTTAGCTCATATTTCCTTCAGTTTGGAGATGTCATTTTCAACTCTGTATATAATATTTGAGTTTTTGCCTATAGCTTCCTGCTGTAAATGTAGAGTAGTTATTCAGTTTAATCAACTTGAGTTGTTTATAAATTACAAATATGTAGGTATGAACTTGTTACGTATTTGTCTTCTCAATTCCTGTTAATATCTTTTGTTTTGGCTCTTTCAGGCCTTTGGAGCCACTTTTAGGCTTGGGAATGTCTGAAAATGATGAAGCACTTAACACACCTAAAAAAAGAGGTCGCCGAGGAAGGAAAAAGAGAAAGTCTGTATCCCCCTTTTCTCTTTTCTCCTCTTTGTTTTTTCTTTTCTTCTTTTTTGCTTGCTGGTTGATTTCTTGTCGCTGCGACTGGAAGGAAATTAAAAGTATGTCACTGTGTTCCCATTTTCAGGCATTCAGAGTTGACGTCTCATGCAAAATCACCTGGAAAATCCTCATTGCGTGGTGCAACGAGCAAGAAGGGACAATGGAAGACAAGAAAAACGTGAGCTTTTATGCTTTCTTCTTTACTCCGTGTAGGGAGATTAGATTTCCATTACTTGTAGATGTGTTTACCTTTTTAACATTTCCTTCTTTTTTTGATGGCTTCTGTTTTGCATGCTAAGGTTGTCACAACAAGCTTCTGTGATAAAGTCGGCCGGAAGTACGCCGGCGAGGTATGGCGATCCGACTTCAAATGGTAGCACTTCCTTGCATGCGTCACTGAAGAGGAAGACTACGAGAAAGATCTTAAAGAAGTTGGTGTTATACCTTTGCTTTTAATGTATCTTGATATAAGAACACCAGTAATAATTTTCTATTTAAATGTTCAATTGTGGTGTCTCAGGTTGTCGAATACTACGTCAGTCTCCAAGTCCTTAATAAGTGGATCTCCATGTGTCTCTCTACAATCAAAGAGTTCATCAAAGATAACCAAAAAGTTGGTGAAATTCACTTTGATGATCACTTGTGCATTCTTTATAGTTTTTCACTTTGGCACATATGAGAAAATCTTAATGGTCCTTTGCTGTCATTCTACTCAGAGATCAGAGGATGCACAAGCTGGTCTTTGAGAATGGTGGATTACCTGATGGCAGTGAAGTTGCTTATTATTCTAATGGCAAGGTGGTTGGTTCATATAAGATGCTATATGTATTGTTCCATATTGCTATTTCAGCATTGTAATCTTCTGTGTATCTGTGTGTAGCTACTGCGCGACGGCTATAAGATGGGTTCGGGAATAATTTGCCGCTGCTGTAGCACTTTGGTAACAATGTTAATTTTGCATCTAAAGTACCTGATTTTTTAAGATGTATTTATTTATTTTCCCACTGTGAGCAGGTAAGTCCATCTCAGTTTGAAGCTCATGCTGGATGGGCCTCCCGCAGAAAACCGTCAGTCTCTTTTGTTCGTCTTTGAGTCATGAACATTTATTGAACACCGTTTTCATTTGCGTTTAAGTCCTGATGCCACCTCTTATTTCTGCAGCTATATGTATATATACACATCTAATGGAGTGTCCCTCCATGAATTCGCGGTCGCTCTACTAAAAGGGCGCAAGTGTTCTTCAAAAGACAATGATGACTTGTGCATCATTTGTGCAGATGGTGGGAAACTTGTGCTTTGTGATGGCTGTCCAAGGGCCTTTCACAAAGGTGGTTATATTTCTAATATGTTAAGCTTGATATTTTATTTTTCTTCTGTTTACTGCTAACTGGAACTTATTTTTGCCATTTGCAAAAATTCCTTGTCAAATCCCCTTAGATTGCCATTTTACGTTCTAATGTTTTAAGTTTTCTCAAAATTCAGCAACTTGGTTGACTGCTATGATTGCTGTGTCGTGTGGACCAATTCCCCTGTCAGTCATATGTGCTTTATTGGTTGTTTGACCTGTCTGAACTATGAAAGTTTTCTCGTCTCAGTTATAGTAAAACATCAGTTGCTAAGCAAATTGTCACTACCCATGTCCATTGAATTGCTTGTTGACTTCGTACTTCACCATGTACTCAATGGCCGCTGGTTTTAGTGATCAGTATCTGCCAGTAACAGGCTAGCATAATACCTGATGCCAACTTGAGATTTCGTGTATGGCTGATAAGAAATGGGTTCAGCTTCTTTTTTTCCGTTCCTTCTTTTGTTGTCAAATTAGCTTCGAAAATTTCCTTGAAAAATGCTCTTTACATATTATAGGTTAACAATTTTTCATACTCCTAATGGGATGATGTTTATCTTGTATTTTAATCTAACAATGCAGAATGTGCATCTCTGTCGAGCATCCCTCCTGGTAAATGGTATTGCACATATTGCCAAAATATGTTCCAGAGGGAAAGATTTGTTGAGTGGAATGCCAATGCTGTTGCAGCCGGCAGAGTTTCAGGTATTGATCCAATAGAGCAAATAACAAATCGGTGCATTCGTCATGTCAAGAACCCGGAAGAAGCAGAAGTAATAGCATGTGTGATCTGCAGGTAACACATAAAAACTAAATTCATTGATGCTTCGGTTTATACTATGATGGTTGGGTTCACTGAGATTAAAAGATTGTGGCTAATATTGTTTGTTTGTGGATGCATTTTTTTCCTTGTTTGCAGAGGCTATGATTTTAGTAAATCTGGTTTTGGCCCACGAACTGTTATATTGTGTGATCAGGTATTCTTTATGCCTTTTCTCATAGATTTGTAATGTAAAATACACTAAGAGGAAGATGATTGTATATCCCAGTGCGAAAAGGAATATCATGTGGGCTGTTTGAAAAAATGCAAGTTGGCTGATCTAAAGGTGAGCACTTTCAGTTGGAGGATTTATTATCTCCTATTAACCAATTATTCAACGTTCTTGCATCTTGTGAATCCTTGTGCCCCGTACACAGGAACTTCCAAAAGGAAAGTGGTTCTGCTCTGCGGATTGCAAGTGGATATATTCTGCTCTGCAGAATTTGCTGAATGCTGGTGCAGAAAAGCTCCCTGATTCTTCGTTGGAGATTATAAAGAAGAAGCAAATAGAAAAGGCTTCAGTTGTTGATACTGATTTTGACGTGAGATGGAGACTTTTGAATGGGAAAATTACGTCTCGAGAAACCAGGGTGTTGCTGTCACAGGCTGTGGCTATATTTCATGTAAGAATTGTAATTGATGTTCATTGTCCGCATTCATTTGATAATATGTAGATTGACTCTGGTCAATATCACAACCCTGCGAATATGTATTGTTCAGCATCGGATAGTTGCTTTATGAAATCGAGTTGGTATTTATTGTTTACAAAACTATGAAAAAGTTGGATATTTCCAATCCAGGTTAGAGATAAGCCCTAAGCTAATACAAAATGTAACTTCCTTTACAATTATGATGCATGATGTAAAAGAACCATTTCCCTTGGTAATGGTACCAGACCTGTTTTTGGTCATACTTTGAAAGAAAAAGCAATTTTGTTCTGGAAGTTTCTGGTTAACAGTTTCGAGCTAATTCTATTGAATTTACTGCTTATCATGACTGCTTCTCTACTCTATTTTTATGTTTGGAATTTTACAGACATTTGTTGATACATAAATTTGTTTCATATCTTAACTTTTGATCATTGCAGTTGTTTATTGACTGTGTTCCAGGATTCTTTTGACCCAATTGTTGATTCAGAAACTGGACGAGACTTCATTCCATCTTTGGTTTATGGGTATGCCCATGCCCGACTTCTCCTTTGCCTTCTATTACACATGGCTTCATTTCTTGTCTATAGTGTTCTATCATGTTCTCTAATATGATGTCTCTCGTGCTCTTTCTCCCATTCTGTATCGCTCTGTCTTGCATTATCTCTGCCAGGAGGAATATAAGGGGTCAAGACTACAGTGGAATGTATTGTGCTATTTTGACGGTGAAGTAAGAACCATTTCATATTTGCTTTGGGTATTGATAATGTATTCTCGGCGGTCGACAATTTTTTCCAATCTTGCAGCTCAACAGTTGTATCAGCAGGGATCCTTCGGATTTTTGGACAAGAAATTGCTGAACTCCCATTGGCTGCAACACGAAGTGGTAATCAGGGCAAGGTAAGTTATTTTTCTCATCCAAAAATCTTTGTATATTATATTTCTTAGTTTTTTACTTGAGCAACAGATTGAACTGGTGCCTAAGTAAGGAAGTCATGCAATTGTTGCGAGAGCAACGTTACTCTTCCGCCATTAACGTGTGAAAAATATGACGAATAACAATGAGATCTGAAGTTTCGACCATGCAACTTTTGAAAGCCTCAACTGATTTCTGTTAAGTTTGAAATGTTCTTTGCTGATTGATTTGGAAAAATCTTACTTTTGTGTATCAATGTTTACAAATGCTTGCCTGCTCTTATTTTAGAGACTTTGGTTTTATGTAACACTATTTTGGCATGGATTAAGAATAAAAACTAGAGCTTTAGTTGATTGGATGGGGATTAAGAATAATAAGTTTGAATTAATTATGTACTCTTTTTGCCCTTAAATGTTGAAGATATCATAATATCGCGGAAAAACTTATTATTTATAGATCCACACCCATTAAGTACCCCTTGTTTCAACAGGATTTCAAATGTCTTGATCTTTTAGTCTAATCCCATCAAACTCAAATCCCATTTCAATTTACTCATTCCAAATGCTAATCCTGTTAAATGGTTGGATAACAGTGTAAGGTTATCCTCTGGATGCTTCTTTTACTCGTTATTCTTTTACTACTTGATTAGGTTTAATTATGGAAATAGTGTGGTAGCCCTTTCTAAAAACCAGATCAAATCAGGGAGAGAGGGTTATATGTGCAGCAAAAATGTTATGCTCTCCTTTTTGTGTTGGGAATTTGCTCTAGAACTTCTTGTGATAGAATTGAAACGTCTTTGCAGGGATACTTCCAAATACTGTACTCGTGCATTGAGAAACTGCTTGCATTTTTGAACGTCAAAAGCCTTGTTCTCCCAGCAGCCGACGAGGCAAAGTCAATTTGGACGGATAAGTTTGGTTTTGAAAAGATACCACAAGAGCAGGTATGCAAGCAGCCAGTTGCCCCCCAACTTAAAAAAAGAATATCGCAACATATTATCATTGTTCTTTGATCCTTTGTATTTTGCAGCTTTTGAATTACAGAAAAATCTGTTGGCAAATGATAACTTTCAAGGGGACGTCTATGTTAGAAAAAAGAGTTCCAAAATGTCGAATTATTAATCATGATGAAGCAGAGTCTGATGTTCCGGTGCAGTGATTAGGAAAACCAAAGCCATTTTAGCCATTTACCGTATGGCTTTATGGGGTTTGTGTAAAATGATCTTTTATTTATACTCTTATATTAAGCTATTTTGAAAAGGTTCCAGACTGAACCCGAAGTTGCAGATTAGTTGAAATGAGTAGGCGAGAAGGAACAGAAAACAGCTTGAAGAGGCATTAACATTATGCCTCGCGGGGAAATGGTTTAATTGTAAAAAGTTGTCATCAGTAGTTTATTAGTGAAGATTGGAGAGAGCAAGTTCTCATTATTTTGTCTTTTTTCCCTCTGATTTTTGCTGCTTGTAAATAAATGTTGGCTGGTTGGGTTGAGGTGATACTGGGCACAATCCCAAGCACTTATAAGTTATATATTTGAGGCTCAGAACATGTATTGTATCTTGTATGGAGAGGATGGATTTGAATATACATAATTAATTGCATCCATTAAGTTTTCTATTATCATTTACCCTGCTCAATTGCTGGCTGGCACAAGTGTACCATATAAATGTATAAATGTGCCCACACACACAGATGTGTGTATATATATGTACAGTGATGCAATAAATTGAAATGAAAATAATATTAGCGATTATGGATGTAGAGATTTTGAGTTTTTAGATTCTTAATTCCCTAAATTAGGATTAATGAGTTTGGATAAAATTAGGCTCTTGTAATGAGGTGGGTTTTGAAATATCATAGATCTGGACCTGATATGAATTTAGTTTGTTAAATATTGTATAATTCCTCTTTTGTTTATGTATGTATTGATATGAAATATATATATATATATATATATATATATATGTATAGGGATTGGTTCAAATGAGACCAATCCCTTTAGGTTAGTCCATAAGAACACTTATGGACTCTTGATTTAATATTTTGGATGGTGTAGATCATTTTAGTTAATTTAGGCATATAAGGGTATAATTGTACTTTTATATTTAATTAATTATGTTAATTGGACGGTTATTAGCTATTTTTAAGGAAAGATAATCCTACCTTTTCAGTTACCTGATTTTTGGGGAGGAAAAATCATCAACTTCAAGCGTTTTTTTCAAAATTGATATTTCTTTCCGCCATATTTGTGAACAGTCGTTTTATTGTATACTTAGTTCGGTGGACTTGTATACTTAGTCATGTTTTATTGTATATTTAGTTCAGTGGATTTGTATACTTGGTTCAGTGGAATCACATTCTTAGTTATATAAGTAGTTTAGTAAGTAGTTTAGTGAATTTGTATACTTAGTTATGTGGATTTGTATACTTAGTTATATAAGTAATTCGAATCGTATACTTAGTTAAATGTTTCGTATAATTAGTAATATTCTAATGTATAGTTAGTTCAATGTAATCGTATACTTAGTTAAATATTTTCGTATACTTAGTAAAGTTTTAATGTACAGGTAGTTTAGTGTAATTGTATACTTAGTTAATTGTTTATGTATACTTAGTAATGTTTTAATGTATAATTAGTTTAGTGTAATTGTATATTTTTCATTAATTGTATACAGATATAATACTTTATATTTGAAACTGCTGAATAGTTTATTCTATAAACTTAAAGAAGTAAGAAGTATGCATAAAGTTTCCAAATTTTGCAAAAAAATAAATGCGGACATGTTTATAAATAAATTAATTTTTGTTATTAACATTACTTCTTATTCAAAATGTTATTAACAATTCGACTATTCTATCCATTGATTCAATTCTCTATTTCATCTATACTAGATAAAAGTCATGTTTACAGTTTTGACATTATTTTGTACATGTGATGATGTGACATCTATCTAATATGAGTGAAATACTAGATTATATTATTGAAATACAATATGGAATGGAATGAAAAATTGTGTGCTTTTTGGAGGAGTGTATTCGAGTAAATAAAATAATGGTGGAAATGGTACAAAATAAGGAAGGGACAAAAGTGGATTTCGAGATACGAATGACAATGGGGCGGGTCGGGCGGGCATGTTAGGACCCAGACTCGTCCCGTGCCTAGGACGGGACGGGTCGACCCGCCACGTACCTAGGACGGGACGGGTCGCGGGACGGAACGAGTTATTACGCCCGTTTAAAATTAAATTAAATTAAAAAAATAAAAAATGACAAAAATATACATTTATAAAATATTATTTACAAAATTTATTATTATCAATTTATAAATATTAAATATAATATAAGAATACATAAAAAATATATTATAATATATATTATATATGCAAAATATATATAAAAATATATTTTTAAACTAAAAATTCTAGGCGGGGCGGGGCAGTGAGACCCAGTGGCGACCCAAACCGGAAACGATCGGGACGGAGTGCACCTACGAGTCGGGTCAAAATTGCCATCCCTAATTTCAGAACTGGTTGTTTCTTATCAAGTAGATTTTGATCCAACTTGCACGGCCGTTTGGGGTTTTCCCTCCTTCCCTTTGTCTTCCTTGTTATTTTTTTAAAAAAAAAATGATATTCAGACAAGTTTGAGATTAGGTTCTTCTTTAACTTGTTTCCATTTGTCCTAGTATTTTCCTTAACTTATCTAAACTTCCGAACTAAAAGTAGCTTAATCATTACGATAAGTTTTCCAACCACAACTCTGTTAATAATTGCGTTACTAAACTAGATGTAACACTATGGCGAAAATTAAGAGGCTATGAAAATTTATGTAAGTATGATATCGTAGAGATGTACAAATTCAGCAAAACTACATAAATATCTCTAATAAGTTATTATCCGGGAAAATTACAAAATTGGTCATATAACTATAAACAGTTTGCAATTTTGGTCCTGTAATTATTGAGTTTGCAAAATTAGTCTGTAAGTTTGAAGGTGTTTGCAAAATTGGTCCTATATGTTTTATACTAAAGCGATTTTGGTCCTGTAAGTTGAGTTGTTGCAAAATTGGTCCCCTGGGGTTATTTCATATTTTCAAAATACCAAGAATACCCTTATGCACATAATTGGCTTACTTGACTAATTGTTTTGCCTAAAATGATATCAGAGGCCAGGTTTATTAAGAATTTTAAGTTATAATATTATTTTATATAATTAACAATTGGTGAGGTGAATTTTCTCCGAGAAAATGGATCTGGACGAGGGTTCAAGACCTATACCCTACAGAAGATATCGTCAAAATTTGATGTATGCACAAAAACACCAGAACAAGATAACATATTAGAATAATCAATATGTTGAAAAAGAACTCGCAGGAGCCGATAGAGAAACCTTGAGACAATGCGAAAAACAAGCAGCATATTATTTGGGTATCACTTCCGCCCCGCGAGTACCCGTCCCACCCCCCCCCTAGAATTTTTAGTTGTAAAATAAATTTTAATATATATTTTGTATATATAATATATATTATAATATAATTTTTTATGTATTCTTATTATTTATAAATTGATAAAAATAATTTTTTTAAATGATATTGTATAAATATATATTTTTTTTATTTTTTTAATTTATTTTAATTTAAAACGGGGCAGAACGGATCGACCCGCCTCGCCCCATTCTAGGCACGTGGTGGTTTGGGTCCCTGGCCAACCCGCCCCGACCCGCTCCATTGCCATCACTATAAAATTGATAAATTTAGAAAGATAAAGAACCAGAACTACTATTTAGCTAGAAGGGCAAAATTGCCCAAGACCAAAATTACAACTTTTTAAAGATAAAGGACTAAAATTGCAACTACCCAAAGTTATAGGACTAAAATTGCAATTTACCCTTATTATCCGCATGACGGCATTTGTTAAACATTAAGTTGTATTTCAACATTTGTTTGTATAAAGTCGTCAAAAATCCAATTTAGGCAAAAGCACGTGAGATCAACTCTAAAATGGAGTCCACATCGGTCTGTCAGAACAGAACTTCTAATGGGCCACTTGCAGCTTACATGTCGTTCAACCCAATCCTGAAAATTTCATGTGCTCAAGAATGGAAAGTGGAAACTACCTCAAGGGTCTGGGTGGCCACTAGCCATGATTTCAGAATTGTCGGTTCGGTTCTTCCAAAATAAGAAATCAAAATCAAAATCAGAACCGACAACCGATTCTTTAAGCTATCAAATTTAGTTACAAAATATAAGAAAAATAAAATAAACATAAATTAAACTTAATAATCATAATAATATTAAATTTTGGACTTAATATAAATAAGAATATAAACAGAAATTAGCTATACTTAATATTCGTAATAATATTAAATCTTAGACTCAATATAAATAATAATATAAAGAGGAATTAGACTTAATATTCATAATAATATAAAATTTTGGACTTAATATAAATAATAATATTAAGGTGCCTATGCATCCTCTAGATGAATCGAAATTCACGTGGCTAGCTTACAACATTTAGTTTAATACGTGTCTTATGCGGTTCCGAATATAAATTATCATAATAAATTTTAACATTTCTTCTAACATATTTTTACCTAAAGAAAAATAAAAACTATTGATTTTAACCTAAAAACTAGAGCGCGGTTTTAATCGTTGGTTCCACCGACGGTTCAAAACCGATTCCATGATTTTTAGATCAAAAAACCAAAACCGACCTACACGATCCTGGTTCCGGTTTGAAATCCGGTTCCAGTTAACGGTTCCCCGAACGTTGACTACGGTTCCAGTTATGGTTTGGAACCTGGTTTCTATTCCATTTGGCCACCCCAACTACGTCCATTTTATATTTTTAAAAATATATTTTCAAATTTAAATTATTGAAATTATGGTTATT
Organism: Rehmannia glutinosa; assembly: GCA_016081115.2. NCBI lineage: Eukaryota > Viridiplantae > Streptophyta > Magnoliopsida > Lamiales > Orobanchaceae > Rehmannia > Rehmannia glutinosa. The sequence goes on along the minus strand of CM071934.1, from coordinate 3,841,853 downwards.
TTACTCAATTTTTTATTAGGTATATTTTATTTTATCGTTTCTTATTCTTAGAAGCCCACATATATCATTACGCATAAATTTAAAATGCATGAGTCACACATCAATCTGATTATTAAATATTATTTTTCATTTATATACATAACATATTCTCACTTTTTAAATCTTTATATTTGTAATTTTAAATTATTTATAAACACATATCTATATTCTCACACAAAATTTCTTATCAAACTCAAAACTCATTGAAAAAGTATTAGGGTATATTGTTTGTTTCGTGATTGAGGAAAGTTTCTGGAGGAAGATATGTTTGATAGGATGTATGAGAAAATGTGTGTATTAGTAGAGAATCGTATTGGGAAACGCAATGCATGTTTGGACGGTGATTGAGGTATATAGTTGGGAAGTCAATATGATTGGAGAAGATAATCAAACATACCGTAAAAAATTGAAAAATTATTTTGAAAACAAAAAGAGACGAACCCCTATCTTTTTATTATAAGGTTTTTCCCGAAGGCGAAACCCCCCACATGAACCAAAAGCCCCTTGGTCAGAAAATGTATATCACGGGATATGCACGAGTAGCAGCCCTGCAAGGGAGAGGACGAACGAGATACGAACCCAGAAACAACCATTGTAATATTTCAGCAAAGAACTATGACTACACAGATTCGAACCCGCAGTGTCAGAGCACCACACTCTTTTCACTTTGCCACTTACCAACTCGCATGTACCCCTAGAGGTGACGAACCCCCTATCTTGAATTAGATATAAGATGATTGATAAAAAAATTATATAATAGACATGTGTTGAATGTAGTCAAGGGCGGACCAGGGCCCAACCCACTTTTCCAAAAATTAAAATTAATGTTAAAAAAAAATTAATACCAGCCCAAGAAATTTTTAAATCCGACCCAGTACACATCAATATCCAGCCTAGTACACTTATTAAACTAAAAAAAGTAGCCCACATTAAATGTGAAAAAACCCACTAAAAACTAATTAACATAAGAAAGAGAAAAAGACGGCCAAAGCCCAAAACCCAATTGTCCATCAATATTACTGCAAACTCAGGACAATTTTACAAATTACAAACCTAAAACTCAATACAGAAGGATTAAAGGTCAAATGGAGCGGCAACAGCGAATTGGGTATTTGGGTTTCATCTACTTCACTTTTTCAGTTTCAAACAATAGCAATAGGTAATGTATTCTAGCCCGACCTAATTTATTACTGATGCATATTAGGTATGATTGTTTGATTTTTTGATGCAGATAATATCTATAAGTTGGATGTGCAATTTTCTCTGAATGAAATTGAGTAGCGTGAGATGAATGTTTTGATGAGTGAATTGCAATTTTACCATACTCATGTAGTTCGCAATCCAAAATTTCAAGTGTCTACTTTTGCAAATTTATGTGAAAAGTTGGTGGAAACAAGAAAAGCGGAGGACTACAAAATGATAACAAGATTGATTTGTCTCGTGTTAACATTGTCTGTTTCTATAGCCACGATCGAGAGAACATTCTCTACAATGAAACATGTGAAGACTGCGATTTGCAACAAGATGAATGATGATTTTCTTGCTGATAGTTTGACAATTTTTATTGAAAGATAACTTGTTAGTACCTCTTTTATTGATGAATTTGCTAAAGTAAAAAATTGCCGAGTCCAACTAACTTTTTAGCCTAATATATTAAATTTTGAGTATTTTCAAGCTTTGTAATATACTTGAGTTGATTTTGCTTTCCATTTTAAACATTTAGAGCTTACATAATTATTTTTCGTGTTTTTGGTCTGGCCCAACCGATTTTTCGGATGGAATCTTCTATTTCAAAACCGTGTTTCATCTCCTATTCCGATTGTGTGGATGATAGACACATGTATTATACTTACCATGTTAATTTTCAAGCATAAATCAAGCATAAATTGTAGGATTCTAATATGGTAAGTATTATACACGTGTCAATCATCCGTGCGTTGAAATAGGAAATAAAACACGATTTTGGAATATAAGATCCCATTCGCCGATTTTTAGGTGCTAGCTCCGCCCTTGAACGTAGTATTGGAATTCTAAGAGTAGAGTAGAGCCTAGAGGTGAGAAAAAACGAGGCACGTCATGTGCATGTCTTACTGATGTGATATGTTCCTTAGAAAATTGTGTTTAGCCAACTTGTCGTTTTAGTTGAGTTTAATGTGTTTTGCACTGAACAGAAACACCAACTTCGAGAGCACTGAAACTATGATCTTGGTACACTTAATTGTCGGTATCTAGCCACTAATCATTTTGTCTGTACTCTTCCTAATTCTATTTTAAAATCTAATTTGACTCTTCCTATTTGTATAAAAATTATTATATGAATTTCTAGCATAAATTATTGTTTTTTACTGGGCAAGTGATTATCGTCAAATCACGTGTTAATAATAGTTGGTAGAGTAGGAGATTAAACTCCATTTTAAAATAGAAAATCCCATAATCCTTATCAGTTATAGCTTCTTAACATGCTCAACTTTAGTCAGGGGCGTAGCTAGGGGTGCCACCCCGGCCTCCGGCACACCCCAATTTTTTTTTTGTCCCGTTTTTTATGTGGAAAAAAAATGAAAAAAAAATTATATGTGTTTTTTTAAGGGGAAAAAATAATTGAATTAGGGGAAATGGGGAAAATAAAATTTGGGCTAGGGATAACCAGACGAGCTGGCTACGCCCCTGGCTTTAGTCCAGTCTGCTTAAACTTGTCCAATCATAAAATAATCTATTTTTACTGAGGGTACATTTGGATGGGGGGATTTGGGAGGGGATTTTGGATAAGGAATTTGAAATCCTTAGTTAATTCCACATCCTTGTTTGACATATAAATTCAAATCAAAAGATTTCAAATTCATCTTTAAAACAGTTTTAGTTCATTTTCAAAGGATTTCAAATCTCTCCCAAAACCTAGTCATTTGAAATTTATTCTTTTTTTTTGGCTTTTATGCTCACTTGCAATTTACACACACTGCACACATTTACACACACACTGCACACACTACACACATTTTACACACACTGCACACACTACACACATTTTACACATACTGCACACATTTACACACTTACACACACTGCACACATTTTACACACACTGCACACATATTTACACACTCACGCATACTCTCTCTTACATATTCACACTCACTATATTCACACACATAATAAAAGTTATATATTTCATATTTTTATTAGTGTATAAAATTATAATTTTTATAAAATAATAAGATTATATCTTTTATTTTTATATTATTAAATGTCAATTAAGAAAATGAAGAGAGCTTTTAAATTTTTTTTATCAAAATTTATGATGGATTTGAAATCCATACACAAATCCACATCATCCAAACAAGATGTGGATTTCAAATCCAAAGAGTTTGAAATCCATTCATTTGAAATCCTTTGGAATTTCAAATCCCTCCATCCAAATGGACCCTAAAGTTTCCAAATGGACCCTAAAGTTGCATTTGGATGGGAGGATTTGGATTTGGAGAGAAGATTTAAGGAATGATTTCAAATTACTCCAAATAAGAAGGATTTGAAATCCTCCAAAATGACTCAAAAAATAGCTTCCAAGGATTTGAAATCCATTATAAAATGACTTCATCCAAACAACCTCAAAGAATTTGTTATTATGGATTTGAAATTTATAACTCAAATCTTTCCATCCAAATGGAGCCCAAGTAATGGAGCCCAAGTGAATTGTACTTTATGAAAAATATAAATATATTTATAGTTTCACCCTATTCTACTAAAGTGAACTTGATTTATTTTTCCATGGGTATATTTGAACAAGAATCCTTGTTTTGTTCAGTACAAATGGTGAGAAGAAAAAGAGCTAAGTGAGAATCAAAATAAAAAAAAAATTAAAAAAAATTTATCACAAGACTATCAAACAATTCCCTTTTAAACAAGGTTACTTAGTAAACTTGTCATAGAGATACGAACACATATAACTTAGTCCAAATTTTTTTTTTGGCCAAGTAAAATATCGTTCAGGTCCCATAAAGGGTCCAAATTTCGTATTCAGGATTACCCAAATGAATGAGACGTGTATCTATAAGACATGTGTCATCATTCATGCAATCAAATGGATTAAACAAAGTGGTATAGAAAATCCAATGACATCAAAATGGGATGAGATCTCTCGTTCCTTTTTTTCTGTTCCACTTCATATTCCATATATTGGATAAAAGATACTATACAAAGTGTGAAACCCGGGGCAGGTGCAGACACTGGATTGGATTGCATGATACACGGAAACTCATCCCACCCCATACGTCGATCAATTGACTCAATCAACTCTCAATCTAAAGTCTACACTGAGTCAATCGCATTCCCTTTGTTCTCACTCATCCAAAAACTCCATTATATCCAAGACCCAGTCACGCTCACTTTAAATGACTCATTCAAATTTCCCACAACCCAAACCCTCTTTTTCCCAAACCAAAAAAACCAAAATCCCATTTCAACAATAATCTTTTTCCTAATGGCAAAAAACCCACACCTTCACTTCGTGCTAGTCCCACTACTAGCACAAGGCCACATGATACCCATGATCGACATGGCAAAACTACTAGCCAAACACGGCGTTACAACAAGCTTACTCACCACCCCAAACAACACGGCCCGGTTCGAAAAAACCATCCACCGGGCCCGAAATTCCGGACTCCAAATCCACCTGATCGAAATCCCATTCCCCTGCCACGAAGTCGGGCTCCCAATGGGCTGCGAGAATCTCGACAGCGTACCCTCCCGAGATCTCATACGAAAATTCTACCGCGCGCTGGATTTGCTCCAGACGCCCCTGGAGAACTACTTAATTGCACATCAGCCCCCGCCGAGTTGCATAATTTCGGACAAGTGTCTCTCGTGGACGTCTAAAACGGCGAAAAGGTTTGATATCCCGAGACTGGTTTTTCACGGGATGTGCTGTTTTTCGTTGCTGAGTTCGTACAATGTGAGGCTTTATGGGCCCCACCTTTCGGTGAGGTCTGAGTGGGACCCGTTTCTGATCCCTGGGATGCCTGTGACCGTGAGAATAGCAAAAGCCCAGTTGCCGGGTTCGTTTGTGGCTTTGCCGGACCTGGATGATATCAGGGACCAAATGCAGGAAGCTGAAAAGAAGGCGTATGGGGTTGTGGTGAATACTTTTCCTGAATTGGAAGGTGGATGCGTGGAAGTGTACAAAAAGGCTATTGACAAGAAGGTGTGGTGCATTGGGCCGGTTTCTCTGTGTAACAGGTATTGAGAAAAAAAAAATCATGTGCCGAGTCCAGTTTTTCTATTCCACTTTTTTTCTATTTCACTTTATATTTTATTGAATTGGATGAATGATACGTGCACGAATCGTACAACCAAAAAAAATTGGGATAGGTCTATATACAGAAGTGGGGTGGACCGGAGAAAAAATTAACAAAAAATCATATAAATTCTAACTCAAAATTATTATTTTTTAAATAAATGGGGATTGGGGGCCAGGTTGCCCCCTCCCTCCGCCAGTAATGTGTATGACGTTATCTTGTACACATGACATTCATCTAATAGCAGGGGCAGAGCAAGACTCGTAACTTTGGGGGCTAAATAATTTTGGGTGGCTAAATCAATAAAAAATAAATATTTAGTACTAAAAATTAATATTTTAAAATAAAATACACATATAAATAATTGAGTTTCAAAAAAATTGGGAGGGCGAAAGCCCCCATGGAAAGGGAAGGAAACGCCCCTGTCTAATATAATGGAATAGAAATGTGGAATGGAAAATCCCAATCTGTTTCACAACCCTAAATTTGGGATTCAGATTTCCTATTTCATTTTCTTTTCATCATTCGGATGAATGACACGTGTAGATACATTTAAACAATCAACATTACATTGTTATGTCAAAAATGCATTTCGTCTCATCCAAGAAAGTGGAATATGAATGTGGGATAAAGTCTCATAAATCTTGCTATTAAACATAAATTATGCATGGGATCTTGTATTCTGAAAGGGTGTTTCATCAATTAATCCACTACACTCGGATAGAAGATGAGACACTATTTTGGGACAAAAGATCCCATCCGCATAAATTGTTACAATTAATTGTATATATAATCTTCCCTACAGATTTCTAGCCCGAAAATCTATTAGTTATTGACATAGAATTGTAAATGTGCCTTATATAAGTGTAAGCTATGCATTAAAATATTCTCTTTATTTTTTTCTCTTTACAACAGGGAAACAAGGGATAAATTCGAGAGAGGGAATAAAGCCTCAATCGACGAAAAAAAGTGTTTGGAATGGCTCGATTCGAAAAAGCCCAAATCCGTGCTCTACGCCTGTCTGGGCAGCCAGTGCCGGCTAATCCCAGCCCAATTAATCGAACTCGGGCTGGGCCTGGAAGCTTCCAAACATCCATTTATTTGGGTCATAAAGACAGGAACAGACAGGTTCGATGAGCTGGACAAATGGATGGTGGACGAAAATTTTGAGGAGAGGATCCAAGGGCGGGGGTTATTGATCAAGGGTTGGGCCCCACAAGTCATGATTTTGTCCCATCCAGCTGTCGGTGGGTTTTTAACGCACTGCGGGTGGAATTCGACAATTGAAGGGGTTTGTTCGGGGGTGCCCATGATGACGTGGCCCATGTTTGCTGAGCAGTTTCTGAACGAGAAATTGATTGTGGAGATTTTGAGGATTGGGGTTCGAGTTGGGGTCGAATTTCCAGTCAGGTGGGGGGAAGAAGAGAGCGTTGGAGTTGTTGTGAGGAGAAAACAAGTTGGAAATGCTATTGAAATGTTGATGGGTGGTGGAGAAGAGAGTGAGAAGAGAAGAATTAGGTGTGAGGATTTAAGGATGATTGCGATGAGTAAAATGGAGAATGGTGGGTCTGAAAATTTGAATATATCGCTTCTAATTAAGGACATTATGGAGCAATCTTTCCTGGATAGGCATCAATTGTAATAGAAGAGACTGAAATATTTTGTCTACAACTATGTATATGTAAATATAATCCAAAATTTGCACTACTACGAAATCATGTTATGCATTAATTAGCCTATGGGAGTGCACATTAGGAGATTATTGCAAATTTTGCTTGCTCTTGTATTTTCCCAATCATATCTGCATTATTGAAAATCAGTAGTACTGTACCCAAGAAAACAAAAGATTTGTTGCTTAGTCAATTAGTTTTAAGTGTATGTAGAACAAAACAAATAAACATATATGAAGTACTTAGTGACTCTCACTCCAAATTTTTAGACAACTCTCTCTCTCCCCTCTATCTCTCTTTCTCTCTCTCAAATTTGTCGAAAGTTTTCTGGTGAAACTTCCAATAGGTGAACAATTTTAAAAATGAATGTTTATCTATATACACACATGTTGGTATTATTTTAGCTGAAAACAAGCATATATTCAGTGCCAACGTGAATATTGGCTCCAAAAGTAAATATCAAAAAATTATTTCTCGCTACTGAGAATTGAAAATGGCTGATATTTTACAAAATGGCAAAGTGGAGCATTCAACTCCCTAAAATGGCTAAAAATATTTATTTGAAAAAAATGGCTAAGAAACATTACACAAATAGCCAAAAAAAAAACTGGGCACAAACTTTAATGAATAAAATCAAAGGTTTAGTAGATATATTATACGGTTTAGATATATATTATTTTTGTAATAAATTGAAAAATAATTAAATTTATAATTAATATTTACTAAGTTCGTTTAGGCTCAATTAAGTTCAAAAAAGTTCGTGAACCATCAATATATTCGATGAATTGAGACTCGAATTCGACTCGATAATACATGAGCCAAACTCAAACTTTCAAAAGCTCGACTTGGTTCAATTCGATTGCAGCTCAACCTGAAACATTTTTGTCTTCAAAAAGCTTCCAAAATCAATAACTAGAAGCAGCTGCAGTTGTGTCACTCGAAGATTATTAAGTCCCGGTTACTGTCATTAATCGTTTAATTTTTTATTATTTAAATGTATTTCTTTCATTCAATTTCAACTGACGCACAATTTTTATTTGCAATCTACTCTCGAATCTACTAGCATTTCACTATAAATTAAATATATTTTTATTTTTAAACCTACATAATTCATACATAAAAATGTAACTAATCTAAATGTATTTTTACTTTTATATAAAATCAATAATAGTATTGTTAACTGTGACAATATTGGAAAAGTGCAAAATAGGTTTGAAAATAAAATTAAACAAGAGCAAGTCTCTTGTGAGACGGTCTCATGGATCTAAAACCATGAGACGGACCTCCTAAGGGCTCCGTCTTGAGAACATGAACCATGAAAATAAATTTAAAAATAATAATGAACCATGAAGAAACAAAAATAAACCCTAAAAACATGAACCATGAAGAATAAACCCAAAAAACAAAAATAAACCCAAAAAATAAAAAATAAACCCTAAAAAAAAATAAAAATCCTAAAAACCCAAATCAATTAAAAATAAACCCAAGAAACAAAATAAACCCTAGAAAAACAAATATAAACCCTAAGAAAAATAAAATCTGAAAAAAAAAACCTTTAAAACTTTGTGTAAGGGCTCCGTCTCACGGATCTTAATCCGTGAGACCGTCTCACGGATCTTAATCCATGAGACCGTCTCACGCAAATTTTTGCCATTAAACAAAAATATAGGCACTCCACATTTAACAGAGGTCCTGTTTTACGAAAACGACTATGGTAAACAATTTCCTTTATTTACTGATTTTCCTACTTTATTTTCTTAATTGGGAACATCCTATCACACGCCACATTGTGACAGTATAATTGATGCATGCATGGACAGCCATGAAAACAAAAAAAAAGAAAAAATAAAAAAATCAAACCATATCACTCAATTCCTTGCTTGCTTTTACCTAGTTGAGCAATTTCTTGAATTAACATCCCAATATTTACATAAGAAGATCCACCCTCTTCCACAGATCTCTTTGCCATTTCTCCAACCTCTTTTGCCCTTTTCCTTCTCTCACATCCTTTTTCCCCTTCATCCATAACCATCTCAATAGCAGTCCTAATTTCATCCCTCTTCACCTTATTCTCATCCTTTTCTTCCTCTCCCAAATGTATAACAACCCGAGCTCCAACTCCCACACCCGTCCCCAATATTTGCACAACCAACTTCTCGTTCAAAAACTGCTCAGCAAAAATCGGCCACGTGATCATGGGCAAACCCACAGAGATACCCTCCAGAGTCGAATTCCAGCCACAGTGCGTCAGAAATCCACCAATCGAACAGTGCGACAAAATCAGCACTTGCGGGGCCCACCCCCGAATCAGAACCCCTCTCTCTTTCGTTCTCTCCTCGAACCCCGAATCCAAAATCCATTTCTCTATCTCCTCCGATTTGGATCCTCCTTTTATTACCAGAATAAACGGATGATTCGATAATTCCAGGCCTGAGGCAAGCTCCACAAATTGGTCCGGCGATAATCGGCTCAAACTCCCGAGACAGGCGTAAATTACAGAGCCTGGTTCTCTGTTATCAAGCCAATTCAAACACTGATCTGCATCGATCGACGCCTGATTTCCCCTTTGCGCCCTGTCTAAATCGTCATTGCTGGAAAGCGATAATGGACCAATACTCCAAACTTTACCTCCTTTAATTTTTCGATACTCGTCCAAATATCTCTTCTCCAGATCTTCGAAGGTGTTGACCACCACGCCATACGCCTGCGACTCTGTTTTCCAGACCTGTTCGCGAAAATCGCCGATATCCACGGAGCCTGGGTTGAAATACCCCGGCAGCTGGAGCTTCGTGAACTCGATTTTATCCGGCAAATCAGGTACGGCGAAAAGCTCCGACGGAGAAACGGTTTCGTGAATTTTGGAAAAATAGAGCCTGTGCATTATTAATTGGGCGAAACAGCTCATTCCGTCGAAAATTATCCTCGGGATTTGAAATTTGTTGCAGGTATCGGCGGTCCACGATATATGCTTGTCGCAAATAATGCAGCTAGGGCTAGGTTTCAGATCTACTAAAATCTCCTCGATAGGTTGTTGTAGCATGTTGATAGCGGCGAAGAAGTTTCGGAGAAAGTGATAGGATGGTAGACAATCGGCGCTTTCGCATCCCGGCGGAAGGCCGGCGGCCTCTGTCGGAAACCTGATTTGGAGGAGGCGGATGGATAGTCCGGTGGCGACGGCGCGGTCGATTACTGAACTAAATCGTGCGGCGTTGAGAGGTGTGACTATGATTGTTACGCTAACACCGTGTTTGGCTAGCAGTTTGGCCATGTCTATCATTGGGATTATATGTCCAGGGGCCATTAGTGGAATTAGAATGAAATTTAGTGAGGCCATTGATATGAGTTTTTGAGAGCCTGAGGTTTAAGGCTAAGGGACAATCCTTTTATTGTGGGGAATTGGATATCTAACTCAAGATTTTGAATTTCCCCAAAAAAAAAATAAAAAAATTACACATTTATAAACAAACATGAGCAATAACTAGGATTGAAAAACGAATCAAACTACTCGATAATCAATTTCATATTGATTGTTTAAAGTTCGTTAGAGTTTATGAAACACAGTAGGAAATAATAAAATTAAAAAAAAGTTCGTTAAAGCTGGTTCGTTAACATAATAAACCAAACTTGAACACAATTTTACGTTAGATAAGATGTAAAGTTTAACTAGAGCTTGACATGATTAATAAAACAGAGTAATATATGTGTTAAAATATCAAACTAGTCGAACTAGATTTGTGCTTGCCTTGATTAAAGCTCGTTCGAGCTCGAGTCGATTAATAATCAAACCAAACTTAAACACAATTTTTGAAGCTTGATTAAAATTCAAATAAGTTTAAACAATAATATTTTCGGCTCTCGACTCGTTTATAAATTATATCCCTAGCAATAATTCTATTAATTACGATTTTTTCGTCTGCGTGAGAGATTTGCTTTCTTGATTAAGAGTGTTCTTACAGTTATATTGTAATTTTTATTTCCAAAACAGGCATTAGTCCTTCTGTCCTACGAAAATCTTGTGTGGATTATTTGTGGTGGACAAGCTAAAATAGCAAAGATCCAAAGCTACAATCGTAGCCCATTACGTATCTTTCATTTCAACTAAAATTACGTTGAAACCCCACAATTTTGCTTAAATTACTGATTCTGACTCTGACTTCTTTTAACATAATAATCTCATCCTTCCATGTTAGCTTCAATGCTAAATTAGCCCTCCTCCTATTAGCTCCTGATGTGATGAAAAATGGTAATGTAACAAAAAAAATTATGAATTCCTATTCGGTCGGTTTTTTTTAGTCATTCTCAACAAACCAAGATGTCTTTTAGCCATCTTTTTCAAATACAACCATTTTGGGGTGTAAAATAACATTCATACTCTTCTAGCATGTTTGTTTGATATTTGAGTTATTTCTCTCTTTCACTTATCTCTATATATCTTCTTACTCTTTTTTTTTTCAAATTTTTTTAAGAAATCTAACCTGTATTTTTCATTTTTAAATATGCAATATGGATGTTGAATTATAGATATCGAAAAGAGGATTAATTTGATATATTATACATGCAAAACGGATTTAAAACGAAAAAGTTATGTGAATTCAAAGTTTTTTGGAAAAAAAAAATTGGGTTACCCCAAAATGACTAAAAAGATGTGTTTGAAAAAGATGGAATGGCTAAAAAAAAAAAAAACCGACTGTTTTTTGTAATTATTTCAAAGCTTAGGGATGTTTTTGTAATTATCCCAAATTTTGTTGTTCTATCCTTTTTTTCTCTCTCTTCTTTTTGTTCTTTTTACAATTTAATCATGACGTAAGGGCTTACATGCCATTTCTGACTTCTGTCGAACTGATGAATGAGGCCCAATATTGTAACTGTCTTTTTCGTCGAGTAATAATAGTCTTACACGCAGCTCCCAGCCTCAGCAGGAAAATTTAAGACATCTAGATGACAAAGATTGTCCATCCATAACCGTATGATGGTATGAGTACACTTCATCTAGTAGAATGGGGCACCATCTGTCGGCTGTCGCTTTTCCATAAATTTGGAACTACTATACCAGGAATTACTTGTAATTTCTTTCTTAAATTTGTGACTTGTCTTGTCGTTTCTTCTTTTGGTAACCAGAAAGACTTTGGATAATTTTCTTAATTACCGAAATTACAACCCAAACCAATTCAGGATAACTAGGGATGCGAATTTGTTCCAAAACTAACGGTTCTGGAACAATCGGTTCTGGTTCCAAAATCACTGGTTCCGGTTCCTTATTTTGGAAGAACCGGAACTGTTGCCTTACGGTTTTGGTTTTGGTTTACTGTTTTGGTCCGGTTTAGAATTCGGTTCCTCCACGGTTCCGATTCCGGTATAATATTAAACTACCTATATATATACTATTAGAATATAGAAGAATCAAAGTTCACGTAATCCGCTTACAATATTTGGTCTTAAACGTGTCTCATGTAGTTACGAATATGAAACATCATAATAATCATTTAACATTTCTTCTAGCATGTATTTACCAAAATAAAATTGTTGGTTTTAACCTTAAAAAAACGATTCTACCGACGGTTCTAACCGACAATTAAAACTGCCGGTTCCACGGTTTTTGAGACCTAGGAATCGGAATCGGAACCGTCGTACACGGTTCTGGTTCCGGTTATGGAACCGTTGATTACAATTATGATTTAGGAACCGTTGACCACGGTTCCGGTTTCGATTTGGAACCCGATTTCGGTTCTATTTGGCCACCCCTAAGGATAACTTTCAATATAGGTGCAACTAACCAGAGCACAGATGGGTGTTGATCTGGGAAGATTTAATGGCTATTTCGTTTGACATATAATTAATGGATAATTACAAAACTACCATGAAGTTTCATTTAATTACGAAAAAAAGCCCAGTTATGTTTCAAGATTATAAAGAGTTCATTGACATTTGTTTCTATCTACAAATTGCACCCACAAAAGAAGAGGTAACATTCGTTAGGTAAATACTGATATACCCAAATATCAAATTTACCTTATTACCCTCATAAATAACCTAAAGTTGGCTCCCATCTGAACCTAGCCAAAGGGGCTCATTGGCCGAGGTGGTCCGAGACTAGGTGAGCGAAGGTCGAGGTTTGACTGACACGTGGAACACACTTCCACTCAACAGGATTGTTGACGAGGCGACGCGATCCTAGGGGACAAGGTGACAAGGGCGGAGCTAGACCAATTTCATTGGGGGGGGGGGGGCCTGGAGGAGAAAAACAAAAAACAAGCACATCGACCATATTTATACCAAATATTTAGACATATAAGATATTGAGTTTAATGCACAACTAAAAACCAAAAGAAACATCAAAGAATTTACTTATAATCACTATTTGAATCTAAGAAAATTGTACAAGACGCTTTTTCATTGATTTAAACTCAGTTATTATAGAATATGTGCTAAAAGTAGTGGCGATTTCTTTCTCAATGTAAATAACTAAGCTATCTGAAAGAGAGTCATCGTCCATTTTGCTCTGAAGTCTTGTTTTGATTCTTTTCATTGTTGAAAAAGCTCTTTTCAGTAGTTCTTTGTAGATCTAGGAAGAGTTAACAGAAGGCGAATTAATCGATCAACCAAGTGATAAGCTTTAGACTTTTCCGTTTCAGTCAATCTTTGACATAGTTGAGAAATTGTAAGAACACCCTGAAAATCTGGATGAGTGCGTATATCAAGCTCATAATGACGCAACTGAAACTTCAAATGACACTATTCTTGCTTTGTGAAATCTCCTGGATAAAACTTCACCGCTAGCTTCCATATGCTTTCAATGTTGAATGATTTATAATTGTTACTAGGATCCAAAGAAGAGCTTAAAGTTAAAAGTTCCACTGATTTCTCATTGAATCTACTATTCAACTCTTGCAATTGAGAGTCAATTGCTGCTAAGAATACCTCTACTCGAAAATGATGCTCCATCGTTACATTTGGTTGACGAGAGCGGCCTCTGCCTACAATATATCGCGTGTCCATATCTGGGATTTCAATCTCATGTTTTCCACAAAAAAGTTTCACAGCCTCAAGTAAAGTATCTCATCCACCATTTCTCAATCTTTGAAGAAGTGATTTTATTGTGGAAACAAGATTCATTGCATTCAAGATATCTTGAGAGTGTAGTTGTAATGCTTGACAAAGATCATTAGTGATTCCCATTATTTCATGCATCAAGTGTAATGTGAAAACAAACTCAAATGATTGCAATATTTTACTAACCGCATAAGCATCACCTCTTTGTGCATAAGTGGCCCCTTCATCAACAATCTTCTCAATCACAATGTAAGATGAAGAATAATTTGTCATCAAACTGCAAATAGAATTAAAATGAGAACCCCATCGAGTATCTCCCGCTCTCTGTAAGGTCCCAACTTGATTTGCCCATGTGCCTGTTTTAAGTTTACCTAGTGCAATCTTGTTGCAATTTCATTTGCTTGAGCTTCTTGCAGTTGATCATGTCTTTTGGATGAATGGGGTTGAAACTTGGAGTGGGAAATGGAAGTAGGGACCGTAAGAATTGAAGAAGGAAATGGGCGAGGGTTTTAAAGTGAAGAGAAAAAAGAAATTTTAGGGATTTCTTGCTACTGGACGATTTTGTTGGAGTGAGAGGAGAGAGAGTATAGTATTGGAGATAAAGTTAAAAATTGGGACCACAAATTAAGGGACTAAATGATAAACCAATATTTTATACATATATATATATTTTACAGAATATTATATATATATATATATATAATACCTGGTTCCAATTTTAAAGTTTGGGGGGGCTAAAGCCCCCCAAGCAACATACAGAATACGCCCCTGCAAGGTGAGCTGAGTCTAGGCCTTAAAGGTATGACGCACAGTCTTATTCCATGACATGACTAGAAGATAAAGGAAACATTGACACGGGGAAGTAGACTGTACGGCTCGTACGACCTATAAAGATTGAAATCTGTAAATGACACGCTGGAATCAAATCAAGTATCTCATAATTATATTGTCACCTCGCTCATCAGTCATTTGTGACCTAACCACATGTATCCGACTTTATCATCGGAGGATCTTAATGCGGGTCCATCCAGAAAGCCTAACGTTTGTTCTATTATAGGTCCCTCGAATAAAGTACTAAGGCTCATAATGAAGTATCGACCCAGGTACATCGATTATTATACCCAAATCAAATATAAACTTTAATTGGGTCTTTGTAAGTTTGTAACACCTTAAGATGTATTTGTAATTTTTAAAGATAACATGAGTGTTTTTTGAAATTAGGTTTGAACTTAGGGGTAATTTTTATAATTATCTTTATAATTAATGCTAATCAACTTGTTTGGCCAATAATTTACTCTGCAGATTCCAATATTAATGACATGATATTCATCTTTCATCTTGTGCTTCCAAAAATAAAAAAAAAACCCCAAACAAGCATTAGGACCAATCAATGATGAAACAAATCAAGTTACTAGAACATATTTCAAAACCAATAAGGTTTTTTTATTCATCTTTTTTCTATTAAACACTCTGTTGAAACATTTAACTCACACTAGCATCAATTCTCCATTTTGATGCAATTTCTCTCATTTTGATCCTCCAAGATTTGATTTTGCCCTAATTTCTTCAATCAACAATGTTATGTTTAAATAAGAAGAACCCCCTTCTTCAGTTGCCCTTTTTGCCATTTCCCCAAGCTCTTTGGCCTTTTGTCTCCTTTCTTCTCCTTCTTCTCCTTCATCCATCACCATGTCTATAGCTTTCATAACATCATCCTTCTTGACCAATACCCCAACCTTATCCTCCTCTCCCCACCTAACAGGCACTTCCACTCCAACACTAACTCCAATCCTCACCACTTGAACCACCAATTTCTCATTACAAAATTGATCGGCGAAAAACGGCCACGTCACCATCGGCACCCCAACCGATATCCCTCCAGTGTCGATTCCACCCACAGTGCGTCGTCGAAATCCCCAATCGCTTTGTGCGAAAGAATCAGCACTTGAGGGGCCCACCGCGGATCAAAAACCCTCGATTTGAAATCCTTTCTCAAATCCGTTCTCCAAAACCATTTCTCAAGCGAATCCGATTTGCCTCCGCCTAAAGCCCACACGAAGGGCCTATTCAAGCCTCCAAACCAAGCGCAAGCTCCGACATTTGTTCTACTGTCGGGACGGGCTAACGAGCCAAGGCTCGCGTAAATTACGGATTTGGGCTCATGCAGATCAAGCCATTTCAAGCAATCTTGCTCATTAATGGAAGCTTTGTTGCCTCTATGAGACAAATCCAAGCTATCTTTATTACACAATGAAACAGGACCAACACACCAAACTTTTTCACCCTTTGCCTTACTATACCCCTTCACATACTCTGGCTCAAGATCCTCAAAGCTATTCACCACCACACCATACGATGTTTTTTCCGCTGCTCTAATTTGATCTGTGACATCTTTCAAGACTTCTGACTTTTTACTTGTTGAGCCTGCAACTTGGGATTTTCTTAGCATTATTCGATCAGGCAGATTAGGAACCTCAAAATAGTCAGAATCTGAGTCTAGACTATCAAGAATCTCGGAGGCCCTTATGTTGTGTGAACATAAAAGCGATAAACAGCAAGTCCCATGGAAAACTA
This sequence comes from Rehmannia glutinosa, assembly GCA_016081115.2. Lineage (NCBI taxonomy): Eukaryota > Viridiplantae > Streptophyta > Magnoliopsida > Lamiales > Orobanchaceae > Rehmannia > Rehmannia glutinosa. The sequence continues at coordinate 3,825,232 of CM071934.1, read as the reverse complement.
TTCTCGGAATTTGAAGCTTTTCCGCAATTTGGGTTGTCCAAGGCAAGCCCATGTCCGAAATTAGGCAGTTTGGTCGAGGAAGCATTTCGTCGAACACTTGGCGGACCTCTTTCTGTAGCAAACTGAGTGCGACGAAGAAATTGGTGGCCATGTCTAGTGAAGGAAGAGTGTCTAGATTCTCGCAGCCCTCTGGCAATCCAGCTTCTACTGATGGAAAACGGATTTCGATTAGTTGAATTTGCAGGCCGGATTTTACTGCGCGATCGATTGTTGAAGTGAAGCGGTTAGCGTTTTGGGGCGTGGTGATTATGGAAACGATGACGCCTCGCTGTGCGAGCAGTTTGGCGATGTCTATCATGGGGATCATGTGGCCTGGGGCCATTAGAGGGAACAGGATGAAGTGAAGCTGGTGGGATTGGGTGGCCATGGCGGTAATGGAGGATGTTCTGTGTGAGGGTGAGCTGGATTAAGGTGGTTTTATTTGTGAATTTTTCTCACAAGTGAGATAGTTCTTGAAAGGTTGCTTGTTGTCATAGCAGGGATTATCAACCACAAAAACGTATAAGCTGATGGGTAGAATTATCGTGAATAGAAAACGTATTGCTTGTAAGGTTGTACAGTCCACGTAAACAATAATTTGACATGTGAACAAGGGAATTATGTCCCTCTCTATTTTTGTACCACCTAAATCATAAGTGTTATTACAACTAATTCAATGATTCTTTTTTTTTTTTTTTCTGAAGTAACTAATTCAATAATTCTTGAAAGCTCTTGACGGAAGTTTGCATTCAGACAAATTGATTGATGATATAAGCTCAAAAAATATTGAAGATTTTAGCCAAAGTGTCAAACACTACATGGGACTCATGACTCCAATCATAAGAGACCATTTGTCTGACTAATTCGTGATGAAAAATGAACCATACTACTCAGGACTGTCTGTTAAAAGTTCGTTTGAGCTCGAGACATCTTTTCGTTCAGTAATATGTAAACCTCGGTTCGAGCTCGATTCGATTAATAAAATAACTGAAATATGTGTAAAAATATCTGACTATTTGATTCGATTAATAATCAGACCAAACTTAAACACAATTTTCGAAACTCGATAAAAATTCAAACAAACTCAAACAATAATAATGTTAGGCTCGACTAGATTCATTTACACCCTACAACTAACACACAACTTTCCAATTGAGCTCTCGATATTTCTTTTTTTTTTTTCTAAAGTTTGAGTACACTACGTGTTTAATTTCCCATATTTCTCCTTTATCTAACTTTAATTTTCAAGTTTAATTCCAATAAAAATTGTGTCCCTAATCTTTCATTTCTTTTTACAAATTTAAACATTAACGCTACTCTATGGTAATTGATAATCGAGTTGCACATATTCAAGTGACTAAGATTGCAAGACATTCTAATTATAGGACTAAAACCACTAGAACATCAAATTTAAGGGACCAAGAGTATCATACAGCATTCTGTACATCTTAACATGATCCGAACCATTTTCTCACAAAAGAAACAAACCGAATTTTACAATAATTCAATTAGAAGGGTTTGAATTGAAAGAGTGACAAATTTGAGATACTAAATTACTGTATACTTTTTATGAAAGCAATAACATAGGGTTCAGATTTCGTATTCTAAATTGGTGTTGTACTTACTGCTCATTCATATGGATGAACACATGTTATACCTTTAAACAATCAACAACTCATGTTGTCTCATTGAGATATGAGGTTCATCCAAATGAATGGAACAGGAAGTGGAACACCAGTGGAAAAGAAAAGTTGTTGCCAATAACATAAGAAGAACATAGACCTGCAATATCTTACTGGATTACAATTTAAGAACAATTTCCATCATTTAACTTTTCAACATTTCCAAATCGGTGTTCATAATTGGCGACGTCTTGTATAAGCTGCGTCATGTTACGGTACGACGAACCACCTTCCTCCGGTGCACTTTTCGCCATTTTCCCGAGCTTTCGAGCTCTCTCTCTCCTCTCTTCCCCTTCTTCTCCACCATCCATCAACTCATCAATAACCTTCTTAATATCATCACTCTTAACCTGAACTCCCACATTTTCTTCCTCCCCAAAAACAACAGGCACTTCAACTCCCACTCTTATCCCAGTCTTGATCACATTCACAACAAACTTCTCATTGCAAAACTGGTCCGCGAAAACCGGCCACGTCAGCATAGGCACACCGGCCGTTATCCCTTCCAGCGACGAATTCCACCCACAATGTGTCAAAAAGCCTCCCACAGACGGATGGGAAAGTATCAGCACTTGTGGGGCCCAACCGTGGACCAAAATGCCCCTGCCATTAATCCTCTCCTCAAAATTTTCCTCCGATAGCCATTTTTTGAAATCGTCTGAAGCGTTTCTGATAACCCACACGAAAGGGCGATTCGAAGCTTCTAGTCCTAACCCGAGCTCTATAAGCTGTGAAGCTGATAATCGCGATAAGCTTCCGAGGCAAACGTAAATAACAGAGCTCGATTCCTGCGAATCGAGCCATTTCAAGCATTCGTGTTCATCAATGGAGGCCTTGTTACCTCTTTCAGCTTTATCTAACTCATTTTCGTTGCAGAGCGAAACCGGTCCAATACACCATACCTTTTTCCCCTTCACTTTCATGTATTGTTTGACGTATTCAGGTTCGAGCTCTTCGAAAGTGTTCGCCACTGTTCCGAAAGCTTCCATTTCAGCATCACGCATCTGTTCACGAATTTCAAACCAATCGTAAGGGATTTGACTTGTGCCTATGATTTGAGCTTTTGTGATTTCAATTCTGTCAGGTAAATCAGGCACCACGAAATACTCTGTATCGGAAGCTATAGCTTCGAAATCCTTTGAAATCCCTACCATGTGCATACAAATCAGGGAAAAACAACTCGTGCCGTGAAACACGAGTCTAGGGATTTGAAATTTGACGGAAACACTCGTCGTCCATGGATAACACATATCGGAAATTAAGCAGCTCGGCGAGGGTTTTAGATTTTGGAGAATTTCTTCGACCTGCGGTTCTAACATGGCGATGGCCTTGAAAAACTTTAATGCTTCGTCGAGCGAAGCGAGCATATCGAAATTCTCGCATCCTTCTGGCAGGCCGAGTTCAGCAGTGGATAATTTGAGGTGGGAAATACGAATGTTCAGTCCAGAGGCGATTGCACGATCGATAACCGTTTTAAATCTGTTGTGATTATAGGGAGTGACTAAAAGCGTGACGGTTACGCCGCGTTTGGCTAGAAATCTTGCAATGTCTACTATGGGAATCGTATGGCCTTGGGCCATGAAAGGAAAAAGAACAAAGTGAGGTTGTTTTTCATGGATGGCCATTCTGGAGGAGTTTTTTTTCTTTTTTCTTGTTTATCGCTGAATGGGCTTAATTTTCTGCTGGTTTAGGAGTTTATAACTTAAATCTTGTATGCTGGAGGTTTCCAGGTTGATGATGTAAGAGCCTACATTAGCACACTGAGGGATTATCTATCCTGTCCCCAATAATTTGTGGCGTGGGCAGTGAATATGGATTTTGTGGATGAGTTTTTACTGGTAACATACATATGAAACAAATTAGAACATTCTTTAGTTCTAGGATATGACAAAAATCTGTAGCAAAGTGCTGCAAGGTACCTACAAGTTGCTGCTGGCCTGCTCGTGATACATCTATATTGACAGGCAGCACTGAGATTTATTTTCGGTTAATTATAAAAACTACCCTCACGTTTATCTTAATTACAAAAAAAAATCAGTTATCTGTTACAAGCACCGCTATCATTTTTGTTTTTAGCTTACAAAACTGCATCTCAAGAGACCTCAATAGAAAGCATTTGTAATTTTAAAAAATATCTGGAGTTTTTTTGTAATTAGCAAAATATCAGGGACGGTTTTGTAGTCTTCTTTTTATTTTATCAGCAGGTCTCTTGTGAGATGGTGCGACCGTGAGACGGTGATACTTTTAGTGTAAAAAGTGATACTTTGTCTAAGTACACTGTATTCAGATAAAGTATCACTTTCTATACTAAAAATGTCACTTTTTACACTAAAAGTATAACCATCTCACGGTCGCACCGTCTCACACAAGTTTTTGCGTTATTTTATTATCAAAGTGAAGAGGACTTCAGTTTGTAAACGGCAACTCAAGGCAGGTCTCCAAGGAGTCTTGTTGAGCCAACAACTAGAGTTATAGACGTGGTCAACATTTATGCAACATGGCATGATATGATCATGTGGCTACAGGTTATAGCCAAAGGGTGATTGAAATTTGAACCTAACATGGTGCCAGGGAAAACAAGCCTATTTCCTTAATGGAACAAAAGAAAAAGATGGATTCCTAAAACACTTAAAAGTTGGAAGATCATCTGCACATCAAGATATTAGCTTTCTCCGAAAATGATTGAACTGCTAATGTAAACCTTCAAAGAAAAGAGAGAAAATTAACAAGAAACTTATAATTGAAACTATATTCATTGGTGCAGAATTTAAATTTGGATTCGGTGAAAACTTATTTTAAAAAAAAGGGATAATTACAAAAACACCCCTGAGGTTTGGCTTAGTTACAAATTAAGCCAGAGATGTTTCAAAATTACAAAAAAAACCCTTCAGATTTTATTTTGTCTTAAATTTAAGGGAGGTAAATGTAATGCTTTTGTAAATATCAGGGTTTTTCTTAAATGTTTTTGAAAATTACTGGGAAAAATGTAAGAATTCAAGGATTTTTTTGCAATTTTTAAAAAACTCTGAGTTTTTTTGTAATTAACCCAAATCCCAGGGGTGTTTTTGTAATTATGCCAAAAAAAAATTGGATTCGGTGATGACGATGCATTTGAGCAAAAAGGATAAAGTGCCGAGAGATGCTGCATTTTCACCGTAAATTCGTCCAATCAAATGCAAGTTCTTTGGACCAGAAAAGTGACAACTTCCATGAGTGGACCTGACCTACGTAGTCTGGAAGCCAAGTATTATTTTCACGTATTATTCGTCACGAAAAGTGTTCATCTTCTAGCATTTTGAGTCTTGAGAGAGTTGTTTCGGATTTTTATTTTTTTGAACGGTTATTTCGAAGATTTTAATGTTGGAAATATTTAATTTGAACTTACATATATTAACTAAATGTGCATAGTTGTTTTACGGTTTAATCCAATTAAAATGATCTAATAAGGTTTTATTTTGGATTAAAAGGGTATCAAATTATCATGAGATTAAATATGTAGATACTATTAGGTAATTTTCTATTTGTTGAATGTTGATTACCAAATAGAAAATAAAGGGAATACTTATTCAAAGCGGTTATGGTCCCCAAGACGATTCTTAAAAGCTAGGATAACTTCGTATTCTACTTTAACGTTTCTGATTTCGAGAGAAAACTCTCTCAATACAAAACCGTTTGTTTTGGAAGACCAAATCAAAATCTCAAGAATTCTCAAACCCTTAATGGATTCAGACACGCTTCCGTGATTATGATTAGTCTCTTCTCTTTCTCGGATTATCATAGTAGATAGGTTCAAGCATGTTTTTATGGATTTCGTGAATTAAAGTATGTCCTTTTGTGATTTCGATTTTTAACATTTAATTCACATATTCTAGAGAAATATTATTTTGAAGCATATGTGGCAAAATTACAAATTTAGTCATGTAAGTTGGCTCATTTTGACTTTGGTCAAAGTTTTTTTTTGTTTACAATTTATGAGCACTGTCTTTTAAAAAGTTGCACTTTTAGTCCTTTCGGGCAAATTGCTTACATGGACACCGGAAATTGCTTATTGGGTACTGGAATCGCTTATGTGGCTTGAAATTGGGGTATTTTTGATGATGTGGCAATTTAGATAGACAAAGAATAAATAAAAAAGAAAAAAAAGTTATATAAGTGGCATTTGTGTGCATATACAAATTACATATACAACAATTTATTTAAGAAAATACTTAAATTCTATGAAACATTATTCTTATATTCTAAGCATGTTTAAGTTTGTATTTTAATATTCTAGGCTTATTTAACATTATTCTTATATTTTGTCTTATTTAAATATACTTTTTATATATTATTTTGTACTTATTATAGACACTATTGTTATATTTTAGATTTATTTAAATATATATGTTTTTATACTTGTTTAAACATTATTCTTATATTTTGGAGTTACATATTTCTCTCCATTTTTGGTACATTAGCAAGGTTAGTTTAGTGTTTAGAGTGTCCAAGTCATTTGCCAACTAAGGCTGCGATTGCTTGTCAATTTTTTTTCCAAATTTTCTTCTATGAGCAAAAGAATTGTGGAATGTGTGATTGTTTGTAGAAAAAATAAATTTTCTTTTTCAAGAAAATCTCATTTCTCTCCAAAATTAACTTAATTTTATTTTTCTCTCTCACACTTCTCAATATCCAATCATATTATTTATCTCTATCTCCCCACTTATTCATATTAGAGGAACTTAGTAATAATTATAATGACTACCGCACTCTTCAGTATAAACAAAAGTTTAATTAAAAATGAAATAAGAACCATCATAAAGTTTAGAGGGAATTGCTTCTACTAGTTTCAGTTAATTGAGGTTATACTATGAAGTAAACTCAAGTAACAAATAAGAGAAAACTAAAGACTCGATCCAACGCCATAGATAAATAGACTAAATAAATTAGTATGATTAATGTATCTAGATTAATGTATCTAGCTCATGAAGTTGCAATTTCCATTAAACCTTTGTAACAATATTAATGATTTAACTCACAATGTGCGTCATGTATTTGTTATTTTCTAATAACCTTATTTATAAGCAAAATCATTTGATGCACAAAAATAAGGTCAGGGGCAAAATGTAATAAGATAGTTCCCCCAGTTTGACACAAAAACCTAGAGTTCTGATCATAAACATAACTATAAGTCTGAGGACACTGCCTCTTGAACACTTCCGAGTAAATCGTCGGCTTGCACGTCACCGGGGTACTATAAGCGCCGGTGCAACAATATTGTGGCTGATTAAAAGCAATACACCCACTTTTACAAACAATCACTCCACCATTCGGGTCTCTAACAGCCAATTCATTCGGACAACTTCGGTTAATATCGACCGGACAAGAAGCCGTTATCGTACAATTGGCCCTGTCTGGGCGCACAGATACGAATAAGTTGAACCCGTCAACGAGGCTGATATCGTAGAAGTCTTTTCTAGCGGCTCCAGCTAGAGTTATTTCAACAAGAGATGCTGGAGGTTTTGGGCCGGATCCGTTGCATTCGATTTGACCCGAGTTGCAATCTCTACCCAGACAAGTAAATTTGCCGGAGTTTGAAGTGCACTGGACTCGGGCCCAGAATTTTCCTGACCATGGACCGAAAATAGGGAGAGTTTTTGAAGCTTGGGGTGTTAATTCAAACCCTGTCAGAACTCGGGCACCTACTTGTGTTATTGCTGCTGGCCAGATTTGGAATGGGCAGTTGTTTTTTAGGGATAATTACAAACACTACCATTGGGTTGGGTTAATTAAAAAGAACAAAAAAGGAACCCAGATATCTTTGAAAATAAGAAAAATGTTCTTTGATTTTTGATTTTGTGTTAAAATTATAATGAGGTAATTGCAATGTTTTTACAAATGTAATAGGGTGTTCAAAATTTTTTTCTTACAAAATCAAACCTCATAGGTTTTTTCTTTTTTCCAATTTTCAAAATTTTTGGGTTCTTTTGTAATTAACCAAAAGCTGGGGAGTAATTTTGTAATTATCTTAGAGTTTATGCTAGGTATTAATTCTCTGATAAATACTTGTTTAGAAAAACTCTCGCATCCAGGCCGTCGACGGGTCAAAATCCGTCAGACGGATCCAAATCCAAATTCAGCTAATAAAAGATCCGGCCCGTGGAGCAATCCGAGAGGAGGGGACGTAAGCCCATGACCCAACTTGCAAGGTAAATGGGCTGCAATATCAAGTAAACTTTAGAAGGGCCAATAAACAGCCGCATAGGTGTGGGACTTGGGGAACTTGAGGTGGGCCCCCACACTGCATTAAGATATCTCTTTTTTTTTTTTTTTTTGAGGTTTTTGATTTTTGAAAATTGTTGGGTGGCTTTCACTCGATTCTAGTCGTAATTTTTACTCATTTTTGTCGGCGATTTTGGATAGTTAATTATTTTGGTTGCCCTTTATATATGATTTAGTTAAAATAATTTATTTTAGGTTTGTCTTATTGCATTTCTATACATATTTTTAATATTTTAATTAAGGTCCTGGAAAGTATTAATCTTTTCCATAAAAAGTATTAGTAGTCATCTTGAAAAGTATTAATAATTCCCCTCGGAAGAATTTTTTGTAGACCCCTAAAACATATAAGGTTTTTTCCTAAAAAGTATTACTAGTCCTTGAAAATGTATTCGTATTTTTATAAGTATTAGTAGTTCTTCGAAAAAGTATTAGTAGTTCCTTAAAAGTATTTTAATACTTCTCTGAATAAAATTAATTTTTCTCCCGAAATGTATTAGCAAGTCCCTAAAAAATGTATTAGTAATTCCTCGAAAAAGTATTAGTAGTTCCAGAGAATTTTCTCCCTAAAAGTATTAACGATCCTCAAAAACGCCCCAAAAGTATTAGAAAGTCCTCAAAAACGTATTAGTAGTTCCAGAGAATTTTCTCCCAAAAAGTATTAGCGAGTCCTCAAAAACGTATTAGTAGTTCCTCGAAAAAGTATTAGTAGTTCCTTGAAGAGTATTTTAGTATTTCTCTGAATAAAATTAATTTTTTCTCCGAAATGTATTAGCGATCCTCAAAAATGTATTAGTAATTCCTCGAAAATGTATTAGTAGTTCCTGGAGAATATTTTAGTAGTTCTTACGAATATAATTAATATTTTCTCCTGAAAAGTATTAGCGATCCTCAAAAAATGTATTAGTAGTTCCTCGAAAAAGTATTAGTAGTTCCGCGGAGAACATTTTAGTAGTTCTCCGAATATAATTAACTTTTTCTCCGAAAAGTATATACTAGTCCCTCAAAAAGTATTAGCAATCACTCAAAAAAGTATTAATAGTTCCTTGAACAATATTTTATTAGTCCTTCTAAAAGTATTATTTTTCTCCTCAAAAGTATTACTAGCCTCCCTAAAATGTATTAGTAGTCCTCCATAAAAGTATTAAGTTTTCCACTTGAAATATTTAGTAATATCCAACCCTCAGCTGCAAATGAGTGTGTTACCCCAAATTTCGATAGTTTCGAATCAGTAACATCCGATCAATCGACCATCCATGTTTATTTTTGTTCCTAAATAAAACCCATCTACTTGGACAGTCATTGGCATATTTTAACACTACAATTAGAATCTAGATTCTCCTCTGCAAAACAACAAAAACAAGCTAAAAGAACCTCTAAAATCCAAGCCAGATTTTTTGATCCATGAAAACAAATAAAGAAAAAAAAGCTTAAAGAAGCCTCTAATCAAACAAACTGAATCCCATGTCGTCGTTACTCTCCTACTTTGGCTCTTCCTTCTTCTCCTCAACGGCGGGAGCAACAACTGCTACGGCAACACCACTACCAGAGCCAACATTCATGACGAGATCCTCAATGTTCCTCTTCTCGCAAAGCTTAGCAAAGAGACTTGGCCAATACGATTTTACTGTCAAATTCGCCGCCTTCACCAGTGTTGCTATTTCCTTCGCAGTGATGGCGATGCCATCATCGTGATGAATCAAAGAAGCATATAGGTGGAAGCAAACTCTCCAGCCGACATTTTTTCCTCTCGTGCAAGCAAGTTTTTAGAAATATCAAAAATGGTTGTGTATTTCTAGGGCACATGCGAGAAGTGAATTTGTGCAGTCGGGTTTGACTGGGTCAGCTAGTGGGGCTCCGTCTAACGGATTAAGCCCGTTAGACCGTCTGACAGGAGACTAGCTCACTTGTTTAATGCACTTTCTTTGTTAAAGATTGTGTGTGTGTGGTATGAGGTAAAAACTATAATTGCAATAATACCCTTAATCCACCTTGAAATTAGAGATGGCAATCCCTGATACGGCATGAACTCGACCTGAAGTTATTGAGACAAACTCGAATCCGAACAAGTATACGTACAATTGTCACGAATCTGACACAATGTTACTAATTTGTCTTAATATATAATGTCTTATATTTTATTTCATTTTTGATGTATTTTGAACATATCCCGAAATTGGCCTGAAACTAAACGCGAACACGACTCAGATGACCCGAATTGTTACCCTACTTGAAATTACGACCTAATCCATCTTGGGTGGGTCTGACCCGACTAGGAACTTGGGTCAGATTAACCCAGAATGTTAAGGGTGCGATTGGATATACTTTCATTTTGAAAATTTTCATTTTGCTAGAGAATAGTGGCAAAAAAAATTTGGGAGAAAAAAGATGAATTTTGAGAGTGTCATTGGATGTGAGATGAAAAAGTAATGATGAAAGTTGATGTGATTTAAAAAAAGTAAAATAGTGATTGGAAATGATTGGTAATTAGAAATGTGAGAGTGAATGAATAGTGAAATTTGTGGGAGAATGTGTAATAATGATTAGTTTTGTGTGAAAAAATGTGTAGATGTGATTGATAAGAGAAAATATGAGAAAAAGTGAAAGTGAGAGAATAATATATTTTCTGAAAATTTTCATAAACAATCGCATATTTGGTCAAAAAGATTTCTCTAGTTGAACGAAAATGAAATTTGTTTCACATCCAATCGCAGCCTTAGCGTTGATGGGCCTAATTGATGTGACATCTCAACAGGCCGAGGACCAATATAATTATCACAAATTGTGTGTGTTCCCATCAGAGATCTCTTCAAGTTGTCTTAGTATTGTGTTTTGTTATTTCACCCAATATCTGTATGCAGACTGCAATATTGCAGCTTATACATGTGTGTGTGTTTGTGTATGTGTAGTGATTGAGAAAATACAAAGAAATATTGCAATCTTCAATGAGGAGTTGGGAAATCTTATTAAAAACTATTTCACTTGCATAACATATGAAATCACCATGTAATTCAAAAATGACATTTTATCAATTTAATTAATGTTCCTATCTAATTTACAAAATCTCATCTCATTAATTTGGTAAAATGTTGAATATCAAGATAGGTTTTCTGATGAGATAGGGACTATATATGTAAGCCGAAGTTTTCTTTTTTTTTTTTTTTGGGAAGCAATGTAAGCCGGAGTTTATGATCCATTGAATGGTGTTGATCCATAAGTGAGATTTATTTTTGACAGTGAACTCCATATTCTTTTCAAGTTTATGTAATGTTTGAAAATAGTTTTAAAACTAATGTAACTTTTAATGGAAGTGATATTATATGAGAAACAAATGAATTTCATCTTATTGATCAATATGAGAGTACATGTATTTATATACAAGAGAAAGGGAATCGATTATTGTTTAGCTATCTGACTAATTGATGACTAACAACTTGCCTAACAAACTTAATGAGAATTCATACCAAGGGGATTGTTGAGCGAGATGGTTGGACAAGTGGAAGTTTGGTACACAAAAGGCTGAATCGAGCAAAAGAGACGGTTTGGTGAGAAGATCGGAACCTGGGATTGAGAGGGAATGTAGCGGACTTCAACTTCTTTGGACGTGAACTTTTTCTCGGACATAGTGAACATCGATCTCAATGTGTTTGGTTCGAGCGTGGAAGACTGGATTGGAAGCAAGGTCGCAAGACTATCATTGTCACACCATAAAAGAGAGGAGATTCAATTTTGATGCCTAACTCATGAAACAGAGAATGAAGCCAAATAACATCCGTGGGTAAAGACCGGCAAGTGGCACGATATTCATTCGCATCGCTTTGCTCAGGGAGACAACTTGTTGTTTCTTTGAACTCCAAATCAAAAGGTTGGATCCCGGATACACACAATGACCACCCGTGGACCTCCGATCATCAAGTTACTAGCCCAATCGGCATCCGTATTGAGCCCAACAAGAACCAGAGATGGGCTTAAAAGAGAGACCAAGTGTGCGGTGCCTTTAATATACCGTAGGAGATGCTTGCAAGCTAACCAATGATTCTGTGTGAAATTTTGGAAGAAATCGTGAGCTTGTTGTGAGAAGGAAATATCAGGCCGTGTGTGATTAAATATTGAAGAGCACCAATTACACTTCGATATAAAGAAGGATCGGTGAAGGGCATGTTGTCATGAAGATGGAGCTTTTGAGAGGTGGATATAGGAGTGGAAGTAGGCTGCAAAGCAAAGAAAGTTAGTTTTCTCAAGTAAATCAAGAGCATATTTGGTTTGGTTGAGTGTAATGCCCGAGAAGTCCCGATGACCTCCATGCCAAGAAAATGATTAACCTCCCCATGGTTTTAAGGGCAAACTTCGACCAAGAACACAAATAAGTTGAGTGATAGCGGTGAGTTGTCTCCGTAATAAGGATATCATCAACATAAACCAATACTGATTAAGAGTTGAGAGCCACTCTTTGAAAAATAAGGATGAATCAAACGGATTCTGAATCGTAATGAGAAGAGAAATTCCTTGAGCGTAGTAAACCAGGCACGAGGGGCCCGATTAAGACCATAAAGCGACTTTTTGAGTTTACAAACAAAGATCTGGAAAGTTTGGATTGACAAACCCCTCAGGTTGACACATGTACACGTTTCTTGAAGAGAGCCGTTAAGGAAAGCATTATTTATATCAATTTGTTGGATGCTCCATCTATAAGTGACGGTGAAAAAACCAAACGAATGGTGCAAGCCTTGACAACCGGCCGAAAGTTTCAAAGAAGTCCACCGCGGTTTCTTTGAAATCCCTTAGCAACAAGACGCGTCTTTAAACGATCAACAGAACCATCAAGTTTGTATTTAGTGCGAAAAACCCATTTATTGTTGATAACATGCATACCCGGCTGAGGAGGACCAAAATCCAAGTATTTTTGTCAATCAAGGCATGAACTCATCCTTCATGGCTGCATACCATTGAGGATCAAATAAAGCATTTGCAGCGTGGTAAGTGGTTCGATACGGGGAGATGAGTAAGATGAGCGGAAAAGGTACGAGGTTTGAGTGAACCGGTTTTAGAACGCAGTGACCATAGTGTGAGATGAAGGGACGGAGGGAGGAGAAGCGAGGGACGGGGAGGTAGCGAGATGGCCGAGAAAGGAGGAATAAGAGGCAATTCAACAAAGTGAGTTGGATGCCTGGAGGAGAAAAAAGAAGGAGAAGGAGAAGAGGAAGAGGAAGATTGTGAGGAAGAAGTGGTGCCGATTCGGGGTAGGGAAGTGGAGTAGGAAGAAGAGGCAAAGAACTAGAAGAAACCGTAGGGCAAGAAGAAGAACTTGAAGAGAATAAGTCGCATATGGAAATTCTAGCTCATTGAATGCAACGGATCGCGCAATAAAAATTCTACCATCCGCACTTAAGCATTTGTAGCCTTTGTGAGAAAGGTTGTAACCAAGGAATAAGCACTTGGATGATCGAACTTGGAACTTGTGAGAATTATAAGGTCGGGATAAGGAAGCAAGAGCAGCCAAAAGTTTTAAGAAAAGGAGAGATCAGCGGTGGAAAAAAGAGATCGATAAGATGAGACATTTTTGTAAGACAGTGTGGGAAATGCATTAATTGTAAAAACAGCAGATTAAATGCATCCCACCAATATTTGAGAGGCATGTGAGCTGGGAAAGAAATGTAAGACCCATCTCAACAATATGAAGATGTTTACGTTCAGCCCGCCCATTTTGTTGATGAGTATGGGGACAAGGATGACGAAAATGAATGCCTAAGGAAGCAAGTAAAGGTTTAAGAGATCGAAATTCACCCCCCAATCGGTTTGGAGACACTTGATTTTATGATGGAATTGTCTGTCAACAAAGGTGTTAAATTGAATGAAAGCATTATAAGCATCGATTTAGCACGTAAAGGAAATATCCAAGTCTATCGTGTAAGATCATCTATAAAGTGGATATAATATTTATATCCATCCACCAAGAAGTAGTGCTAGATGGACCCCAAACATCGGAGTGCACTAATTCAAAGGGAACCGAGGTCTTGGTTGGTTTTGTGAAGAGAAATGAAATTGATGCAATTTACCAATTTTACAAGCATCACGTAAATCCAAAATCGAGGAGTCGGAGTTTAACATTTATTTGCTTGAGTACAAGAGATAAAATGGAAGTACAAGGATGACCTAACTTTCTATGCCAAACATTGGCATTCTTATTTACATTGCACAGAGCCGTTGCGGGTCTTGAGAGAGGGTGTGTAGAAGCGAGGGAGTGTGAAGGCTTGAAAGGCAAGGAGAGATGGGTGAGATCCATTTGGTAAAGACCGTCCTTAAGTTGTTCCTTCCAAGTAGGACCGGGAGGTGGCTTTGTCTTAACAAGACATTTGTCATGAAAGAATTCAATGAAAACATTATTATCACAAGTAAATTGAGAGATGCTAAGTAGGTTTTTAGCAATAGAAGGAACGTATAGAATATTATTGAGAAGTAAGGATTGAGAAGAGGACCGAGTGGGCAAAAGAGAAGAGCGATATGAGAAATGGAAAGAGAAGAACCATTACCAACAAAGTGAGCTTATCATTTCCTTGGTATGCGCACTGAAGAGACGGGTTCTCAAGATTGGCACATGATTGGTGGCTCCGCTATCAAAATACCAATCGGAGGAACATGTAGTAGGTGGAGAGGAAGAGTCGTAGAAGGTCCGAGGGTTGCGATGAGTTTGTTGGGGGAGAAGAGTCGGGCTCGGGACCAGGTGAAATTGACATCAAAACGCTCGTAGCATTTAAGAGCGCTGTGGTTTGATCTACCACATAACCGACAAGCAAGGCGATCATTGTTCGATAGGATCTACCACGACCTCTACCACGATTAAAACGACCTCGCCACGAGGAACAAAATGAGAGAAAGAGCCACGAGCATAAGCAACATTAACACAGGCACATGCCGAGGGTGAGAAGCCCACGCAGGTTTGCAAGGCGGGGGAGGATTCAACTTGACTCGGAGACGCATTTCAAATGTGCAGAGAGAGAATTGTACTTCGCAAGAGTAATAGAGTCTAACTGGAGGTAAGATTGACAACAACAGATTCATAATCGATCCAAGTCCACCGAGAATGTACATAGCAAGCTCATCATCAAGTATTTCTTGTCCAACCGAATGTAAATCATCAACAATACTACGATCTTCAAAATAAAATCAGCAATAGATAGATCGCCTTTTTTAAGAGTTTGTAATTGAAATTTAAGCTGCAAAATTCTAGCCTTCGATCGAGTATGAAAGAGTCGCAATAGAAACAGACCAAACCTCGGTGGTAAACACATCGAGAGACATAACCGAGCATAGATTCGCCGATAGAGGCAAGCATCCAACTAAGTAAAAAGTTGATCACGGCACAACCAATAGATGTACTCAGGATTAACGGTGAAGAAGCGGAAGAACTAGCAGATGAGGAATCCGAACTTTGGCGCGCATTCGATTCGGCGAGAAATCCATCAAGACCATATGCACGAACCGTAGATAAAACCTGTGCTTTCCAAAAGGAAAAATTCGATCGATCGAGACGTAGTGGCAGAGGAGTAAGGTGTGGTAGAGGAGTAACAACGGAGGAAAGAGGAGGAGAAGCCATAACAATGGCAGAAAAAAAAATTAAGCAAAATTAGAGAGAAGATGGCTACCAGAAAAAGAGGCTATGGATACCATGATATTATATGAGAAACAAATGAATTTCATCTTATTGATCAATATGAGAGTACATGTATTTATACACAAGAGAAAGGGAATCAGTTATTGTTTAGCTACAGCTAATTGACAGCTAACAACCAGCTAACAAACTTAACAGAATTGTAACAAACTAAACCGTCATAACTACTCTAATAGGAAGATACAAGAAACTATATTAAATTTAAACATTCACAAGTTAAGATTGTGATACTTGATATTATTGTGAAATCGATCTAAACCAGATTTTCATAATAAATAATGAGTAAGAAATTAATTGTGTAAACTTGTGCAATAATTGATTCTTTTTTATCTTTTTACTAGAGGTGACAATGGCCGGCCCGACCAACCCCGATTTTTTATCGGGTTGGGCTCCATTTTTCTAGGCCTAGAAAAAGTCGTGCCTGTTTGGCCCGACCCAGTAGGCCCGGATTTTTTAGTTCATTTTCATGGGATGGGCTGGGAAAGTAGCGGCCCGATCACTGTTTCAACCAGTCCGGCCTGATTGACAACTTTGCATGCTTTTTACAAACGAAGATTAATTTTGGTAAAACAACCTTTGTCCATGACTAAAATCGCAATTTACCTGAACACAGTCGCATAGAATCTAAAATTGTATTTATAGTAGTTGATTTGACTATCGGATGACGGTAAATGAACATTTTCATAAAGAATAAAATACTAATCTATCAATGTGATGTGAATAATTGCACTTTTGATCTCATAGGACATGGACAATTATGGTTTCAGTCTCAATTCTTATTTTTAGTCGCAATCGAGAGAAATTAATCGCGGGACCAAAATTACAAAATAAACTAATGGAAAAAACTAATGGGGGACTAAGCTGCAACAAAATAATTCTAGTGGGAATATTTTGGATCGATGTGAGGTAAAATTGCAACGCTCAAAATCTAGTGGGACCAATACTACAGTTTTCTCTAATTGATAATATACAATTTTAGGATTCATAATTTATAAATTGAAACAACGAAGACTGAGGGCTTGTATGGATGTATTTCCAAGTTCAATTTCCAGTTTCTAGTGTTGGAAAATGAATTTTCAAATTTTATTGGTTTTCGTGTGAGAATTGGGAATATATTTGGTTTGTTGTCTGAATCTCTATTTGAAAATGAGAATATGTTTGGTTATAGTTTTTCAAATGTAATTTTGACATAGGTTTGTGTGATTGTAGTTTATTTTTACCTAGATTTGCGTAATTGAGATGGAAAATTATTTGGTTGTGTTTTCAAAAGAATATTTTCCATGAAAAAATGAAAATTGGAAATGACTTCATTTCTACTGAAAACTTTTTAAACAAACATAAATTCATTTTGCGAATTAGTTGGAAAATAGAAAAATGGTCTTGGAAACACAACCATACAAGGCCTGAAGATTCGATCTAGTGTATTTACAAATTCTTGTTAGTAACAACGTAAGGGAGTGTGTATTCGTACGTAGATCAATATTATATTCTCTTAAATTTGAGGGTGAGAATGTCATAAACAAACTTCGTTTTATTTACAAAAATACTAGAAGCACTTACCCAATATTAGAAGCACCTCACTCAACTTTTAAAATTTGATTAAATGAAATAGAAACAGAAGGAAAGTTCGCATTTATAAACACTAAAAAATAATTTTTTGGGACTAAATGATAATAATATTTTTTTAGTGTTTGCAGACACTCCTTATATGAGAATCATGAGACACATCTCACTAAGTTGCTGACTAGCTAGATTGCCTTCACTTCCAATAATCCCAGACTTTCTGAATGCCAATAATGAAAAATTTAACAAAAGTCAATGAAATCAAGGTGCAATATCATTAATTTCTCACTTATAAAACTTATGGAATAACATTTACTCAACGAGGTCACTAGTTCTTATCTCTAATAACTTTATTCATAACTCAAACATTTCATACACAAACAATTAGGGACAAAAGGTAATAAGATAATTCCCCCCAGTTGGACACGTAAACGTGCTAGATTTATCATCATAAGCATAACTATATGCCTGAGGACACTGCCTTTTAAAATTTTGCGAGTAATTTGTGGGCTTGCAAGTGTCTGGTGTACTATAAGCGCCAGTGCAACAATATTGTGGCTGATTAAAAGCAACACACGCGCTTTTACATCCAATAACTCCACCATTTGGGTCTCTAACAGCCAATTCATTTGGACAACCATTATGGTTAATATCGAGTTGAACAAGTTGTTATCGGACAATGGCTTTATTTCCGGAAACGGATCCGTGAGATTAAATCCGTCGCAGGCCGATATCGTAGAAATCTTGTCCGTTGGATCCGCTAGGTAAATTCAAAGAAGAGATCTTTGGAGGTTTTGGTCGGATCCATTGCATGCGATTTGACTCGAATTGCAATCTCTACTCGACAAGTGAATTTGTTGGAATTTGAGCATTGAAATCGGGCCCTTAATCTTAGGACCATGGAGAAGGAATATTGAGAGTTTTTAAGCTTGGGAGTCAAGTCAAAACCCGTCAGGACTTGTGCGCTGTTTGGCCAAGTCTTTCTTTGGCCAAATATTGTATGGACAATTGTTTTTTACCGTGAATAAATTTGGAATTAACACCTGCAAATTTACAACCATTTTTAAGATTAAAGTAAAAATAAAAATCTAGGTTTTAATTTGGTAATAGATTTTGTTTACGTAGGAGTTTGCCTGCAAACCCCACATATAGTGTGAAAGATGATGTGGCACTCACCTCATATATTAAATAGAAAGTCTCTTGTGAGACGGTGTGAGACCGTGATACTTTTAGTGTAACAAGTAATAATTTTAGTGTAAAAAGTGATACTTTGTCTAGATACACTAATTTAAGTATATTTAGACAAGTATCACTTTTTACACTAAAAATATCACTATTTACACTAAAAGTATCAGTGTCTCGCGGACTTTCACTGTCTCATATAAGTTTTTGCGTTTATTAAATTAGTAGATGAAACACAATAGAAAATATATAGGACGTTGAGATCGAGAACAAGTGGTGTTAATTAATTAATAAGTATATATATACATGTGTGCGCAAGTTGCATGTTTATTTCATGTATCCTAAATCAAAAAATAACAACTTACCGGTAAAATAGCATAATGCAACAATAAGGGAAGGTAATATTTGAATTCCCATCGGAGTGTTTTAATATTGTCTTTCAAGTTTCAACGCAATAATCTGGGTATGCGGTATTGCTGGTTATATATATACACAATGATTGCGAAAAGACAAAAAAAAAAAAAAATGCACCCTTCAAATGAGAATTTGGAAATCTTATTAAATTCCATTTCACTGGAATAACTTAGGAAAATCACCGCGTCATTAAAAAATGATGTTATATCATTAATTGTTCTAAGGTGATTGGCAAAATCTCATCTCATTTTTGTAAAATATGAAGATAGGTGAAATTTACTTTTAATAGTGATTTGCATAATCTTTTCAAGTTTAATTTGTGTAATGTTTGAAAATAGATTTCAAATTTATGTAATGTTTGAATGGAAAATAAAATGAACTATATATTAACTTTAAACATTCCACACATTCCACTAACTAGCTAGGATCGTGATACTTAATATATATGAGAAAATGTATATTTTTACCCATTTGGGTTTAAGAAAACACTTTCTTGACCAACTTTTATAAAAACAACTATTCTACCCACTTTTACATGGAAAAGTCAAAATTGCCCATCAACTCTCTCTCTTTCTTGCTTAAAGTAAAACAAACTTCCTCCCTCACTTCTTTTCAAATTTTCTTCCTCCCTTCTTCCTCATTTTCTTCCTTCCGCAAATTGAAGACGATTGAAGACTTGTATTTTTCGATTTTTGAAGCTACAAGAAACGATTGAAGACACATTTTGAACCAAGGAAATATATTACTTTATGTAAATATTTATGTATAAAGATAGAAAATTCGCTTGATTTTCGTAACTAGAAAAAAATTCAGAAACTGGAAAGTTTAACGTGGCACTATCGGGCTCTCAACATGGTACTATCGTGCCATGTTGATCTTTAACTGAGTACGATCGTAGCCAGAAAACACCAGGGTACTATCGCGTCTTTACAACATGTAGCACTATCGCACCATAGTAATTTTAGATGCGATCGCATCTTAACTACCCGGGTACTATCGTGCCATGATGTATGGTACTATCGTGCCCTTTTTATGTAGGCACTATCGCATTCTAGTTCAGGCACGATCGCACCCACCGATCAATTGTTTTTTTCAAAAGTGTGTATTTGGTTGATAGGGTGCACATATGGACGGCCCGATAGTACCCCCTTGAACGAGGTACGGTAGGGCTACACATATGGACGGCCCGATAGTACCCCTTGAACGAGATACGATAGGTTGCACATATGGACGGCCCGATAGTACCGAACGAGGCGATAGGTCGCACATATGGGCGGCCCGATAGTACCCCTTCAAGCGGGTACTATCGGCCGTACTTTAAGGCCCGATCGTACCGTAAGTATCCACCCATTAGTAAGGGTAGTTAAGTCATTGTGGGTAGAAAAGTTATTTTTTATAAAATTCGGTAGAAAAGTAGTTCCACTATCCATAGTGGCTAGAAAAAAAATTCTCCCTAATATATATTTTGTAAAATATGACCAAATTCCATAATAGTTAATAATGGGTAACAAATTAACTGTGTTTAAACACTGCGTAATAGTTTAATTTATTTAGATAAAAATTTGTGTGCGGCATCAACATATATGGTCAAGATCAGTTGGACTTAACCAATGACCTTGTAGTCTAATTGGTTACAAGTGAGATAATCCAAGGACTCGAGCTCCCGAGGGCACAATGATGAAACAATTTCAAGCAGCGTGTGGGAAGCTGGAACTTAGTGGGAACTTGCGGCTGGATTGAGGGGACGGAGTCTAGTATGAAGCAATCACTTGGGAGACGACTCTTTGTGCGTGGTAGTTGAGGATATTAGGGACCCGGGAGCCATTGTACATTCTCGCGGTTTATATGAGGCAGTTCCTCATGAGGGGCCGGGTCCTGTTTCTCCGAGAACTAGTAATGTGGGAACATGAAATCTCGGTTATAAAAATATATATATAAGTTGGACTTACATTATTCAGATAAAATATAACTAGAATTGTATATAATTTCATGAGGATTTAAAAACTCATAAAGAGAAACAGGGATTTAAATGAAAAAAGTGTAACTTTTTTAACATGTAATAGTAATACATATAAGTTGCGCACCGGATGCCTTCACTTCCATTAAAATGTGGAGGGAATTACTAATAATAGTTTCAGTCATGTAAATTATGCTAAATACTAGACTCAAAGTAACAAATAGGAGAATACTAAAGGATCCATATGTCAATAATTCTCATATAGTACAACTTTTGGTACAATACATATTTACTCAAGATACACGAGTTCTTATTCACTAGCAACCTTATTCATAATCCAAACATTTAGGGACAAAATGTAATAACATAGTTCCCCCCAGTTGGACACGTAAAGGTGCTAGATTTATCATCATAAGCATAACTATAAGCCTGAGGACACTGTCTCTTGAAATTCTGCGAGTAATTTGACGGTTTGCAAGTGTCTGGTGTACTATAAGCCCCGGTGCAACAATATTGTGGTTGATTAAAAGCAACACACGCACTTTTGCAGCCAATTACTCCACCATTTGGGTCTCTAACAGCCAGGTCATTTGGACAACCATTATTAATATCAGTTGGACAAGCTGTTGTCGGACAATTGGGCCCATCGGGTCGAACGGATACTGGTAGATTAAATCCATCAACTAGGCTGATATCGTAGAAATCTAGATTGTTGGATCCTCCTAGAGTAAATTCAACGAGAGATGCTGGGGGTATTGCACCGGCTCCATTGCATTCAATTTGGCCCGAACCACAGTCTCCACTCAAACAAGTGAATTTGCCAGAGTTTGAGCATTGGAATCGGGCCCAAAATCTTCCGGACCATGGAGAAGGGATGTTGAGAGTTTTTGAAGCTTGGGGCGCCAATTCAAACCCTGTCGGTTGGGCCGGCCCACCTGATCCGGTTAAGGTTGCGGGCCAGATAGTGTATGGACAATTGTTTTTTACGGTAAATACGGCTGAATGGACACCTGCAAATTAATATAAAATTGTTTATGATAAGTTAATTTTGGTAAAAGTAATATATTTGTTTGATTCTAATTAACTTACCGTAAATACAGCAGATTGCGATAAAAAGGGAAGGTAAAACTGGAATTGCCATCGGAGATCTATCTCTTGAAGGGGTAATGATTAATTACTATTGTGTCTTGTTATGCGATATCTGGGCATGAAGTATTGCAGGTTATATATGCACAGTGATTCTGGATTATCATGAAAGGAAATTACAACTTTTAATGAGGATTAGGGAAATATAATTAAATTTATGTCACTTAATAACATATGAAATCAGCATGTAATTAAGAAATTATATTATGTATATCTATTTTAAGTTGTTCCTATATTAATTGATATTTAAAATCACATCTCATTTTGGTAAAAATTTTGAATATCAAGATTTTCTGATTATATAAGAGACACGCTAGAGCGAGGTTTAATTATCTGCATGCATTAGTATTTAGTAGTGGTGATCATGTTATAAAAGTGAATTTACTTTTTATGGTGATTTGCATAATCTTTTCAAGTTTGTGTAATGTCTGAAAATGGATTTCAAATTTATGTAATGTTTGAATGGAAGATTAAAAAAAACTATATTTGTGTTACCAGCTTTTAACAAAATATCATTAGTTTTATTTACAAGTCTATAACCTTTAATTTCGAATCAAACACCTATTTAGTAAAATAGAATCAGTATCATTAATGCTGGATTATGATGTTCACTAATTTTCAAATAGGACTCACTAGCAACAAATCAAATTATAATTTGAAAGTTTTTGAGGTCCCAAAACGTTTATTTTAGTAAATGTCAGAAAAAGTGTTACTTCAGATGTTGTAACACTTTACGGAACATGCAGCGGAAAAAGAACACACGAAG
Organism: Rehmannia glutinosa; assembly: GCA_016081115.2. Taxonomy (NCBI): domain Eukaryota; kingdom Viridiplantae; phylum Streptophyta; class Magnoliopsida; order Lamiales; family Orobanchaceae; genus Rehmannia; species Rehmannia glutinosa. Next base: position 3,802,559 of record CM071934.1, on the reverse strand, counting down.
TAAAATTTATCTACAAGTTATAAATAACTTGTAGAAGTGTCAATTATGACGAAATCACTAGTTGAATATGTACGGATTACAACTCAAATCTCAATGTATCAACTAGTCTAGTAAAACAAACTCCTATCGAGTAGATCTTAGCTTTGTAAACCAACTCGTCCAACAAAACAAGTGTATGAACTCTCGTACGCTCAAAGATAAACTTATATGGACGAAAAACTCAACAAGATTCTAAACTGGACAAAGTGTTATTCTCGATGTTGCAAACACTTCGAATAACACTCTGACTGCTTGACACTTTAGCACTCGGAATCTTGTTGCTTCTCCCTCGATTGTATCTCTCGTGTATTGCTCTGTAAATTTCGTGGTTCAAGGAGGTAAGAATAATTGATGGCCGTTCCTTTCTTTATATAGAGGTTGAGTCCTTGATGTCCAAGAATCCTACAAGCACAAGGAAACAAGGAAAACACAAATATAGAAGAAGTATGATTCTATAAGTTAGGAAATAAGATAATATTTATAAGGAATCCTAATAAATCTAGATGTTCGAATCCTCTTGTGAGTAGGAACCCAAACTTTATCAAATTCCAAACTAGATAAATACACAATAAATCTTTCTCATATTCATTAAAACTCTAATTTTGGAAACAAGTCTAGAAAGGCAAAACTCTAAAACATATTTTATAAAAAATCAAAAATCGGAGGAATTAAAATTCCTAACAATCTCCCCCTTTTTGCCTTTCTGGACAAAACCAATAAAGTTTAATCAAGAGTATAAAGCACAGCAAAAACTCCCCCTAAGTTCAAAATCCTATGTTTCAAATGTTAGTCAGAATGTGACTAAAAATGTCATAACATTTTCTGTAACACCTGCATGTTAATCAGAAAATAATACAACAGAAATAAGATATAGATATCAGAGCAAAATCAACCACAATTCTTAATATCATACTTAAATCCAGAGAACTCCCCCTAAATAAAAAGTATCATAATCAATATCAATCAACATGTGCAAATAAACAATCATGAGTCAAAATATCCACAAGTTGTTCTCCCCCTTTTTGTCCAGAAAACATAGGTAATCAAATCGTGTATACTCCCCCTGGATTGGACACTAAAAAGATCAATTCACATTCAATATTTTGAGGAGAATAAAGGATCAGAAATCTTTGAAAATTTTGGAACACGAGCATCAAAAATTGTGATCAAGAACAAATAAAAGTCAAAGATTTTCCAAATGAGGATTCCAAACAACATGGAGATAGAATCCTAATAACTTGGGACAAAATTAACCAAAGATATAGATAACTCTTGCAAGATTTCAATCAATTACTCAAGTCTCCATAATGCATCCAACTCCACTTTTCATAGGATACCAAGAAATCCAAGATTTTAGAGAGAGAAAAATAAATATCACATATCTTCTATTATTACCAAAAAACTGTCCGATTCAAAAATCACCAAGCATGCAACCTAAAGAAAATGCCTATGCAGAAATAATAAAATCGCACACAAGGTGTAAATGGACTGTCATAGTTGTTGTTGTTCTAAATGTAAGTCCAAGCGGCTACGATAATCTAGAGGGGGGTGAATAGATTATCTCCATCTTTTAGATTTCGCCCTCTTTTTCGAACAAAAAACAAGCCAAGACAATATTAAGGTGCGGAATGTAAACAACACACGTCGATTTAAAGAGGTTCAACCCACCTAGGGCCTAATCCTCTACCACCCCAGTATATCCGGGATGGATTTCAAAAAGAAAAAAAGATTTTATTAATTTATCACAAATTAATACAACACCAACTTACAACAACACCTTGAAGAGCACCACACTCTTCTTCAACAACACCTTTGAGATTACCACAATCTCACTTGAAGATTACCACAATCTCCAACGGCACCTTGTGAAGATTACCACAATCTTCAACCTTGAAGAATACCAAATTCTTCAACACCTCAAAAGAAGATTACCACAATCTTCTCACACCTAACACCTAGATCACCCAAATGTGTTCTTACACAGAACACTCACAAGGATATCTTGTGTTTGAATGACGACCACAAATTCAAGATTACAACTCGATAATGAATAATACAATTGAGTGCAAGTGTAATCAAGAATAGCCTAGACCTCAAGAATGTGAAAGTGAATAGCTAGGCAAATTACAACAAGAAATAAGACAATGTAAGAACAAGTGTATTCTTGAGTGTATCTTGTTGTGTTGTAGTTTTCTCTCTTATTGTGTTGCTTCAATTCTTCCTCTATTTATAGAAGATGTCTTGTACATGATAGGCTCCTCTTGGGGACATGAATTACTCAAAAAATTGCAAGACAATTGAAGAAAAGTCATGTTAGAAATCAATCCCACAATTTAGGGAAAAGTTGTCATTGACAACGGTTAGAATTTTGTCAAACTTCTTGAATTTGCCGTCGCGACAAATAGGCGTTTGAAAATGAGAAAACACATTTACACAGGGCTACGGCCGACGGGGTCCGACATGGTCGACTTATGTCCGGCCGGGTCGAAAGCGAGAACCAAAAAACGAGTCCGAGAAAGTTGCATTTGAGAAAATGCTCCCTGTGCACGGCCACCCGCCGGCCGACCGGCCGACCGCACCGGCCGACGCCTTGGCCGTCGGCCGTCCACACCAGTCTACCACCCGTTGGACCTGGTCAACCACCCTTTTTTCAAAGAAATAGCTTATTCACTATTTTTCACAATTTTCAGTACGGGATGCCCTATAGGGCGACCGAACCTCAAAACAAAAGTATTATCCAATTTTATATCGAAAATAAACTTCAAGAAATACTCCAAAAATTAGTAAAAATATTTTAGACCGATCGGGAGTATTAGGACAATATATTAGAACCATTGTTTTGGTGTAAAAACACATTAACACAAAATCATCAAAATCATGATAAAATCATTTATCAAACACTAAATGTTGCAAAAGACACATGTACTCACAGATTCAATGAATTGCCATCCGAGTACCCAGCATAAGGAATTTTCGAGTTTTTCCTTGAGGGAAACATGACAGATTTAGCCAGTGGGTAGCTTTCACACTAGTCCAAAGGTAGCTCTTTTTCACATTGATCATGCCTCTTTAAACACTTTTAAACATATGTAAAAATTGGTCACAAGGAATAGCTTCCACACAGAGGGTAGGTAGTTGTTTCCCTCAAAGGCCTCTAGCCATGATCTGCAATTTTTTTTACTCATCAACTGGGAAAATAACAAGAATAAAATACGCATTTGGAAAGATCAACTCACATCAGCTTTCCAAGTGAAGTCCAATAGTCACTAGTTTGAAATCACAACAGATGTTCCCAGGGGACATGCAAATATGTTCCTATAACGGGATGTCTAAAAAAGAAAAAAGAATAAAAGAGAGGAGAGAGAATATGCAGTGTGTGCAGATGTTACAACAGGTGATATGTGCAATGTTGTAACATTTCGTGGAATATTTTAGAGAACACGCAGACCAAGAGATTTTCGCAAATTTGAAAACCTCTCAAAATCTAAAGCTTTGGTGAATATGTTTGCCAACTGATTTCCAGTATTAATATACTCAATGCGAACAATATTTCTCTCAACCAAATCTCGAATAACGTGGTGTCTAATGTCAATGTGTTTAGTGCGAGAATGTTGAACAAGATTTTTGATATATCAATCGCACTAGAGTTATCACAATAAATGGTTAAAATATCACAAAGAAAATCCTTTTCTTTTCTAGTGAATCGATCAAAATTATCATGCATATAATTAATCCAAAGATCATTTTCCAAAGCATCAAACACATTCTTGGACTCAAAATTTGAAGCACATCGAGAATTGTTTACCATCATGCAAGTAGAAGACAAACAAACTAGTCTTACCATATCTCGATAGTTTACCCTTTCTTTTCTTCTTGTTCTTATGCCTTCAGATACCTCACCTATGATTTGAGATATTGGATGATTCTTTTGAATTTTGCTTGGGGGATCTCGTCTTTCATTGGTGATTAAGTCAAGTCCTTCTAAGTTTGCTTCAATATGAGGATCAAAATTATTTTCATTCGCTGTAGAGCCAGATGTGCTAGCAGATGTTATGACATCTGGGACAACATCTTCGATGACATCTGTATTAATAGCCAATTCAGGTTGAGAAGATGTGCTTGCAGATGTTGTATCATTTGGTACAACCTCCGCACAGCGCATCGCGATTGTTGAGCCCATGACATTTCCATCAAGTAATCAAAGTTGTCCTGTTCAATGTTTCCTGCAAGACTAGAAAGATCATGAAATACAACATTCACACATTCCTTCATGGTCCTTGTATGAAGATTATATACCCCGTAGCTTCGACTATCAGATGAATAGCCCAAGAATAGACATTTATTACTTTTTGAATCAAACTTAGCAAGGCGGTCTCTATCATTCAAAACATAACACGCACATCCAAAAACATGAAAATACTTAAGGTTGGGTTTCTTTCCGAAAAAGATTTCATAAGGAGTCATAGTACTACCGATCCTTAAATAAACTCTATTTGAGATGTGACATGCAGTGTTTAAGGCCCACAAAAAAAAGCGTTTTGTCAAATTTTTAGAACTCAACATCACCCTTGCCATTTCTTGCAATGTTCGATTTTTCATTTCTGCCACCTCATTGTGTCGTGGGGTTTTAGATGCGGAAAATTCATGAGATATCCCATTTCTATTACAGAAAGATGAAAAAGAATAATTCTCAAATTCCTTACCATGATCTGACCTGATTCTAGAGATGTTCATGCAGTACAACTTACACACCTTTTTATAGAACTTCTTGAAAAACTCAAAAGTGTCAACTTTTTCACGTAAAAAGAAGACCCATGAATAACGTGAGAAATCATCAACACACACAAAAGAATACATTTTGCCACCAAGGCTTTCAACCTCGCTAGGACCCATAAGATTCATATGTAGAAGTTCAAAACATCGAGTAGTATTAAAGTGTTGTAACACATGGTGTGACACCCCTTTTTGTTTACCATTTTGACATGAACCACAAACAATAGATTTTTTCAAGTTCAGTTTAGGCATCCCTTTTACAGCATCAAATCTAATCAATTTACCAAGCATTTTAAAGTTCACATGATCTAATTTTTGATGCCAAAAGTTCAGTTTCATCCAATTGCACACGACGACACGCTTCAACTCTTTCAAACTGGGTAGCAATTGTCAATCGATCTCATACCTACTAGAATACATGAGTTAGAATCATCAAACACTTCACATGAATTTTTATCAAACTTCACATATAGATTGTCATCACATAATCGGCTTATGCTTATGAGATTTGCAAGAGTTAAGCCCCTCAACATGTAAAACATTTCGGAGCTTAGAAAGCCCTTCCATATTCAAAGTACCTTTACCAACAATCTTACCATGAGTTCCACCTCCATAATTTACCTTTCCACCATTGTACACCTCGTGATCATCAAGTAGTCTAAATTACCCGTCATATGAGCGTGAACATCCACTATCAAAGTACCAAGTACCGCAATGTTAGTCCTCGGGGATGTGTAAATAACATTACAATTCGCAGATTTTCGAACCCGCAGCATTTTGGAAAACGTGAGGTGTTCTTCGGAAGTGTTGCGGACTCGTGTGACATTTCGGATGACATCCGATGTGACACCTATTTGTGCGTAAGATCGATTTTAGTTTACGACAAAAAGGTCTTATGTGTCCAGGAGCAAAACAATAGTGACAAATAAAATGGCGTTTTCTAGGCTTGGACTTCTCTAAGTTTGGCTTTTTATGATTTGAAAATTCTCCACTTTCTTTAGCCTTCAAAAACACGGGAGTTTTATACTCAAGTCCGATTTTATTTCACATCCTAAAGACAAAATTTCATCGAGTTTCGCCTTACCGTCGGTCGAACTTCTTTAAAGTTTCAAGGACTTTTCAAGTTCAGATTTTACCTTTTCCAATTCTTCATCCCTTCTCGTCACCAGTACTTCCAAACGGGTTAAAGAATTCTTCTGCTCCTCATTCTCCTTGGTGAGTCTTTCATTCTCCTTTGAGAGACATCTAATTTGTTGAATACATTTGCGCCAATCGTGGTACAACTCTTGGTAGCCTCTACAATGTCATTCTTCACCATCGAATTTTCTTCACTTTGTATACTGCTTTCATCTACGAGAAATAGAGTTTAAGCAAAATAAATCGATGTGTCGGATAAAGTGTACCGCTCAGTGTTCGAACATCCCGAGCGACACCTCGAGAGACACCCTGTCGATTGATTTGCAGAGATTTTTTCCTTTCAATGATAGTCATGGAGATAGTTGGATTTGTTATCATCTCGGTATTGTCCTCCGCCATTCGTCATAACCGAAACATGAAGACACGTGATTTTGGGCATGGCCGCGATTTGACCTTCCATATAAAAATTGAAGTCGTCGGTGGAGACTTAAACATCGAAATACCTTGAACCTCCATATTTTCTTGAATAAACGCAGGATCAACACTTAGGTGTAGTCAAGTGTCGCTCTTGATGCCAATTGAAAGTTTTTGTGGTCCCAAAACGTTTATTTTAGTAAATGTCGGAGAAAGTGTTCTTCGGATGTTGTAACACTTTCTTTAACATCGGCGGAAAAGAACACGAAGTAAAATTTATCTACAAGTTATAAATAACTTGTAGAAGTGTCAATTATGACGAAATCACTAGTTGAATATGTATGGATTACAACTCAAATCTCAATGTATCAACTATGCTAGTAAAACAAACTCTATCGAGTAGATCTTAGCTTTGTAAACCACTCGCCCAACAAAACAAGTGTATGAACTCTCGTACGCTCAAAGATAAACTTATATGGACGAAAAACTCAACAAGATTCTAAATCCGGACAAAGTGTTATTCTCGATGTTGCAGACACTTCGAATAACACTCTGACTGCTTGACTCTTTAGCACTCGGAATCTTGTTGCTTCTCCCTCGATTGTATCTCTCGTGTATTGCTCTGTAAATTTCGTGGTTCAAGGAGGTAAGAATAACTGATGGCCGTTCCTTTCTTTATATAGAGGTTGAGTCCTTGATGTCCAAGAATCCTACAAGCACAAGGAAACAAGGAAAACACAAATATAGAAGAAGTAGGATTCTATAAGTTAGGAAATAAGATAATATTTATAAGGAATCCTAATAAATCTAGATGTTCGAATCTTCTAGGAACCCAAACTTTATCAAATTCCAAACTAGATAAATACACAATAAATTTTTCCCATATTTATTAAAACTCTAATTTTGGAAACAAGTCTAGAAAAGCAAAACTCTAAAACATATTTTATAAAAAATAAAAAATCGGAGGAATTAAAATTCCTAACATAATTTCTTAATTAAATCAACACATTTGGCTTATTAAAAAATGACGCCTGCGATAGATATCGTTTTCAATAAATAAAGTCAATATTTTTACATAATATCCCGTACACATTTTATTTTACACAACGAAATACACCTTCTTTTTCTTATAAAGGAAATACACTTTAAAACAATAAAGGTCTCAAAGCCACAATCACACTAAAGGTCTCAGCGGTCTATCGCATTTGTTAACAGCCCAAAAGAACATGAGGCCCAAGTCATTGAAGTAAAAATAGTCTTTTTTGTGTCATTTACAAAGTATACAATTGTAGTCTCTAGCTCTAGTTCATTGGATTTACCCTATATTGCATGGTAGAGGGTTTACCGAAGAATTCTATCTTTTTTTTGGTTTGAGTCGAATTTTAAAATTAAACCCCTTTTTTCTATACAAACTTATAAACAACAAAAAACAAAAAAAAATATGCAATATATAATACAATATATTATAATTAAATAATATGATATTCATGTTCAAAATTCAAAATAACAATTAACTTGTCTTATAGTTTTGGGAGTAAAAATATTAATCAAGTCAGTATAATCAAGATGTTCTATAATATCATGCAAAGTGTGACTTTAACAGCCATGTAATGACTTTTTAATTTCTTGTCTTATCAGTTTGAGTTATTTTAAATTTAGGGCCTTAAAAAAAAATTAAATGTAATATTTTATAAAAATATATTGTGGGCAACTAGATTTGAAGTTATCATCTTTTAAAGTTTCAGGAGTAGCAAGGAATATTCAACTACTATAATAGATTTAATCTTGTTGCTATATTTTATTTATTTTGTATATTTACTCTATATATAAAATATTTAAAAATTTGGGCCCCAATATTTTGGAAAAAGTTATGGGCCTGGGTCGACCGACTCCTTGGACTTAAGCAAGGAGCGGCCCTGCTGAGGATTCATCCTTTTAACGATTTGTTCTTGTTGCAAGTCAGGAACCCACATTGAAAATTTGCGTTGGTCGCGCATTTCTGCAGGGGAATTCGGTCATCTAGTCAAGATACATATTTGTGCAGCATCAATATATATCAAAATCAGATGGACTTTCATTAATTCAGATAAAATATAACAGGAGATGTAATTCATTGTATACAATTTCAGGATTCAAAACCTCATAAAGAGAAACAAGGATTTATATTGAAAACTGCAACTTTTTTAACATGTAATAGTAATACATTTATTTAAGTTTCGCACTGGGTGGATGCCTCACTTCCATCAAAATGTGGAGGGAATTACTACTACTAGTTTCAATCATTTGAAATTAGGGATAATTACAAAAACTAACCCAAAGGTTGAGTTAATCACAAAACAAGTACAAAGGTTTTTGAAAATTATGAAAAACTCTTTGAGATTTGATTTTGTATTATACTTTATCCCATTCAAAAGAAAAAAATTATTTCAAACACCCCCTCACATTGTAAAAATATTTGAGTTATCCCCTTACATTTAGAATCAAACGTCAAGGGATTCTTTTGTAATTTTCAAACATATTTGAGGTTTTTTTTTCAAATTAACTCAAACTTTATGGATAGTTTTTGTAATTATCCAATAAACTTATGCTAAAAATTATACTCAAATAACAAATAGAAGAATACTAAAGAATCAATATCTCATTAACTCTCATACGGTACAACTTTTGGTACAAATACAATACATATTTACTCAAGGTACACGAGTTCTTATTTCCCTAGCAACCTTATTTATAAAACAAACATTTAATATGCAACTAGGGACAAAAGGTGACAACATAATTTCCCCAGGTTGGACACGTAAACGTGCTAGATTTATCATCATATGCATAACTATAAGCCTGAGGACACTGTCTCTTAAAATTCTCCGAGTAATTTGTGGGCTTGCAAGTGGCTGGTGTATTATAAGCGCCAGTGCAACAATATTGTGGCTGATTAAAAGCAACACACGCGCTTTTACAGCCAATAACTCCACCATTTGGGTCTTTAACCAATTCATTTGGACAACCATTATTAATATCATTTGGACAAGTCGTTGTTGTCGGACAATTGGGCGTCGTCGTCGCATCAGACATCGTAGATTAAATCCATCAACCAGACTGATATCGTAGAAATCTTGTCCATTGGATCCTCCTAGAGTGAATTCAACAAGAGAAGCTGGGGGTATTGCACCAGCTCCATTGCATTCAATTTGGCCCGAACCGCAGTCTCCACTCAGACAAGTGAATTTGCCGGAATTTGAACATTGGAATCGCGCCCAAAATCTTCCGGACCATGGGGAAGGAATGTTTGGAGTTTTTGAGGCTTGAGGCGCCAATTCAAACCCTGTTGGTTGGGCCGGCCCACCTGATCCAGTTAAGGTTGCGGGCCAGATAGTGTATGGACAATTGTTTTTTACGGTGAATACGGTTGAATGAGCACCTACAAATTAATTTTGCAATTGTTAATGTTGAGTTAATTTTGCTAAAATTAATATATTTGTTTAATTCTAGTTAACGAAGATTAACTTACCGTAAAAACAGCAGATTGCGAGAAAAAGGGAAGGTAAAATTTGAATTGCCATCAGAGATATCTATCACTTTCAAGTTGTTGATATTAATTACTATTGTGTTTTGCTATTGTATGTTTGTATGCAATGGTAATGGATATGCAGCATTGCAGGTTATATATATGCAACAGTGGTTACCGGAAAACGAAGGGAAATTGCAATTTTTAATTTGGATTTGGGAAATCTAATTAATTTATGTCACTTGAATAACGTACATATGAAATCACCATGTAATTCATAAATTATATTATATATATATATATATATATATATATTTAAGTTTTTCCTAGATTAAATGATTTTTAAAATCTCATCTCATTTTGGTAAAATTTTGAATATCAATATTTTCTGAGAGACTATGCTAGCGCGAAATTTAATTATCTGAATGCATTAGTGGTGATCATGGTAAAAAAGTGAATTTTACTTTTAATAGTGAAAGCATAATGGTTCTTCAAAAAAAAAAAAAAAGTGAAAGCATAATTTTTAAAGTTTTTGTAATATTTTAAAATGGATTTCAAATTTATGTAACGTTTGAATGGAAGATGAAAGGGTATTTATTAACTTTCAACATTCCTTTGATATTAAAGCTGCACTAAATTTTCAAATATTAGTTAAGGTTTAATTGCCAAATTGGTCATGTAACTTTGGTGGCATTTTAGGAATTTTATTTTTTTTCAATTTGCAATTTAGGATTTTAATTTAAAAAATTCGGCACATTGAGCTTGACCGAAAAATTCAAAAATTGGCTAGATTCTTTGAGACATAGTTGTCACCTCACCACCTCAAATTGAGATTTTCAATTTTCCGTGAAATTGCTAATTAAGTTATTTTTTTAATTTAATAATATTAAATAAAACTTATGAAAAATGCATGCCACACGTGCCCCCGGTAAGCATCTGTTGGGAAATTTATTGTTTAGATTTTGATGAATGCCATGTAAAACTTAGAATAGGAAGTTGGCACCCCATTTTTGTTGTAAAAATGCATTGTAATAAATAAATGGGTCAATTTGAGTTAAGTCACCTATGCCTAAACATGCAAGACAACATAACCCGAGAAGGAACACTCCGCAAAGAAAGACAAAATTTGAGTATGGCAAAGAAGAGAAGACGGAACTCGATCAAGGTGCGGTGAGATGCAACAGTAAAGTATCGTCAAGTCAACTCAAGATAGCCAAGTCTCGAGTTGAGTGGAAGAGTCATCCATGATTGGAAGGTCGACTTTAAGTCACCGGGGAAAGCTAGAAAACGCAGTCAAGTCGAGATAATCGAAAGAGATCTTGTACGAAATCAAGAGAATTACTTAAACAAGTAATACCTCCATGCTACCTTTCTCAAGTGCTCGGTCCCGGTAAGCGTCAAGGGGAATAAACCAATGGGAAGCACTACACCGTGTCGAACTCAAAAGTCAAGAACAATTCATACGAGGAAGTGGCAATTCCAAGGATCGCAACAAGACAAAGCAGCGACCACAAGTGTTTTTTGAGAATAAGCCTATCTCTTCAACGGGCAAATTTTCAAAAGAACACTATAAAAGGCCGAGGAGTTTATTTGAGAAGGGGTTACTTGACTACTCCGAACCACGAACATTTCAAGAAAACATTTGAATCAGAACCTAAAATATTCTCAAATCATTCAAGATTAATCCTCAAGCCTACACTACGAAGAAAATCAATCCAACACTCACCTTTTGTGAAGGAAAGATAGCTTCAATCAGTTGAAGAGGAAACTTTTGAAGAAAAGGGGTCTACATTCCACGGAGGATTGTAGAAAGGTTCAAGGTCGAACGAAAGTCTCGAGTTTTTGGAGGGCTTCGTGATCAAATCCAAAGAGCTTGAGCAAGTGAGTCAGTAGAGCAAGGCAAAATGCCCTATGAAGAAAGGCCGAGTCGCAATGAGAAGCCGGTGCGTGACCAAGGCATCTCAGATCGAGTCCCAAAGGATCAAGTCGGTGTGTGATCAAGACTTGTATCCTGGATTGTTACCACTCGTATATTGATCAATACTTAGTGGATTCCTCCAGGAGTTGGAGAAGAGAGAGTAGAAGAATTACCCCATCTTCAAACCTCTATAAAAACTTATCGTGTCATTTACATTTCAAAGACTTTAATTCCCCGCATTTTATTTGTTTAACTCTATTTGATAAATTTGTTATCCACTTGATAATCTCTAAGTACTAAAACCAAGTATTAAATCATAACTAAACCAAATTTAAGGGTGTTAAGTCTTCCGGCGAAAAACAAACTACGTTGAGCTAAGTCTTGATCTTAACAGGTTGAGTTATTCAATCACACTCGGCCGAGTCTGTTGAGTGACTAACTCTCTTGATTAACTAAATTAGATGTCCACCAAGGACACAATGTGCGTGTAGTATCAACTCGAACTTTCAAAAGGACTAAATCGAAAAGTTGGTAAGGTTTATTCAACCCCCCCTCTTCTAAACCTTACACTCACACTCCTTGGGACCTATAGCATCCAAATTAGCATTTTTTCCACAAAATTGAAAATCTTCATGATGTGGAGAGGTGACAGTTACACCAGCAACCTGGCCAATTTCTAAATTTTCCGTCCAAAACTGTCCTCAATGCACCAAAAAATTTAGAATTTTAAATTTAAAATTAAAAAAAAATCCTAAAATACCACCATCTCAAAGTTACATAACCGGTTTTGCAATTAATAGTTAATGGGTAAAAAATTTGACCATGAGCTTGTAGCTCATGTGGTATCACTCATCCTTTTGTAAGGGTATTGAGTAGGGTTCGAACCCTATATCTTTTAATTTCTTTGAAATTTATCTCCTCCCCTCCAACCACTACTCCCAACTTATTAAAAAAAATGGGTAAATGTTTTTGATACTTACCCTGAGTTACATGACAAACACAAAGTTTTGTTTTGTATATCTTCTTAAAAGTAAAGATGAAGCTATCGAGAAATTCATTCTCTATAAAAATGAAGTTGATAATCAACTCAACAAGAAAATGAAGTGCTAAGTGACCGTTGATGTGAATACGAATCACTATTTGCTGAATTATGTGTCGAACATGAAATTAGACATGAAACAACAACACCTTATTCACCTCAACAAAATGACATTGCTGAACGAAAAAAACCGTACACTTAAAGAAATGATTTACCTCAAAACATGTGAGGACATTTTAACGGCTAATTACCTTTTAAATAAAATGCTCCGAAAGAAAGAAGATAAAAACCCTTATGAATTGTAGAAAGGAATAAAACCTTCCTATAAATATTTACAAGTGTGGGGATGTCTTGCTAAGTGATTGTACCTACACGAAGAAGATGAAGGTGGAACCCAAGACTGTTGATTGCATATTTATTAGATATGCATATACACTAACTGTTCACTTGGTTTTATACCATTGATTTGGGCTTCCTAGACTTGAGTTTTGTGTTGTTTTTGAGTATTTTGAGTCATTTGAGTAGCCAAGCCATGTTGAGAGCCAATTATATTGAGTTTATAGTCATAGTAATGAATCGGGTATCAAAAGAAGTACAAACAAGCAAATAACGAGATTGATTTGAAGAAACGCGTCAAACGCGTCTCGAAATTTCCACATCGGGCAAAGCATTTCGTATTTTGGCCATAACTCTCTCTACAAAATCGATATTGAGATTATTCAAGTGGCTATGGAAAGCTAAGAGATAGAGCTACAACTTTGATGAAGGGCTCAAAATCAAATTCGGAATGTGTTGGGCGCTAAAACCGGGATGGCTGCAGTCCTTAGATCTGCAGTTTTCACCCCCAAAAAAATTAAAGTTGGGCGCTACAGCGCCCGGTCCCGGGCACCGCAACGCCCTGTTCGCCTATATTTTTAGCTTCACCGCAAGTGTACGGTGTACGTTATCGAATAGGGTAGCAAGGTCGTATCCACGGAGACTAATAAATTAATATGCTAGGTATTGATCCAAGATAGTCTTATTTTTATTTAGACGATCGAAATTTGATGATTGTTGTATTGAGATTAAGACAATTTAAAACACTAAAACACAATATTAAGATAACACAAATGAAAGAAGTATCAAGATAATGAAATGGATTTCCGAGTTAAGGTTTCGATTAATAATTCTCTTGTTGTCCGGTTTAATCAAGCCACGTTATTATCAATATTCCTATAAGACGATCACAAAACTATTTTATCCTCCCTCTCGAGATGCATATAAAACGTAGATCGAAATACCTATGCTAGCATATCTACTCAGCATGAAGCATTCAACTCCCAAAAGCACTAAAGATCAATTGTCCTCACAAATATTTACAAACCTCTCGATTCATGCAAATATTTGTGTCGAGTATTCAAGATCTAATATTGAAACTCATCTTTCGAATTATGAATCAATATATCAAACAAGTTAAATCATTGATCAAGTGATAAAACAAGAATAAGCTCACAATACTCGAATAGGCTTTAAGATAATAACTTCAACTAAGATTAAAACATCCAACAAGAGTTCATTAATCTACTTCCAAAACCCGGAAATCACAAGATGTTTAGCTACACATGATTAAACAACTTATAAACAAAGTGTTCAAAGTCATTACAAATGAAAATGAAAGATTGAAACTAAAAGAGAAGCAAGAAAAACTTAGAAACGTCGACAATCTCTCGATATATCTCCGTTCTTCAAGCTCCGATGCAACCCGATTGTCTCCTTGATGTCTCCTTCCAAGAGTTGACCTTTGTCTTGTGTTGTAGATCCCAAAAATGCCGAATATCCCTTGTGTGCGCCCAAAAAAGCCTTTTTATACCCACCATCAAGTTTAGGGCATAATCTTTTGCAGATTATGGGATTCAGCACAGACGCACGGTGGTGCTTGCGGAGCATGGGTTACCCGTGCGCCACCATGCTTTGAAATTACCCAACTCTCGTAGGCGACGGGTGGTGCGTCGGAGCACGGCCTACCCGTGCGCCATTCCGGTGATTTACTCCAACTCTCTGTAGGACGCACGGGTCATGCGTCGATGCATGGGCTACCATGCTGCAGCTCCAATTACATTGATACAGGGGTGCACGGGTGGTGTCTGAGGCACGCCCAACCCGTGCGCCCCTTGTCTTTTTCGTAGATGCTCAATTTTTGCTCTTTTAGGCTTCACTTTTCGTATATCCACTCAATTCTCCGTGTTTCCACTTTGCTTTCCTCGTATTCGTATTCAATTAGCTTCAAATATCATGAAATTCCTGCAAAATACGCAAAGTGTAATATCTTCTCCACAAAGAGTGAATATGTAACATTTAACGCGAGTATATGCATGTTTACCCATCATTATAGCTCGAAATACGCCTCAAAATACATGCAAAACTCACGCCTATCACGCCCCTGGGTGGAATTTCCTATGTTCCTCCACCTTTTTCTTGAACTTTTGAGGGGATATAAATAGAAGATGGGAGCCTTGATCTAGGGTATGGAGGAAAGGCTGGGAATACACCCAAGAACACAAGAAACACATCAATTTCATCAAGGAATAATCAAGGAAAGAATCGGGTCGAATCGGAGCTTGATGATTGAAGATTAATCGAGAGATTATCCATTTCCCTAAGTTTTCTCATTCTTTGTGCTTTAATCTTTCATTTTAGCTTCTTATGAAGATGAACAATTTGTCTATGAGTTGTTTATTTATAATGAGTAGCTAAACTTCTTGTGATTTTCGGGTTTTGGAAGTAGATTAATTGAACTCCTGTTGATTATTTTAATCTTAATTGAAGTTACTGTCTTGAAGCCTATTTGAGTACTTTGTTCTTATTCTTGTTTTATCATTTGGCCAATGATTTAGCATGTTTGATATATTGATTCATAATTCGAGAGATGAGTTTCAATATTAGATCTTGAGTACTTGACATGAATATTTGCATAATCGAGAGGTTTGTGAATATTTGTGAGGATATTTGATCTTTTGTGCATTTGGGAGTTGTGTATCCTATGTTGAGCAGAGATACTAGCATAGATATTTCAATCTACAATTTATATACATCTCGAGAGGGAGGATAAAATACCGTTGTGATCGTCTTATTGTTCGCCTTATTTTTAGCTCCACCGCAAGTGTACGGTGTAGTTTATAGAATAGGGTAAGCAAGGTCGTATCCACGGAGACTAATAAATTAATATGCTAAGTATTGATCTAAGATAGTCTTATTTTTATTTAGACGATCGAAATTGGATGATTGTTGTATTGAGATTAAGACAATTTAAATCACTAAAACACAAGTGATGGCTCGAAAGCTACTCCTAAAAACGGCCTAGGCAAGTGCACCTATCGTTTATAGCAAAGCTAAGCGAGTATCGAGTGTCATTCCCACGAGGACTATGATTACTAGTAATTACCGCCTTTTTATTATCTAGCCTACAAATTCGTCAAATAGTTTGTTGCAAAAATAAAAAATAAAACAAAAGCAAATAAAAGTGGTAGAGCAGAACTAAGAACACGAAAGATATCGGGATACACTGGATTGGAAGATGTTGGATATAGTTATGCTTGAATGTGAATCCTCTAACGTCTTTGTGATTTTACCAAAATAAATACAACCATAACCCTTAAGTTTTAACCATCCCTTAACATATTTTCATGCTTTATGGACCGTAGGCATTCCTAAATTAAGTTAAACCCTTTCTCAAGGCGAAAAACTCCTAACCTCAAGTTGATTAATCAAATCTCTTTCTAGTTAAAACCCCCAAGATTGCATTAACGATTTGTGAATTCCCATATTAGGTTTGACCCTAATCCGGAAGATTTATGTCGCCCTATATCTAGGATTGCATGCAACTCCTCTTTCACTTATGTTGGTTCTATTTCACCATGAATCTCTCGATTTCCCGGTGAAAAATAAACTTCAAATCAATATTGCGCATATACCAATTCGATTAAACAAGCATAACATAAGTGACTCGCATAAAAACATAAGAAAATATATTAAAACATTCAAACCAATGATCACAAATAAGTTCTAGAGTTCATCACATTCAAACACTAGCGATTTAACTCATGATGTATTTGAGAATGAAAACAACAATTAAACAAGAAGTTTCTTTCGAAATCAACATGAACATTTGAAGTTAAAACTTCCAAAACCAACATAAGACTCCCCTGTTGGAAGTATGATGATGAAGTGGTGGAGTTCATCTTCTTCTCCGAGCGATCTTCAATCCTCGTGCCTTAGCGCCTCTCCATGGTGATCCAAGCCTTCTAACTCTCTTCCTCACTACAATATGTGTTTCTCCTCTCCAAAATATGGACTCTCATCACAAAAATCTGATTTTCTATGTATGTGAATGAATGAATGAATGAATGAATGAATGAATCCTTCAACCCATACTCTTGGATTTTATAGACATTATTTTGGAGAAAGTATTCCTTAATAATGTCATCTTTTGATAGTTTAATGCTCAACTTTATGAGTTGGGTTGTTAGAATCATTATTTTCATGTGATCATGTGGGAAAGTAAGGAACTGGTGAAGCATAATGAGGTGTAAATGTGCAAAAAGAGTTGTCAAAAGGCTTGGTTGAAGTGATTTCCCAAAATACCCTTCAAAAATCGTGCAGAAATAGTCCAAAAACACGGCCTGGCCATGTTTTTCATCGTTTGGGAGTTCCGGAAACACGGTCGTGCTTAAAAGCACACCCTGGCCGTCTTTTTATGACATGCCATTTTTTTGCTCCTTTTTGGCTGATTAAAAGCATGGTCGTGTTTAAAAGCACACCCTGGCCATGTTTGTCTCGAAAGGCCCCGAAATGACGCGTTTAGCTTGGGATTTCGAGTGTTTTTGCATCCATAAACCCCGGGATATGTTTTGACATGAATCCATGGTCCGAAATCCACCAAAAATAGCTTCGAATGATCAATCTACACCAATAAAAGCACCTCACAGTAATATGAACTATGTACAATCAAAAACTCATGAAACTAACAACAAAATTATTCAAATTCTACTCAAATACACACATAAAACATGCATAAAAAGACCTTTATCAACAAGATTAAGATAATACAAATGATAGAAGTTTCAAGATAATGAAATGGATTTCCGAGTTAAGATTTCGATTAATAATCCTCTTGTTATCCGGTTTAATCAAGCCACGTTATTATCAATATTCCTATAAGACGATCACAAAACTATTTTATCCTCCCTCTCGAGATGCATATAAAACGTAGATTGAAATACTTATGCTAGCATCTCTACTCAACATGAAGCATTCAACTCCAAAAAGTTTAAAAGATCAAATATCCTCACAAATATTTACAAACCTCTCGATTCATGCAAATATTTGTGTCGAGTATTCAAGATCTAATATTGAAACTTATCTCTCGAATTATGAATCAATATATCAAACAAGTTAAATCATTGATCAAGTGATAAAACAAGAATAAGCTCAAAATACTCAAATAAAGCTTCAAGATAATAACTTCAACTAAGATTAAAACATCCAACAAGAGTTCATTAATCTACTTCCAAAACCCGGAAAACTCTTGAGTTTAGCTACACATGATTTCTAAACAACTCATAAACAAATTGTTCAAAGCCATTACAAAATGAAAATGAAAGATTGAAACTAAAAGAGAAGCAAGAAAAACTTAGGAAAGTCGACAATCTCTTGATATATCTCCGTTCCTCAAGCTCCGATGCAACCCGATTGTCTCCTTGATGTCTCCTTCCAAGAATAGACCCTTGTCTTGTGTTGTAGATCCCAAAAATGCCAGAATATCCTTGTGTGCGCCCCCCAAAAAGCTTTTTTATACCCATCTTTCGATTTAGGGCATAATCTTTGCAGATAACGGGATTCCAAAGAGACACACACGGGTGGTGCGTCGGAGCACGGGCTACCCGTGCGCCATCCTGTTGAAATCATCCAGTCTCTGTAGAGCGCACCGGTGGTGCGTAGGAGCACGGGCTACTCGTGCGCCATCCCGTTGAAATCATCCATTCTCAGTAGGGCGCACGGGTCATGCGTCGGTGCACGGGCTACCCGTGCGCCATGCAGAAACTCAAATTTTCTTCATTCAGGGGTGCACAGGTGGTGCCTAAGGCACGCCCAACCCGTGCGCTCCATGTCTTTTCCTTAGACGCTCATCTTTCGCTCTTTTTGGCTTCACTTTTCGTATACTCACTCAATTCTCCGTGTTTCCACTTTGCTATTCTCGTATTCGTATTCAATTTGCTTCAAATATCATGAAATTCCTACAAAATAAGCAAAGTGTAATATCTTTTCCACAAGGAGTGAATATATAACATTTAACGCGAGTATGTGCATGTTTACCCATCATTATAACCAGAAATACGCCTCAAAATACATGCAAAACTCACACCTATCAAAATCCCCCAAACTTACACCGTTGACCGTCCCGATCAACAATTTTGAAAACACGATAAAGCACAACAGGGAGATAAGAATAAAAGCGCACACAAAGGATCCAAAAAGAAATTCATATTGTTCATCATGAATATCAAGCAACAAACCAATCAAGCCTCAAATATCTACTCGAAGCGGCACGATCAAACAAAACATGGTGAAATGCTCAATTACGACCACGAAAGTTAAGTGTATACTCTCATCTCACGAGGATATAGGACGTGTTTACGCTCAAATCAATTCGATGTCGCAAAATTACCATAGGCTTGCAATTGTCTCATATCTCCGCCACTAGAGTGTATGCAATTTGTGAATCAAAAAGGACTTTCTCATTTGGTTGTAATGAAGGCTCTTTGGTTTGGGTAGGAAATTTTGGATAAAGTGACTCAAACTCGAGTATATAGACCGATGAGCATATCAATCATTTACATTACAATCCCATATGCTACTCCAATCATCCCTCATTTTTATCAACTTTTTTTATCTCCATTTCCTTTCTTTCTTTTGAGAATCGCCTCAAATTACAATCCTTCGTCCCCCAAGTTTTTCAACTTTTTTTTTCATTTGTGCATTTTTAACACTTCTTTTTCAACTCTTTTCCTTCCTCTTTTTGTTCCATTTAACCAAGTATGCCCACTTATCCTACTTTTCAATTCCCACTCATTCAGTCCCATTCATTCCCTTTACTCAACGCTATACATTCGAGTTTAAGGTGATGGATATATTAAGATCAAGGGTTAAATTTTGGTGGTTATCAAAGAAATAGGCTATAGGCTCAACTTGGCTAACTAGGAATTTCAACATCTTTAGGTAGGTAAAAGGGCAGAAAGTGTAGCAAAAAGATGGCCTTTAATCACATTCAATTCGCATACAACATGTGGCCTCGGAGAGATACCCAAGCAAGTTCTAGAATTTTAACAACATGAATGATACACTCAAATCACAACAAGATCGCAAAAGATACAAGCGTAAAGGCTCAAAAGCTCACAGGCTTGTAAATATGTAATTCAGAGCATCAAACCAACTTTTCCATATCAACAAGCTCAATGTTATCTATTCAAGGCTCAATCAACTCATAACCAACATCCAATCCCAACAATATAAGTTTTCAATCAACACACAAACAACAAGTTGCAACATGCCCGGTCAACTCACTCTCTAACATCTAAGAAAGCAATAAATGTGCTAAAGCCATAAACGTGCTTCTAATGCAATGCAACCTAGAATGCTCTATATGCAACTATATGAAAACACACACCAATGCAATGGATATTTTTTTTATCTACACTTTTCAAATATCAAAATACTACTTCTCCCCCAAACTTGAATGAAATTGTACCTTTTTTATCGAAAGGGGAAAAATAGAATTTCAATAGTGAAAAGTGGAGATATACCTGAATCACTGTGGTGGCGGCGGTGGGAAGTGGCCTTGTGAGATGAGCCACATTTGTAATTGTTGTAGCACTTGCCCACGTCTCATCGGACCTCCCGTCATAGTTCTCTGGAATGTGGAAATCGGCCCGATCTTGCCACAAATCCTCCCTGTTGCCTCAACTCTTCTCCTTGATGGCGCAAGTTCTCCCAAATGCACGTAACATATCTTGAAATTCATTGCCTCGTTGGGACGTGCCACCATAAGAGGTTCCGGACGATCCCCACTATGTGAGGTCGGGGATAATCGCCTCCATGTGAGGACTCGGGAATGTCATAGCCAAGTTGGAGGTGATGAGGTTCCACCCCATTTTTCGCCTGTGTAGCTCTCCTCTTCCTCCGCCACCATATCCTCTTCATCCTCGAAACCTTCAACTCTGCGTCTCTTCCTTGCATCTATAGCCTCCGTAATTCGGTTATGTGCGTCGAGTTCATTAGGAAGTTGGTGGTGTCCGATGTATCGATTTGTGGTGTATGGCGGGTTAGGCAACGGAAATGCAGCACCTTTCTTCTGTAGAAGTACCAATGTGTTGTCTTCGTTTGCTATGAACTTCATGTGGTGCAACGATGCCAAATTAACCCGAGTTCTACCCGGAATAGGCTCCAAGCCTCGGAAATCGACGTTGAAATGCTGGGCAATAGGGGTAATGAGGCCCCCTATAGAAATCGTACCCCCTTCTCGCCTAGCTAACTGCTCTACTTGCTCTGCGAAATTGACGGTTGTGTTATAGGGTGTATTTGTGAGCATACACCATAGTAGATACAACTCCTTAGTAGTCATCCCTCCAATATTTTCTCGGGCGAACACGAAGGATGCATCACGCGTTGTAAAAATTAGGAAAATTGGATTTAGGATCAAGAAAGGCTTTGGCGGTCGGTGCGGCATACAACATAGGCCCCGTTTTGGTGTTTCCACCAAAGCATTCTCCAAAAGTCATATTGATCATAATTGGGCATCGGTCGGAAACGAGCGTTCGTTGGAACCTCAAAAATGGTGTTCAATTGGGTAATAGATAGTTGTCTACGAACGTTCCCCAACTCAAAGCGTATCATATATGGTTCAAAAGTTCCGCCTTGTTTGAGTACTTCTACGGTACTCAAAAACTCCAATGTGAATCGTTTAAAGGTCGGCCACCTTTGGCTCATGAAATTGGTCCATCCGAACTTTGCGAAGAGACGCCACACGTCCTCATGTATCCCCAAAGTTTGGGTACGGTCATCGTCGGCATAGCGGGATGGAGATATTTGGCGACCAACCAGCGATTCCATCGCTCCAAGATCATCTGCGTTTGTCAATACAACCCCATATGCCGCGGATGTTTGTTTAGTCTACCTGCGGCGGTGCCACGTCTCGTTGTGCCGCCTCGCGTGCATGTCTCCTTCCACCCTGGGGATTTCTTCGCTCGGCCATGAAGGATTTGTACCTGAAATACATTCCATTAGCATCCCAGTATCATCAATGGCAACAACAAAGTAGGGGATTAAAGATATAACATTAAGTGATGCAAATGCACTTCCCTACTTCACTTTGATCGATCAACTACCCCAAGAAAACAAGAATTATGGCCATTCTAGAAAATTATTAACCAAAAGCTCAAACAATCATTGGCCATGCCTCATTCATTCATATTTACATTCAAATATACCTCAATTACACAAGCTCACCAAGTGTTTGATAAATTGCTTCAAAGAGTAGTTCAAACAATTCATAGCAAAAATATCAACATACGCACCTATCATGATCCCTAATACATAATGGTCAAAGAATTCGCAAGGAGAAACGGTGTTCTTACCGGAATTCTCTAAATGAGACTCGAAAGAGATAACTTGAACCCTAGGTGCTCTTGCTCAAAATTCTTCAAGCAAACTCGAATTCAATGTAAATTGGAGTTGAAATGTGATGGGGGAGGGATTAAATGGACAAATTTGAGTGATAGTTTGGGTGATTTTTGAAGAAAGTGGGGGAAAGGGAGGAGTGTGCGTTGAGGGTGTTTGAAAAAAATGAAGGGCAGTGTTTAAAACTGCTCTGTTTTACCTCTTTCATGTATGGCGCACGGGTGGTGCGTCGGAGCATGAGCTACCCGTGCGCCATCCCGTAGAGACCTCCACCACTCGCAGGGCGCACGGGTGGTGCGTTGACGCACGGGTTACTGTCGTGCGCACTGTCTGACAATTGAGAATTTTCTTTTTTAAAAAAACACACGAAATTAGAATAAAACACACACAAGAAAAAAAAAATACAAAAATTAAAAAAATTGAAATCCACACCAAAACCGTTGGATTGCCTCCCAACAAGCGCTATAGTTTACGTCTTTAGCTAGACTTTTTTTTTGTTCCATCACGGGTCGCATGAGGTGATGGATGTCACCTCCTCTTGATTGCCTCGGTGGAAGTAATGTTTAATCCTCGGCCATTTACCATGAAAGTCTCACCATCTTTTGTTAACAATTCCACAACGCCGGGAGGATTCAATATTTTCTTTATCACGAAAGGCCCGACCACCTAGATTTGAGTTTTCCGGAAAAGTTTAAGGCGTGAATTGTACAAGAGACGGGTTCCCCTGGTAAAAACTCTCGCTTCTTAATCATTTTGTTGTGCCATCGTTTTTGGTTCTTTCTTTGTAAAGTCGGGAATTTTCGTAAGCTTCATCCCGAAATTCTTCCATCTCATTTAAATGGAGCAACCTTTCTTCACCGGCCTTTTGAAAATTGGGATTTAGTTTCTTGACCGCCCAAAATGCTTTGTGCTCCAATTCTAGGAAAATGGAACGACTTCCCAAAGACAAGTTGATATGGAGATGTGCCTTGATTGTGTCTTATATGCGATGAGTACGCCATAGAGCATCATCCAATTTTAATGCCCAATCCTTTCGGTTGATGTTAACCGTCTTCTCAAGAATCTGTTTGATCTCGGTTGGCTACTTGGCTTGCCCGTTGGCTTGTGGATGGTATGCCAATGCAACTTTATGTTTCACCCCATATTTTGCCAACAAGTTGCTCATCAATTTATTTACAAAATGCGACCTTCATCGCTAATTAAAGCTCTTGGAGTCCGAATCGAGTAAATATATTTTTCTTAAGAACTTAACTTCATCACAATTTGAGCATCATTTGTTTTGGAAGGAATCGCTCTACCCAACGGGATACATACTCCATCTGCAAGTAGAATATATTGATAGCCGAAGATGATGGAAATGGGCCATAAAGTCAATCCCCCAAACATCGAACAATTCAACTTCGATTACGTTTGTCATCGGCATCTCGTGTCTTCTCGGAAATGTTGCCCATTCGTTGACACTGTCATATTGTTGCACAAACAAATAGCAATCATTAAATAGAGTGGGCAAGATATAGCCCACTCGCAATACCTTCGCAGCGGTGCGGGTTGGGCCAAAATGTCCGCGAGGAGGTGAAGAGTGACCTTTGTTGTAGGACTCCTCCCATTCTTCTTCGAGGTGCACGCATCTCCTTATGATTTTGTCGGCCAAGACACCTCTTAAAGAGTAGGGGTCGTCCCACATGTAAAACTTGACGTCATGTAGGAATTTCTTCTTTTGATATGACGATAGATTTGGAGGCAAAACTCTCGTAGCCAAATAGTTGACAAAATCAGCATACCACGGAAATTTTGCCTCGAGCATGAGTAACCGTTCATCAGGAAATTCCTCTTTTATCAATTATGTGCTTCTTTGCGACCCCTCTTGATTTTCAATTCGAGAAAAGTGATCTGCTACCACATTCTCACATACCTTCCGATCCCTGATTTCCACATCGAACTCTTGCAATAATAGAATCCACCTAATCAACCTTGGTTTCGCATCCTTCTTATCAAAAAGATATTTGATAGCCGCATGATCGGTATGAATAATCGTTTTCGTTCCAATCAAGTATGATCGGAATTTATCAAATGCGAAGACAATCGCCAACATCTCCTTCTCGGTAGTGGTGTAATTCTGTTGAGCACTGTCCAGCGTTCTACTAGCATAGTAGATGGATCTAAACAACTTTTTCCTCTTTTGACCAAGAACAGCCCCTACCGCAAAATTGCTCGCATCACACATCAATTCAAACGGTTGGCTCCAATCTGGGGCGACAAGAATAGGTGCGGTCACCAATGCCTTCTTCAACGTTTCAAACGCCTGCAAACAATCATTGGAAAAATTGAAAGCATCATCTTTTTCTAGCAATTGGCTCAAAGGCTTAGAAATTTTAGAAAAGTCACGGATAAACCTTATATAGAATCCGGCGTGGCCCAAGAAGCTCCGGATAGCTTTTTCGTTTGTAGGAGGAGGTAATTTCTCGATCGCTACAAATCTTTGCCCGATCTACTTCCAAACCTGCAGAAGAGACTCGATGACCAAGTACAATGCCATCGCGTACCATAAAATGGCATTTTTCCCAAAGATTGGTCTCTTCACATCGTTGCAAGAC
Organism: Rehmannia glutinosa; assembly: GCA_016081115.2. Lineage (NCBI taxonomy): Eukaryota > Viridiplantae > Streptophyta > Magnoliopsida > Lamiales > Orobanchaceae > Rehmannia > Rehmannia glutinosa. The sequence continues at coordinate 3,777,429 of CM071934.1, read as the reverse complement.
TATGGAAAGATTGTGAAGACAATTATCAAAAGAATCACCAAACACAGAGAAATCGTCCATAAACACCTCCATAACTTTTTCAATATGATCGTGAAATATAGCCATCATACAACGTTGGAAAGTGGCAGGCGCATTACATAAACCAAATGGCATGCGATGAAATGCAAATGTGTCATACGGACATGTAAATGTTGTTTTCTCCTGGTCTTCCGGCGCAATCATGATTTGATTATACCCGGAATAACCATCTAAAAAGCAATAATAATCATAACCTGCAAGACGATCCAACATCATATCTATAAAGGGAAGAGGAAAATGATCTTTTCGAGTGGCATCATTTAGTTTTCGATAATCAATGCAAATTCGCCACCCTATAACAATTCTAGTAGCAATCAGTTCTTCATTCTCATTTTTCACCACTGTTACCCCCCATTTTTTTAGCACCACTTTTTACCAGGACTTACCCATGAACTATCGGATATATCATAAATGATCCCAAAGATCAACCATTTCAACACTTCCTTCCTAACCACATCTTGCATGATAGGGTTTAGTCGTCTTTGGTTTTGCAATCGATGGTTTATAAACATCTTCCATCCGAATTTTATGCATCACAACGGATGGACTTATGCCTTTTAAATCGGTTATAGACCATCCTAGTGCCGACTTATGTTTTTCGTAAAACCCTTAACATTATCAAGTTGAGTAGGAGTGAGAAGAGATGAAACGATTACCGGATTTGCATTATTTGCCCCAAGGAATGCATATTTGAGGTGTTCAGGTAATTGCTTGAGTTCCGGAGTCGATGTTGCTATTTCAGGGTCACGCACGGGTTGCCCATGCTCGACGCACATGTCGTCGTGCGTGATCCCCTTTCGATCTTCCGCCTTGCAGCGAAACGCAGGCGGCCCGTGCTCCAGCCAAGACGCCCGTGTGCTCTTCAGAGACCTCAACTCTTCCATCAGCATCACGCACGGGTTGCCCGTGCGTGGACGCATGGGTGGTGCGTTTCTGCAAGTTTGGCTCCCTTATTTCTGAATTTGCGTTCTCGCCTCTTGCGCTCTTAGGTAGTTCCTGCATATGATCTAAGGCACAAACATAGTCGTACAAATCTTGGTTATCAAAATCAAGTACAACACTCGACATTGAGCACGAGTGGGTTAGACCAAATTCCAAATCATCTGTAGACAATGTATGATCAACATAATCCTCAATGCATGAACTAACTATATCCAAAAATTACAATTCTCCACCGAATCATGAAATTTCATTGCCTTATATATAGAAAATAAAACATGTTCATCATTAACACGTAATGTGAGCTCTCCTTTTTGCACATCTATTAAGGCTTTACCCGTGGGTAGGAAAGGACATCCAAGTATCAGTGGAATGTCTCGATCTTCTTCCATATCCAGAACCAAGAAATCCACGGGGAATATAAATTTATCAACTTTTACCAATACGTCTTCAATTATTCCCCTTGGATACGTAAGTGATCGGTCTGCAAGTTGCAATGTCACCGTAGTTGGCTTCACGTCGCCTAATTCAAGCTTCTTCGAAAATGGACAAAGGCATCAAATTAATACTTGCCCCCAAATCACATAACGCTTTTATTAAAGAAATTACCACCAATAGCACGAGGGATAGTGAAACTCCCCGGATCTTTCGATTTTGTGGTAGCTTTCTTTGGATAATTGCACTACATTCTTCCGTCAAATTCACCGTTTCAAAGCTTGTCATCCTCCGCTTTTTCGACATAACATCCTTAAGAAATTTCGCATAGTTTGGCATCTGTTCTAGTGCGTCTGCGCAAAAGGAATGTTAATGTGCAATTTCTTAAATATATCAAGGAATTTGGAAAATTGATCATCAAACTTTTTCTTTTGAAATCTTTGAGGAAAGGGAAGAGATATAGGCAACTTAGATATATTCGAGTTAGATGATGATTTTAGCTTCCAAATACTTGTTTGTTCCGCCTCTTTGTTCTCTTCCTTCTTATTTTCTTCAATATCATCCTTCATCACGGATTCTCCCACTTCCGCCTCGATGCTTCATCCGAAAGTTTTTGATTCCCAGATTTTCTTTAGGCCCCTCATATTAAAATCGCCGTAAACAAATCGCCTTGCATTGTTCCTCAGGATTCATTTTCGTATTACTTGAAAATTGACCCTTGTGATGTTGACCACCCACAATTGTAGCCAATTGACCCATTTGGGTCTCGTTGATTCTTTATCGAGCTTGTCACTTGTTGTTCTATCTTATCCATCCAGAAGTCTTGCTTAGCGAGGCGGCTCCTCGTATCATTCATGAATGCATTAGATTGATTTATGAAGGAGGTGAGTGCATCTTCCAACGACGATTTGCCTTCCCCATTTCCGCCTCCACTTGAAGCATTAAATCCCGGCGGAGGTTGTAACACATTCTTTGTATTTGCGTAGGAGAAATTTTCATGATTTCTCAACCCGACGGATGGTAGTGCGTTGGGTTTGAATTATTCCTAGGAAATTGTTGAAATTTTGGTTATTCACATAATTTACCTCTTCCATCGGATATAGAAGAGTCGCAATACCTATGCTCGTGTCGCTTCTAGCCCGCCGTCAATACACTCAATTGAGTTGTCAAAGCCGCTACTTGTGCCGTCAATGTTTTAATGGAGTGCAATCCGAGATTTCGCTACTCGTTGTACATTAGATCTTCGGATGGCCACTGTAACTGTTCATGGCCATTTCTTCAAGAAGGTTCAAGGCATCTTATGGAAACCTTGCCAACAATGCTCCATTCATTGCGGCATCCACAAAGGCCCTCGTTTGTCCCATTAAACCATTGTAGAAGAAACATAACTGTTAATCAAGTAATAGTCTTTCTTTCTATAAGTTGACACGCAATAATTAAATTATAATTTCTCAATTCAACGATAAGAGAAGAGAATTTAATGAGATTCACTAATTCTAACTCTTACACTAAGATTTATAATTTTTAATTCAGTAATCAATATTTCTACATATATAATATCCAACTAAACATTTCATTTCCATTTTTAAAAAATACACTTGAAAAAAACAGTAAAAATATAGAAAATGAAAATAAAACTCAAACAATTACACCGAACATTATATTTGGAGGGAGAGAATACCATAATATTTTTAATAAAATGTTAAAAATGTCTACTATCAAAGCCCTTATTGTAAAATCCCTCTCTCCGGTAACCAATAGATTTTAATTTAAGCACATAAACATTATGGGCCAGTTTGGGGTTAATGATTGGATACAAAAAAAATAATGTAATCCTAGTGAGACAAATGTTTGGCATTAATGATTTAGGTCCATTATTAAATCCAGAAAATTAAACCGTTACCTACTGGACAATCCTGATATATGGGCTTTGATCCATCTTTAAAGTTTTCCATAATATACCCTTGTTATTTTTTAGAAAGACACAAATAAATCTCTAATTTCATGAGTAAATCTCTAATTAACAGTTAGGGGCATTTAAGACACTTCGCTTATGTATCCGACAGAATTCATATTCCCAAAGCAAAAGATTTTATACATTACATACTTTTAGATCACTAGAAGAAAAACGGGTTCTACATAAAAATCTGCAGGTAAATGTTAAGAAAATTGTAAAGTGTTGGTAAAATCATTGTAGGTAAAACAATTGTAGGTAAAATATTTACCTACAGAATCTAAAACTGTTGGTAAATACCTACAGAAAATCTGTCGGTAATTGAAAAACTGTCGGTAATTTGTTGGTATAATTTGGGGGAAAATGATATTTTTTATTTTGTAGGTATTCTATAGGTAATTGTAAAATTTAGTGACAAAATCATTTCTGTCGGTAAATTCTGTCGGTAAACTGAAATTTTCTTGTAATAGATATTTTCAATCATGAAATCTAAACATAAATCTTTCACAACTAACCAAATTTCCCGTTCCACATTAAATTCCACTATTTAGAGGATAAACACATATATATACATCTAAAAATCAACGTCACGTGTTTATCTTATAAACATGAGTCCATCATGCAAATAATGGAACGACAAAAGTGGAGCACGAAATCCGTTCCTTCCCATAAATGTAGTTTTATTTTATCCAATCAATGTTAATCCCATCCATATTCTCAAAAGCCGCTAATATATATATATATATATATATATATATGACAAATGGGCGATGTACCATAATATTCTCAACTTCTCAATCTTTCTATATATCATTTCGGTGTAATTCATGATTTGCTTGTCAAAAGCCATGGCATCAACCTCAAAAGCCCTAATTTTGTCATCACCATTAATGGTGATCCTTATGGTTGTGCTGGCCAATGCACATGCCCTCCCAAATGGCAGGAGGCTAAAAATGTCCAAACCTGGTCCATGGAAAGATGCTCATGCTACCTTCTATGGTGGAGAAGATGGCTCAGAAACATTTGGTACGTACATGTTTTAATCAATTCTTTTAATTTTTAGGGTTTAGTTACAAAAACTACCCCTCATGTATAATTTAATTACAAAAAGAAAAACTCACTATCTTTTTAAATTATAAATAGGAATAATTACAAATACATCCCTAAAGTTTGGGTGAATTACAAAAATATTCAAAGTTCTTTGAAAATTACAAAAAAAAAAACCATTGAAATTTGATTATGTCTTATATTTTTCCCTGTGATTTTCGAAAATATTTCAAAAAAACCTCTAATATTTGCGAAAATATTACAGTTACTCCCCTTAAATTTAAGACAAAACGAAACTAGGATTTTTGTAATTTTGAAATAAATCTTGATTTTTTTGTAATTAACCCAAACCTCAGGGGTGTTTTTGTAATTATCCCTTATAAATATTCCAATATTCCCTCACGTTTGTTTTTTATTTTACAAAAGGAAAAATTACAAAAACCTCCCCTAGGGTTCGGGCTAATTACCAAAAATTCGAGTCATAAGGTCGGGTTCGTGTTTGGTTTCAGGTTAATTTCTGGTTGCACTTAAAATACATAAAAATTAATTAAAATATAAAATAACTATATTTTCGACAAACCGGTAACATTGTGTCAAATTCGTGTTAGTCGTGTCTGGGTTCGGGTTTCTCTCAATAACTGGTTAGGTTCGTATCGGGTTATCGCGTCGTGCCAGAGATTATCACCCCTATGTTTGATTTCGTCTTATATTTTTTCAATTCATAAGCAAAAATATTTCAAAACCCCACCACCTGAAATATTATAAACAAACCTTAGGTGGCTTTTGTAATTTCAAAATATCTTTGGGTTCTTTGTAATTAGCACAAACTTGAAGGGCTTTTTTATTTGTAATTACCTTTACGAAACTGCACTCCGAACAAGCCTCAAGAGCGTATATGTTAAGTAAACACAAACATCAGGGAAAATTAACTTTATAATTTCGAAAGATAACTGGAGTTTTTCGTGATCAGGCTAAACCTAGCTAAGAGATAATTTTTATAATCATCCCTAATTTGTATATTCCTTTAATTTCAAATGATCCCTAACACATGAAATCAATCGTGCAGGAGGAGCGTGTGGATATGAAGAAGAGCAAGTTAAAGAAATGTACGGATTGAACACAACGGCATTGAGCACCGCATTGTTTAACGATGGAGAAACATGTGGAGCTTGTTATGAGATCAAATGTGCCAAAGGGAATGAATGGTGCAAACCAGCCCAAAAATCCATCTTCGTCACCGCAACCAACTTTTGCCCTCCGACCGGGTGGTGCAGTACGCCCAACGAGCATTTCGATTTGTCCCAGCCTGCGTTCCTTCAGATTGCTGAGTACAAAGCTGGCATTGTTCCTGTTCAATATAGAAGGTATACATGTTTTTCTTACAGCTGAAGTAGTACCACTCACTCTTTATAAGGGTGTTGATCGGGGTTCGAACCCAATATCTTTCAGTTTCTTTGAAATCTATCATTTCCCCTCCAATCACTACTCTCAACTTATTAAAAAAGAAAAAACATGTTTTTTTTCTGAATCCATTTATAAATTCATGGGGCAAACTATTACAGAAAACTCAGTTATCTATCAAAATTATAAATACTCATTTAAGCCTTCAAGGTACTGCGAACATCAGATTTGTATTTGTTAACAAAACCTCCTAGGGTACAGCATATAAATAGAAACAAATGTCAATAGGGTATTTAGTAGAGCTGTCAATTTGATCGGGACGGGCCGTTCCAGTGCTGGCCCGTCGGGCCAAGTGGGGGAAATCGGGTGGCTATTTTAGGGAGCTCAACCCAATCCATGTATTAAAATTACACTTGATTTGCTTTGGGTCGGTCGGGCTGCCCCGATGTTTTGGGCCAAATAGGCCCGACTCTTTTCAGGCCTGCAAAATCGCAGCTCAGTCCGGCCCTATTACCGGGCCGGCCGAGCTAGCCCATCGGGTCGGGCTTTTTTTAACAGCTCTAGTATTTAGTATGGATATTTGTAATTGTGTAAGATAATAATTAGCCCGAGCTTCAAGGATTTTATTTTTTAAGGGATAATTACAAAACAAAATCTCCCGTGTTCGGGCTAAATTCAGGAAAAAAATTTGAAAATTGTAAAATAACCTCATTGAGATTTGATTTGGTATTACATTTTCTCATTTCATAAGCAAAACACATTTTAGAAAATCCTTTGACATTTATAAAAATATTATAGTTATCTCCTTAAATTCAATACAGAATCAAAATTGACGGGGTTTTTTGTAATTTGAACCATCTATGGATTTTTGGGTAATTAGCCCAAACCTTATGGGTGTTTTTGTAATTCTCCCTTTTTTTAAATAAACCTAAATTCGTGTGTATGTACAAGGGCGTAGATAGGGGGGCCATTCCGGGCCCTGTCCCCCCATTTTTAAAAAAATTTACACTTAATTTTTTTAAAAAAAAAAATTAATTATAATTTATATGATTTTCGTATATCGGCCCACTCCATATATTTTTCTGGCTCCGCCCTTGTGTATGTATATATCCATTTCTGGAGGGAAAAAAAATGGGACAGATGGGATTTGAGTTCTTTTTTTTGTGGTTAATTTAGGGTTCCATGCAAGAAACAAGGAGGCATTCGTTTCACCATAACGGGGAACCCTGATTTCATTCTGGTGTTGATTGCGAATGTGGGCGGCGCCGGAGACGTAACGAAAGTGGAGGTGAAAGGCGGAAACCTAGCATGGACGAGTTTGAGTCGCAATTGGGGCCAAAAATGGGAGACCAATGCAAAACTTGTGGGCAAAGAGCTGAGTTTTCGAATCACCATAAGTGATGGCGAAACATTAATTTCGAGGAAAGTTGTCCCCAAGGACTGGCAATTTGGTCAGACCTTTGAAGGCAAAAACTTCAGATGAAGAACAATCCTTTTTCATTTAATCCAATCTCCTTCATACATGGCTTTTGATTAATTACATTTCGGATGTACAGATATCTGGATATATTATATTCAAGGATATCATGATATAATCATGTAAGGGAAAATTAATTCCAGCAATTATTTGTTCATTATTTATAAACTATACAAAAAAAATTGGGGAAATCGTGGATTCTGGCATTTCACCAATTAAGGTTGTGTGATGGGGTTGATTCGATGACACCCACTTGGGTGGCACCCAAGTGGGGCTTTTTGCTATTACAGCAAAAAATTTTGCTATTACCAGAGTACATGGTGATGTTAGTGTAATTTGATTTGGTTTTTATCAATAATTAAAATACGAGCAAGTAGATTATTCTAGGTGATTTTCCAAAAGGACAAACATCTTGTACCTTGATTTTTCTCCTTCGTCTTTTTCTATAGCGCTCCGATTTGTCCCTTCTGCATCCTTTACCAATCCGTCATGGTACTATTCGCGCGTCCTCCGATCATTGTACTCTTTCCCAAAAATAATGGACTATTCGGGTAATTTGCGTAAAAATAAATTGGACATTTTAGTAGATATGGAAAATTTTATTGAAGGAAATTTTTTCAAGGATACAAGGGTTCTTTTCCATATTGGAAAATTCCTGATTTCTACTTTGCCAGAAGGTTTTTTCTTAGCTAAACATTCGAAAGAAAAATACAAAGTGGGATAGGTGTGTGTTCAGTGGTGTGAACTTCTGATGCCCTTCTCCCTAAATTCTGAAGTCCTTTTATAGATCAAGGATACTTCAACTATTTTTACAAAACGTCATGCATGACGATTTTTATCCGAGCCCACCCATGTGAGTTGTTTTAAGTGTTAGTTCACATGTCTTTGTCTTCTTTTGAGCTAGTGGACAGTGAATCGACATCACTTTCTTTACTTTGTCAAGATCTTCTTTTTCTCTCTCCAGTCGGCAGAAGTTGCATTCATGTCTTTGTAGTTTTTTGCGGAGTAGTTGGCACGCAGAAGTAAGGGACCCGTTGCCCATGTGTATTTGTCCTTTGTTGAATTTTTCTTCAAACCAAAGGATAGTCTCAATATCTTTTTCAGAAATAATTTTTGGTGACCATGAGCACATGATGACCTTTTCTTTACAGTAATTAACTTTAATATTGCTTTCATCATTTAATTTTAACAATTTGTTAATCACTTTTTCTAATCCCCTAACACGAAGAGGAATGAGATCCTGTCTTTGTACAAAGACTGTTGTTTCCATCTGTTCGGAGGGATGATAACTTGCTTGCTCCCTAGCTATACCGATTTCGATATAATGATAAGGACTCATAAATTGTTCTTCTTCATCCACGATCGTATATTGTACTTGAGACACTTATGAAGATATTTGATCCGCATTTTTGTTTAAGGACCTTTGTTTCGAAAGTCTTGATGGCTTTCTTGAATTCTTCAGGAAATTTCTTAACCTCCAATAAATTTTTTGAAGGATATATGTTCTTAACTAGTCCACAATTAAAAGCCTTGTAAACTGATTCGGATCAGCTCCTTCAATAAAATTGAAATAGCGATATCTTTTTATCGATGGTAAAAAATCTTTCCTCAAGTAGAGACTTTGTACCACCTTTCGTGCTTTGGCAAAGATTTGATGAAATCTCGATTTGAGAGATTAAATTTTTCTTTGTTTTCAAAAGTTGTTCTTTGGGAATTGAATAAATTCTTCCAATGTTTTCATTTTTTTCGAGATTTCTTAAGCACATCAAAAATGTTTTTGGCTTAAGAGTCTCTTTTTTAAATGATCTCTAATGGTGCTGCAAAGGCGGTGGTAAAGCAATTAGCTTCATTTTTTCTTATCGCAAAAGGTTTTGAATTTTTATGAACAACATTAAAACCTTTATTGCAAATGAGGCTTTAGCCCAAGATGTATATATTCCAGGATTTGGTCCATTGAATACTACATAATAATTTTGCGGAGTTGGAATCTCTTTTTTCTCTTTCGAGAAAACTAAATCGTGAGATTTAGATTTTTGACTCGGGTGTTGAATCCCAATTCCAATTCCAATGGAAGATGTTCCAGGACGTAACCCAGTAACAAAATCTTCTGGAGTAATAAGTTTTGTTGGAATATCCAATTTTGGTGAGGTTTGTACCTCAGATTTGCTTTTTCCCAAAGCAACAGGGATAACAGGATTTGTTGAGTCTTTACCGGAGACCTGTAGTTCCGGACTAGATTCATGATTTGCGGTATTGCATGCCAAGGTTGAAATTAACCTTTTGTTCGCTCAGTGATGACTCGAGTAATTCGATTTTGCGCAGATAAACCGCAATTCGGTTTCAAGAACCTTCTTTTTAAGATGAAGTCGCTGATTTCATCCATCCGCTATTTTTGAATATTGGTAGATTCTTGATAAGAACAATTAGTTCATGGGTTTTAGGCCCTAATTTATTTCCTCTAAACGGAATTGTTCCGCAATCATGTAACAAATTTCGGGTTAAACAATCAAAGAAGAACATTTTTATTGCCCGCAATGTGTTCTACATCGAATTCATAATGTGAAAACCACATTTGCCATCTAACAAGTCTTCCTTGTTTGTAATCTCTGTAATTTTAGTTTCGGGAAATATGTGAAGTTTTTATTGTCGATCTTAACAATAAACTTTCATCGAGTTAAATATCTTGAGAATTTTTAATGACTCTCAAAGCGATAAATACTCTTTTTCATTGCTATGATAATTTAATTCACGCTTTGAAGCTACGTAAGTATACACGCAAATTTTTTCTTCTAAAGTATTTTGTACTTTAGCCTTTAATACACCTCCGAGAAAGAATGCGGAGGCGTCTGTTTCGATGATCAATTGATCATCGGGATTAGATGATAAAGTTTAGGAAATTGTACTAATTTCTTTTTTATCTTCCCAATATAATCGATGATTTAATTGGTCCGATTCCAAATATGATCATTTTTGAGCTTTACCGCAAAGGCTTTCTTATTTCAAACTAATCTAGGAATACAACTTTCAAAGATAAGTTAAAACTCCTAAAAATCTCGAAGTTGTTTTTATCTGCAGATTGATCGAAATTTATGCAAATGCTCCAAAATATGGTTTTGAGGACAATGTGTTCCTTCCTCGATTTCTAAGCCTAAAAATTAATCTTTGTTTTAAACGAGTTGAGCTTTTTTCTTAGAAAGAATAATGCCTAATTGTTCTATTCTTTTTAACACATAGCAACATGCTTAAAGTGCTCATTCTCATTTATACTAAAAACAAGAATGTCATCAACATAAACACAACAGAAATTTTCAAAACCTCGTAATGCATTTTGCATATGTCTCTGAAAAATAGTCGGTGCTTGTTTTAATCCGAATGGAACAACGTTCCACTGAAAGAGTCCACCTGGACAAGTAAAAGCTGTTAGCGGTTTTGATTCTTCATCTAACAATACTTGCCAAAAACCAGACTTACAATCAAATGAACTAAAAATCTTTTTTCCCCGAATGAGAGTTAATAGTTCATCTTTGTTAGGAAGGTTATGGCTATCTCTATAGTAGCAGACATTATTGCTTTATAGTTGACTACCATTCTCTTTTTTCCTCTTCTTTTTCCGCCTCGTTCTCAACTAGGAAAGTGGAGACATATGAGGAGATTTACTAGGTGTGATAAGTTTTAACTCTAAGAGCTCACTTATTTGTTTAGTAAACTCTTCTCTATCTTTTGGACTATAAATCATGGGTTTAACCCGACTATTTTCGTGGGATCTAAGAGCTTTATGGATGCTCTCATCCATTGTTTAGACTTAATGGGATCTATAGGATTTTTAACAAACTTTGTCAAGTATTTGTTCTATAATACTAAATTTTTGCGAATTTAAATTGGAAATTTTTTTTCTTTAATATCATCTCCCCCCCTTGTTGAAAAGTGTGGACTTTTCATTTTTCGGGAGTAATATTAATAGTTTCAGGTTTTTGAGTTTTTGAATTCTTCTTCATAAACTCAAGAAAACCAGGTTTACCAATTGAGAAAGCCTTTTTTTACTTTTGAAATGATAATAGGCTCGTTCTCAAGAGTAAAACTTATTCTGTCTGTAAATTGTATGAATGGTTCATATAATTGTGATGAAATTATTTCCAAGAATAAGGTCAATACCTGATTCTTGTTGATAAATGGCTGGAATATGAAATATTTCTCCTGCAATTCTAATTTTTATGTCTTTACAGACTTTATTAATTAGAATTGTATCGCCATTCGCAACTTTTACCTTTATAGGGTAAGGTGCTTGTATCGCAATTCTAGTTATGCAAAGGCTAGCACCTGTATCTACATAGCAATGTAAATTGATTAGCTTATATCCAGAGAATTTAAGCTGACCTTTAATATAGATGCTATTTGGATTTGTACGGTTTCCCATATAATTTTGTTCCAAATCAGAATCTAAATTTTTCCAAGGAACTTCTTCAATCTGAAGATTGTGATGAATCCTCCGAATTATTTCCATCGATTCAATGATAGTTTCAAAAGTGAATATACGTTTCATTGTCAAAAATTTCTTCGATTGGTTTGAACTCTGGAAATGATTCAAGAACCTCACTTAGAAGTTTTACCTTATTAGGGTAATCTCTTCTATTAGGACATTCATTAGCATAATGTCTTGCTCATTGCAGATCCAAAGATCGCAATTCTTTTTCCTTTAGGACAAAATTTACTCTTGTCTTTAGAATCGTTTTTAGGAATGACTTTATTTCTAAAGTATTTTCCAGATTTAAATGTTTTTCTTTTCTTTTTCCATTTATATTTTCTTTTGTATTTTTTCTTAAAATAACTCTTCTTAGGAGTAATACAACCATAAGCTGTGGATTTTTCTTCTATTAATTTCTCACAACAGTTTTTGTTAAAACGTTTTAAACTTTTTTGCTTACTAGAAAGCTCACAAATTGATGCAATTTCTTTTTTGGCAATGCGTACTGCAAAACCTAATGAAAACATTTTTACATCAGTTGCTTGTTTTTCAAATTTTTGTAAAACTCTTTCTCCTATAATAGGGAGTTTTTTAATATATTGTCTAACTAAAGACGGGTATTCATCTTGAGGAAGTTTATAAAGATTTTTCTCATAATCGCAAGTAAAATCATCTAGTAAACAAATATCGCAAAGTATCATGTTTGCTAATCTGATTCGGGCAATATCTTGCTCGATTAACTTTTCCTGAACAAGTTCAGTTGTTAAGTTAATACCAAGGAACATAGTATAAAAACTATTAATAACTTCTTCAAAAATCATATTAGAAGTTTTTCCTATTGTTATCCAAGTGGTATTTTTACCATAGACTGAGCAATACCGTTGTTTTATGCTCCATGAGTAAAAAAGAGTATTTGGTTCTTCATAAGATCCGGGTTGGTTTGAATAAGAAGGCTAATATCTCTTGCCAGGTGTCTATCAAATTTCTTCTTTCGATTCTTTAGTTACACAATCTATATTGAGTGTAGGAATCATTCCTCCTTTTGATCGGAGTTTTGCTTTTTTGCTCTTTTGGCCAATTTACACCTTCGGTGTTTTTCTCTTTATCTCTTGAAGTAGATGCATCCGCATCTTCTCGCTTTTAGGTTGTCTATTCATTCTCAAATTTCCTAGAGGTTGATCAAGGTTTTCATCATCACTAGTTTCTTGATCATTGTCGGTTTCGATTTCTTTCTTGAGTTTGAACAAAATATTTTTACGTATCACTTTCAAGATTAAAAAGTGTTTTAAGAAAAGGTTTTTCTTCAAGTTGTTGTATAATACCGACTCGTCAAAGGTCATTAATTTAACAAGTTCTTGAATTGGTTCAAAACCATTGATTTCTTCTTGATTGTCAAGAATATGTTCCCAAAAATAGGTTTCAAGTTTTTCAGAAAAACTCATTTTTAGGTTGAAAAGGCCAAGTCAAAGCATTAGGATTTCCTGATGAACCTAATTCTGCATTACCAACAAAATGATTTGGTGGAGAATATTTAAAACTAACTGTTTTTAATATATTTCCTTTGGTATTAGCAACTGTAGGATCTTGTTTTTCACAGATGTAATTGTTTTTATCAATTTATCTCAAATTTCTTGGATAATTTTACCAGCAACAATCTCAAGATGCTCAGGTCTTAAAAGTTCTTCTTTCTTTTCAAAAGATTCAAATCTTTTTTTAAGATCTCTAATTTTACTGAGCGCAGTTTCAATCAAGGATTTAATCTCAGGAAGTGTCATAGAGTTACTCGTCTCCAAGAACTCTTTTCATTTTCTCAAAATTCTCGGAATATAAATCTATGCGTTTAGACATAGATTTTAGGAGTTCTCTATTAGAGGGTTCTCCTGAATATTTATGATGACTTAACGTTGGTCTGGAACCAATAAGTCGTTTTTCTTTAGCTATGTCAATAGCCCAGGAGTTTTCTAAGGGAGTGATTTCAGAAAACTTTATTTCTTCAATCTTTCCAATGTCAGAAAATACATCATCAATTTCAATGTATTCTTTTTTCTTATAGTCAATACCGTGATGACTATTGGTTAAAGATATCCTACAAGATAAGTTATGCTAAAAACCTTATCGCTTTGTCCATTAAATCGATCTCTCAAATTTATGTATGAAACTTAAGACTTGATCTAAGTTCTTGGTTGTTAAACTCAATCCGAACTTAGGATAAAAGCGTGAACATAAATTTGTTGTAAATTAAATTTCCTTGTGCGACACCTAAAATACAATCTTTTCTATCCCTAATTCGATTATCAATTAAGGCCATTTTTATAGGAGAATCTATCCCTTCTCTAAACTCTGCCTTGATTAGTATTTTAATCGCTCCAAGATGTAAAACACTCGATTTTTGTACGAATGTCTTTGGGAATGGCTAATTTCATGTTAATTTCTTCGCGAGTAATTAAGGGTAAATAAACACGCCACCGGTGTATCGTAAATATCAATATGCATTTCTTTACTAGAAATACAATAAAAAATTTCATTTTTCCTTTTCAAAATATTATTCATCATTTTAGGAATAAATTTTGGCAAGTTAAAAACTTGTTCTTTTTGAGATCTAACGAGTAGTTGCGATCTTTGAAAGTTTTTCTTGTTTAAAGATAATACTAGAGTAAAAACCCCTGTATTTTCTTCAAAATAATTTGTTGATCATCGAAAACTCGACTTATCTTCTATTTCCATTAAGATTTCTTAATTGCTCAAGATAATCAAGTAATGTTATTTATTATAGTTATATAGATCCAAGATCTTCAAATATAGCATCATGATCTCTCAATCGAGATCTCAAAATATTTTGTAAAGTTCTTGCTTGTTCAAGCAAATCTAATTTTTCTTCTTTGAGAAGTTCAATTTCTCTCTCAAGAGTTAATCCAGGCATGTTTTAAAAATTTATTTAAAACAATTAATTTATTTTAGAACCGTATACACGGCTCTGATACCAAGTTTTGACAAGTTTTGACGGGGCGGGCGGAATTAATTTTTACAAAATTATGATTTTTGAAAAATTCAGAAATCATTTTATATTTTGCTTTTGCAAACAAAATGGTTTTAATAATTGGTTTGCCCATTTCAAAATAGGTTTGCCAAAATAGAAGAAAAGTGACATGTGTCACTTTTTGTGTGGAGTTGCGCAGTGCCCAGTTTGGTGGCATGAACTCAACCGTGTGATGGTTTGTTCTTTCATTATGTCCACTTTTATTTTTTGAGTAAATAATAGTGAATTTTTTTTTAAAATGAAAATTGGGTGTAAAAAGAAAAAGTAAAGTAATGATTTTGTTGATGACTTGATGTGATGGAGAAACTTTTAGAGATGTTGATTATTTGTGAAATTTTATTGGAAATAATAATGTAAAACGTAATACCAAAAAATTGAATAAAAAATAAAAAAGATGAACCAAAAATAGACAATATGAATCGCATTTTATACCTGTTGTTATCAAAAATAAGATAAAAATAGTCAAAATAGTTATAAATTAACGAAATTACCAAAATTCTTTACCTGAATATGAGGGCAAGAGAGAAATAAATTGTATGGATAGACATTGGGAAAGGAGAAATATAAAGAGAAAAGTGAGTTAATTTTGAATACAAATGAGATTTTATTTTTAGTTTTTCTACGAACAATCACATATTTCACAAATTTTTTCGCTCGAAAGTAAAATTTACAAAAGTTTTGACAGCCTAAATTGATTGATCCTATTCCCAAAGGTAAATGTGTGAGATGTTGCAATAATAAATAATCCTTTCCTGGCTCAAAAATTTGCTACAGACCTTAAAGCTGCAACATGTAATCTGTTTTGTTCCTCAAGATCTATTTACAACAACATCACAGCAAACTTAAAAATACTTGTCACCGATATTTTAAGCTCACTCAACAAAATTTGCAATATAATGGGGCCAAAGCCTGGACAGTTGCAGCAAATGGGCTTCTTTCTTGTCCCGTACACTCTGATCTATTGAAGAATACAGAGTATCTGCAAATCACGACCAGACGTGCCCATTATCCACCTTCTGCTTTTTCTTTCTCCTCCGTTTTTCTTTCGTTTGCATACGTCCATCATTTTGTTGCGAATACCGAGAACGTATCTCCAGTAATTTAGCTTTTGCATCTCGAAATGGTGCATCAGATTTTGCGGCCATCAATTGCTGGGACAATATAAAAGTGGGTCTTAGCTCGAGTAAAATCAGATGCCGTAAATTGTGGGTGAAGATGTTATTACCTTTAGATGGTCCATTGCCGCTAAGTTGAAGCCTAAGGTATCTTTACATTCCTGTCACGACAAAAACATCACAGTTCAATCAGGTGAAACATATTTTATTTTAACTATGAATGTTAAACATATTATATGGATGGATTCAATTTAAGAATTAAAATTGACAAACCAATTACAAACAATTAACGGTAAGAAAAATTATTTCACTAGCCAGTTCTGGTAAGAGCCCAAGTCCTCATCTTTGGTATTCATCAATTCTCAAGGTAAAATACTCTAAATAGCTTAAAAGCTCAGTCAGAAGCTGTTTTGATATTCCATTCAGAATATTACCTTAACCCTTGGATGCAATATGTCTTTGAGAAGAGATAAGACAGGTCTTGCAGACACAGTAGAGGTTAGCTGGTTATGATGGATCTGCAACAACACAGTTTCAACCCGACACACAAGCTCAACCTGGCAAAAAAACAAAACAAAATGATATGATAAATATGTTACTGATTATAAGAAAAACAACCCTCATCCATTGATCAAACTTTTAGACCAAGCATGTAATCAGAGCCACAGTATATAAATAAGGTCATCCTTGCTATCATTTATCCACCAAGCACATCAAAATTCAGTAATCTCTGCTTCTGCAGTCTGCAATCCACCTTAATGAGAAAACCATTGCTATCTACGACAGGGCCGAGGAGTTGAGGTTTTCACCAGCTAGGTTAAATATCACGAAAAAGGTCCATATAATCATTAACTTGATGAGGAGTTTAAAGTTTTAAAATCCCACATGGACATGTGATTCACCCTGAAAGTCTCAATTAATAATCCACGCTTCATAGACTTTTTGGAATGTATTTAAAATATGCACAAGAACAAGTGCTGGGATAAGCGCATGCTAGATAAGAACTAAAACAGAAAAGCTACTCCAAAACCCAGAGTTTGAGAAGGGAAGGAACAAAGTGATCACACTTGTAGATGTACAAGACTGGAATGGGCCGAATGGCACATATTGATTAGTTGCAGTCAGGAGGTTTGTAAGTTAGAACAAAATCTACAAGTTGCAGATATAAAGACACCGTTTACGAATGTAGAACTTATGACAAGCAATTAATGTTATAATATAACAGAGTCAATAATAAACATTTTCACATGTAAAGAACATGGATTAAGGATAGAGGGATCTACTTATTCGATAAAATGGTATGCCCCTAACTAATGCATGATGACAGCTCTCAGCGTCTAAGACGCACTAACCTTATCAGGGAACACGATCCAGTCTTTCAAATAAGACAAAACCCTCAAGGAATCTGAGAATGGCAGAGCCTGCAAGAATACACAAAAGAGTAAATAAAGCTTCTTCCTCCAAATGTGGAATACGGGAAATTAGACTGAGAAAAATGCTAGTTTCCCATAGTAAACAAAATATCCACCAGAAGCCAAAGACATGGTCACAGTGCAATTTCTAAAGCTACAATAAGTAAAGTATAATGTGTTCTTTCTTATACCTCATTAACTGAGACTTAAGTTCTAATCACGGGTTCTTACATGACAGGTGGAAAGAATAAAAGAACCGAGACACCAACTAGGAGGAAAATTGCAGTTTATTTCGGTAAGACATACAAGATTTCAAAAATATAAGCTATATCACCAAACTTACTAGCAACGCCTGCTCCAAGTCGTTAGTGTGAACATTTGAAACTGCCCGCAGAACATAATCAGATGGAGAAAGACCAAGCATAAGAATGTTTGGCCTGAAATCAGCAGCTTTCCCTTTTGATTTCTCCTCCTGAAAATCAACAAGAAGGGGTTCAAAATAAATACTCAAAATGTATCCTGCATCCAAGATTAGCTCGTTATAGGCTGGCCTCAACTCCAAGGGGCATCAGTAACGACGAGAAAAACAACATAGATAAGCACATGAGATTCAGGCATTGATTGTCAATCAGTTAACATAACCCCACATTACAAAACATATATTACAAACACCTCATGTTCAGCAATACGCTTCAGTTCTTCCTCTGCTGTATCTAGTGCTTCCATAATAGAGTCAGCTGCAGTCACAGTTTCTCCAGTTTTCTTTCCTGCTAATGCCACAGCCCCCTCCTCTGGAACTTCCTCCTTTGGTGCATACTTATTCTCAAACGCATTGTCAATGTCAGACTCAAACATCTCCTCCAGCCTTTTTTCTTTCTCTTCCTGCAAAATACAATACAATTGTCACCTCTATGGACACAAACTTTGAAAACATCACAAGATATCTCACACCAACCAAAAATTCCCAGCAACAGGACTTAGATTAGGATGTCACACAATCAAACAGAAGCTCCCAGAAAATTGCGCTTAGATAAGGTAACAGAAGTCATGACATTTAAACTGCAGCTTTAAGAGAATCGCTTGTATACAAAGCAATACCTCGATAAAGAAAGGCTCTTCAGTACGATCCCAGCGGCGAATAGATCTATCATGAGAACCTGTTACAAGAAAATCACCACGATTGCTGACTGCAAGACACCAGACTTGAATGATGACCTTCAAGAGTTAGAAGCAATTCAAACTTGTCTGCATCCCAGTATTTCACCAGGCGATCTTTGCCCACACTAAACATGTAATGGGTATTTTTCACAAACTTAACTGCCATGACACTGCAATAAAAACAGCATTTCAGATTTAACAAACCACTCAGTGTTATGGATTGGGAGAGTGGAAAAGAGAATGAATGGAGGTAGAGGGTTATTTCTTGTAGCTAGTGTTGAAGTACCTATCAGAATGAGCAAAAAGAGACTTATGGCAGTCACCAAAATCCAGACCCCAAATCTTCAAATTTTTGTCCGCAGATCCAGTAACAATCAAATCCCCATCAGAAGATATGTCCATGCATAATACAGGCAGCTTATGGCCATACAAGGAGAGGAAAAATTTAAGCGAGTCCATGAAGAAGACCTGAATCATTTATGACAGCATAGTACGATTAGAAATAAATTAAGAAGATTTCATCAAGTATTACAGCTTTAGAGAGAATTAACGATTTCACCACTCAGTAATACCAACCCAACTTTTTGCTCAGATTATGTCACAAACACAATAGAGAAATGAGGAATGTCAACATGAAAGGGGAAATGATCTTAGCCACTCATCCACACGGAGAAAGAAAATCGTTTTATATACTAAAAACTTGAGTATGGACTAAACACTAGTAAACGCAATTAGTGAATACACGGAGCCAAATCAGCTCATCAGTAAATTTGTGACTCTAGACTTGAGCAGATCTGCCCAAAATGAATGTTATATGTAGTAACAATTTTTTCTGGAGCAATCAAAGACGTTTACTGCATGCTGATTTGTGATTACCCTCCATTTGGGGCATTGTATCTAACGGCATATAGTAAAACAAATGAACGAGTTTTACTAAAAAAGTCATTCAACCTTCACTGTGAAATCCAACAAGGCAACAGCAATATGTTTACCCTCCGGGCTGACAGCGACCACTACAACGTCATCATTCATTTTCAGATTCCTCACTGGAGACACTGTCAGATGTTTATAATCCTGTAGAACCAACAGTAATCAAAAAATGATTATTAACATATGTTTAGCTATTATAAAAATGCATCATAAAGGAACACAAAAAAAAAACAGTCAGTAGCACGGATAATCAATCGTTAGAAGGTTCAGTTGAAGGACAAAAATTAATTCAAAGAAATAAGAAGAGAAAAGTGAACAAGAACTTATAGCACACACTTGACCAGGTTTTTGCGTAGTTTGGTACTCCCAAAACTTGACATCCTTGTCTGAACTCCCTGTGACGAAACCATCTGCTGTTGCAGCAATAGACTGGACAGAGCCACCGTGAGCTTCAACTACTTCCACACAAGTACCACTCCCAACATCAATGATTTCCAGCGTCCCACTTTTTGTACCAACAATTGCATATTTATTACCAGGGACAAAGAGGCCACACAATCCATATCCTGAATCGATAGTTCGAAGGCAAGTTCCAGCACTAGGATTCCATATTTTAATAGCACTGTGACTTGTCGACATCAAAAGAGTATTATCCGAGCTAAGAGTGACACTTCTCACATCAGAACGATGTCCCTGGAGCTCAATGGAACTTGTTTTGGTAGCCGAAGTGCTCTCAATTGAATAAATTTCCAACAAATTATTGTTTAAAGACAAAGCCAAGGTTGCCAGGAACCTTTCGGAGTTATAGGACAGAAAGACATAGAGCATATCTTCTTCTTAGCTCGTATAATCTCAAGAGGCTTAAAGACATCAGGCACTGTAACAAGGAACTCACCACCCTCTTCAACTTCGACAATCATATTTCCATTTTCCGTAGTCTCAGCTTTTCCTTTCAAATTTTTTTCTCCTTCCTGTTGATTCTTCTTTTGGCTTTGCGTCTGGATTCAGACTCATCCAACACACGGAATATCTCCACCATTGTCCCAGCAACTTGACAAGCCAACAAATTTCCAGACTTGCTGAACCGCAGCGTAGAAACTCTATCTTTGCTCTGACGCTGTATATCACCAAAATGCTTCAAAACTTCCCATTTGTTCGGCACAGAGGCAGTTCCATTGTCGACATCAGATTCAATTTTCTCCAGCCCAAATTTTCGATCTGCCAAATCATTAGTGATTGAGTAAAATCTGAGCTCCTGGTCTGCTGACCCAGAGACTAGATATCTTTCATTAGGGTCAACATCAATTGACCAAATTTCACTATGATGACCACTAACAATCTGTATACAGTGTTGGGTTTCCAGATCCCAAACCCTCAAAAACTTGTCTTTTGATGAACTAACCAACTTTTTACTGGAATCCAGGAACAAAAGGTCAGTGACCTGCATTATAAAAGCAAAGGAGCAATAATGAGAATCCTGCTATCTCAAAATTAAAGTACCATAAAAAAAAAAAAACACTATCTCCTGAAGAAATCACGTAAACCTGGTCACGATGCCCTCGAAGGCGAAAGAGTCCAGCTTCACCAATTACATCCCATAAGATGATGTCACAGTCTTTGCTTCCAGAGGCAAGCAAAGATCCAAGCTTGTTGTACTGAAGAATTGTCACAGCAGATCTATGTCCATTCAAAGTGGTTTCACATGTTCCCTTCTCACCATCCCATATTCTTACAGCGCCATCAGCATAGCCACTTGCAATCTGCAAACCCGAACCGTTATCACTTAATCTATTCCAGCAAAATAATTTAAACGCAAATTCTTCATCACTTTTTTTGTTGAAATAATTTGCCCACAGCTAGAGCCATCATTGACCAAACAAAGACAATAACTGTTGTAACGAGAAACATGTTTTCTATCAACAAGAGGAAATGCACAAAACATAACCTCTTCTTCACTACCTAAGCTTCCCTATTACGTCGAACATCCATGAAAATACATATCTCGTCCACTCACAATTTAAAAAAGAATTACCCATCTTTAATTCATGCAACACAAATGTCATCAAGAGAAACTCTGCTCGTGAATATCTATAAAATAACAAATACTAATTCTACGGTTCCAGTTAGAGTTTGAGAAAGCAATGCGTTAAAATAAAGATGCTGTTAAGAACTATTACTAGAGAAGACGGAGAAGAGGCGATGGAGGTGACGGCGAGAGAGGGGCCACGGGAGGAGGAGGATGGGGAGGGAGCTAGGGACTTGGTGCAGATTCCCTGACGGACATGCCACACGCCAAGCTTCTCTAGAGCCGCCGC
The DNA here is from genome assembly GCA_016081115.2 of Rehmannia glutinosa. Classification (NCBI taxonomy): domain Eukaryota; kingdom Viridiplantae; phylum Streptophyta; class Magnoliopsida; order Lamiales; family Orobanchaceae; genus Rehmannia; species Rehmannia glutinosa. Next base: position 3,755,669 of record CM071934.1, on the reverse strand, counting down.
CAAAAGGTGCTTGCCGGAGCTGTCGTATGTTATGTTACAATCCACCGACACTATCACCCCGAACGCCGACGCCGCCTCGTACCGTAGGTACGCCTTCACCATTTTCCCTGTTTCTTGTCGGCCGTTGGTGGCGGAGAACTTGACTTGAACTGGAGAAGATGAATTGAGGGTTTAGGGTTTAAGATTGTAATTTCCTTCTCATTTTTTATCCTTTTCTTTTAAAAAATATTATAGTAATAATAATAATATAAATAAATAAAAATAAACAAAAAGAAGAAAAAGGAAAACAGATAATGGGTTTGGACCTTGGGCTTTATAATGGAATAGAACATGAAAAGACTTGGTCTATATAATGGGCCACGAGTCCCACGACAGGTTGTCATTCTCCATTTCTCTCTGGGTCCATTATCCAGATTGAAGCCCAAAACTAACTCCAAGACAAATACAATTCCTGGTCCAATAATCTCTAAAACTAGGCCCCTTCGCATTTATGAAGTGGACCATGCAACCCAAATATAGACGCATCACATTTAAACCTGGACGGGCCCACATGCAACAAAGAACTACAAAATCTTTTTGGTATTGGAGGTAGACAATCTTTATTTGCTTTTTTTAGTAGGTACTATATTCGTTGTGTTTATAATACACTTTATTTTATTTCAAGCTCGATTTATTAAATTAATAAGTACTATGATATGTAGTGCAAAGCTACAAATACTTGTAATTAACTAATTAACACCTTCAAAAAAGATAAGCTAAAAAATACGTAGCGAAGATGATGGGGATGATAATCAATTATATTACCTTAATGTTTTACTTTTCATTGATGTTGCCATTTCTTCATTAATGATAGAAAAGTTTGTTTGATATGACGGAAATGACAGGCTCAATCATACAATTAGTTAAAATTTAAAGTTTAATTAAATAAATTTGTCAAAGACTAATTAGTTAAATACAATCAATAATTTTGAATAGAAGTACGAAAACTATTGTAAAAATAGACAACTCAAAATCTATTATTAATGATAGAGTTTTGGACGTGAACTTAAACAGTCAACAAAATCTTCTTGGGATGGTGTAACTTGTATGAGGATTTTTAAAAACCTACTTCCTTTTTTGGACCTTTGTTAGATATTTATATTAAATCATTGTTAATAATAGTGACATGATTTTGGATCTTTTAGGGATTTTGGATTTTTTCGAAACTTGGGAGTTTTTAAAGAAATATATGAGCAATCGAATTGTGATTATCTTTCTTAAGGATGAACTATATGCGAGAGCTCTCACTGTCTCGCCCTAAAATATTATGAATGTGGTGAATCGTGAGATTTACTTCACTAGGATCCTCGTTAATTTAGACTGAGTCACTATACAAGAATCGGACCTGTTTTAGAATCTGCATTTGATAAACTACATTTTAGTCATATGATGATCTAGATTCCAATGACATGGAAGAAAATGAAATTTTTGAATGAAAGGAATAAAATGAAATTAAGATCCTCATTTTGCACATTTGGAATTGGATTCCATTATTTTCAACATTCCCTCGACATAACTTATTTGGCATCTATGGGGAAAATTAAATTCTTTGATTTCTAGTAGATGGATGCAAAATAAAATTGTGATTTATATTTTAGTGGATAGAATTGAAAGCTTGTTATGGTGGAATAAAAGAAAATAATTTTCCACTAATATCTTTTGATCCCTCCAGCTATTATTATTTACAGATGAGGGTAAATTTTCACTTTCCGTACGTAGCCCTGTCAACTCACTTTTTCCTTTCCCAAGTCCCACCAATTGAAAGAAAAGAGAAAGATAAAAATAAATTTACAGTAATGAATAATAATCATTCATCCATGGAAACCATGAAACACATATAACATGGGCTGGTCAATGATGATGGGATGGGACATTCCGAATGTGTTTGGCATTTCAGATAAGAAAGCAAATCTGCTGTTTAGATTCTTTGGGTGATGCAAAAGCCAACCTGAAATACAATTGTGATAGTGAAATTACCATACTTACCTCATACAGGTTGAAATTACCATTTTGATCTCGTCTCAGCAGAAATTGCTAAAATACCTTGAAGATCTTTGTGGCTTTTGCTAAATTTCGGGCCGGTTCGGGCCGCGAAATTATCTAGCCTAGCCTAGCCCAGCCCATATATATGTTTTCATGTAGGAAAATTTGGGTCAACCCAAAAAAGTCGGGCTATATCTCGGGCTGGTTGGACCGGCCCATGGGTCAGGCTTGATTTTGCCACTACGAACAGTACTATAATACGACACGAGAATCTATGTAAAAGATAACTTACAATTATTCTTAAATTACATCATATCACTCTCTAGTTTTTTAGTACCCTGTTACCTAATCTGATTTAAATATTAGAGGGTCTTAATTGGGGACCACATTGACTAGCTAACGTATGTTCTATTTTAGGTTACCTTCAAACAAAGTACTTCACTTCGTTAAGTCAGGTACATCTAATTTACTTCTTAAATCACATTTGTAATACTTTCATATTGTAATTATTCTCAACAATGGATTCCTTTTTTGTTGAAGTTATTATTCATGTTCTACACATTTAAACCACAAAACCCAAAATATCTTCCACAGGGAACCTTTTGGTGGCAGGTGGCAAGAAATGGTCACACCCTTACCTAATTAAGCATCAAATACAGCATTAAAAAAAACTTCATTATTGTTAATGCCACTAATTGAAAAAATAATAATAATAATAATAATATGAAGTGGCGGTGGTGGTCGGCGGCTGCCGGACAAAACCAAAGCTGGGACTGGCGTTGGAAATTTTCGGAAAATGACAAGAATACGGTAAACGTAGATGCTTTTTCTTTTTTCTCTTGATTATTAGTTCAACGACTATATGCTGCTACCGACAATGCTGCAATATTTTGAATTATGAACACTCATCTCTAGTTCTGTATCAATCCACCACCATTTGGATTAGCTTGATCAGCCTTTTTTTTATCTTTATTATTATTATTATTATTATTATTATTATTATTATTATTATTATTATTATTATTATTATTATTGTTGTTGTTGTTGCGTGACATATGATTAGCCTCTTTTTTTTTTGCTTAATTGCAATTTTAGCGATGTAATTTTTAGGAGTTGACAGTTTTAGTCATGTAACTTCTTGACGTGACAACTCTGCAGGATTTTACTTTAGTAAAATCAACCCTATATACTAAAAGAAAAAACAAGCTGCCACGTGTCTTCTCCTGAGCAATTTGGTACACGTGTCAACACCTTATTCTTCCAAATCCATGTGTCACCTTCATATTTAGCCACGTGGCAAACCATGCCACCACCTTATTCTTCCAACTATAAATTGATTTACTATATCAATTTACTATCAATTTATCATCAACTTAATAATTAAATTTTCTATTTCCATATATAACTATTAAAATCCAATCAAACATTTAATCAGTATATTAAATAATCCCAAAAATAAAGGATATAAAATTAGGAAGTTATTTTTGAGTTTGTAAATTAATTATGATTTAAATATTATTATGATACAAAAAACAAGGATATAATTTCAATTATTATCTCTAATACTTATTATACTTTTAATCGTGATTTAAATTATTTATGGGGGTATAACAATTATATTAAATATTTTTTAAGCATGTCAATGATTCATTATTTTTACCATAACTAATTTATTAGCTTTTGTGAAAAAGCAAACTATGGCCAAGTATTTGAAATTAGCACAAATAAACAATTTTATAGAGATTTTTTCTCTTTCCAGAAAACATTCAAAGATTGGAATTGCACTCTTTCAACCATTTAAAACTAATACGGCTTGAAAATTCGTTGTGTGACGAGGATGTTACACTTTCAAATAGAACAAATAATGTAGTTTACAAAGAAGTTTTTTAGAAATTGAAGTGAATGATTGTATGATACTCTTCTAAATTTTGAATTTCTTTTTTAGTATTTTTAATTGGTATTTTGAATCTCTTATAACTATTAGAGTTTACGACACTAATTTTATTTTTTGATAAATCCGTGTAACACACGGGTGTTGTTCTAGTAATAATTTAAACCATTTAACTTTTAGCGGTCATAAGTATTTTGGATATTTCGGGCATTTTGGCTAAATGGCATGGGTTTTATGGGAAATATTTGAAACATCTAGTTGGCACTAATTTCGCAAAAACCAAGCTTGTAATCAGATCAAAATTACTATACAAAATATTTATAGGACCAAAATTGTTGGCATCCTAAATTCATAGACCAAATTTTGCAGTTAAGCCCCTTTTTGTCTCAATCTTTGTGCTTGTTTGGGAGCACTTTTGAAATGGACTTTTGGATCTAAAAGTCCATTTCAATAAATTTTCATGTTTGGTGGTTATTTTGGAATGGACTTTTGGATAAATCACTCCTCCAAAAAGTCTATTATAGAGAAGTGAGAATGAGAACCTTTTTGAAAAGTCCATTCTAGATAAGTCCATTTTCTAAATGGACATTTCCATAAGTGCTCCCAAACAAGCACTTTATCTCTTTCCTTTTCTCATTTTATACTATTTCAAAATTTGCATTTATGTTTGTCTGATCAATTTTTAGTAGAAATGTCCATATTTCCATAAAAATAACATATCAAATTTATAATTTCTATTTTTAACTTTATACATACATAATATCTCATTTATCAACCATTATTCTCATCATTTCAATTCAAATTATTTTAGTTGGTTCCACCACTATCAATAATATTATATACATTATATATTATTAGTTTCAAACATTATCATTCTAATTGGATCCATAGCTTTCAAATCCTCATCATAAATTATAATATTCAAAATGAGCCCATCATTACCATCTTCACAAATTAACACTATAAGACACACAAACAAATACAATTTCATTTTCATCACGGACTTTGATATTTAAAAATCCTCCAAAACTACTTAATCAAACATATTTTATTTCTAAATCATCATAAAATAGTATATATACTATTCATCTAAACATATTATCAATTTTCAAACAAAAACCAATACACAATTTAAATCTCATTAGAAATATATAATAAAAATTGAAAACACTCATAGAAATAGCACCATACAATGATACAAGTCCTGTCTTTCTCAATGAATACCGACCAACTTTAATCATGTATTTCTTATGGGCTCAATGGAATTAGTGCCACAACACGATGATTATATAAATTTGGGCAACTTCAAAATGGACAACACGTACAACAATATGCTAAAGAGCTTTATACTTATACTTGTGTTATAGGTAAAAACTTGTATATGACGGTCTCATGAGCATTTTTCATGAGACGGATCTTATATATAAATAAGATTTAAACCCAAACTCATGAAAATAGTCCATGTTTTTTGTGTATTGTAAGATCCGTCTCACGAACATAAGTCCATTAGACGGTCTCATATAAGACTTATCTGTGTTATATTATATATGTGGTGGTTTTAAGGATTAATTAATTTTCTTTTTCGATATTATTGCAATTGATATTTGTTCTGATCTATGGCATGGCTGTAAGTATAACTACCACCAAAAAATAACTAAAAATACTGAATCACCCTTAATACAGGTAAAGAAAGTTGAAGCTAACATGCTTAAGGTGGCCTCTTAATTAAGGTCAGTCTCACATGTCTCTACCTGACTACCTTACTTTAGTCTTTATAGTTCTCTTGTGGGCCTAAATAACCTTCATTAGGGTTCAAGTTTTTTATTCCTTTTTTTCTGTTTTAAATTTTATTCCACGATTTAAAGATGTATATCCATAAGATAAAGATCTTTTGTTGAATATTTGGATGTGTATTAGCTCCACGCGTTACAAATCTAAAACGTTGAATTCAAATGGAAAAAAATTATTTTGAACACCATCCACGCACTACAAGAAAATTCCAATTTACCGACATAATTTATAGACAAAAATGATTTTGTCACTAAATTTATAGTTATCTACAAAATATCTACCGAATAAAAAAATTTATTTTTTTCCAAATTATACCGACAATTTTTAAATTTACCGACATAAATATTTAATATTGTAGGTATTTATCAATAATTTTAGATTATGTAGATAAATGATTACTTATTGCAATGATATTACCACAAATAATTTTACCTACATTTTACAATTATCTTAATATCTATCCACACATTTTTCTGTAGGTAAATTGATTTTTTAATTTCTTGTAGTGACGGTCATTCGTAGTAAACACAATTTGCTCTCTAGCGTTCTTTTTAAAGGGAGTGTTTGTTTGCAAATACTTCTACTTTTTAAAAAGTGGTTTTTTTTATTATAGAATCAAAATGTTGAGAAAATCAGAAACTAATATTGTTTGCAAATAAAATCAAAAGCAGAAAAAAATGAAACTTTGAGCATTTGGAAAAAAGAACACTTTCAAAATTAGTTTTCTGATAGAAAACAAAAATACACATATATGAATGACCATGGCCGAAGCTACCATAGGACGAGTGCGGTCGGCGGACCACACTCGATTTCGGGGTTACCCTGTTAAATTTGAGTTTGACCGCATTGAAAATTCAACCGAACGTCTAGTTCATATAAAAAAAATTGAGTTAAATTTAAAAAGCGAATAAAACTTACTGTCTTGGCTCAAAATTATTAAAAATTACCTGGTTCAGTTAAGGTATATTAATGGATAAATGATTCTCTTGTTTGTCATGTACTGAGATATATGTTCCAAACTTGATAATGAACATTTTTTGGAAATATTTTTCGAATGAATTTTTGTATATAAATATATTCCATAATAATAATATTTGTTTGGTGGTTAATTTAGATAAATCACTTATCCAAAAAGTACATTCTACACAGAAACCATAGTTGGAGATTATGAAAACCCGCAAAAATTTGTTGTAAGGTACAACCTTCATATTTGCCTCTTTTTCCTATTTTTTTAAACATCGGTCCGATATTCATCCTGCAAAAATGAAAAAAAAATTAACCGCACTGATCGGAAATCCTAGCTACGTCCATGTGAATGACATGGGCATTTAGGAAGAGAATTAACAAGCAATCAAGGATTATGAAAAAGTTGAGGATAAGAATATAAAAAACAAGTTTAGTCTTATTTACAAAAATACCAAAACATTTTTTTCAAATATTAGAAGCACCTTAGATAATAATTAAATATAGCAAAAGCATGTATTTGTGAACACTAAAGAGTGATTTTGTTTTCCTAAAAGATGATAATCACTTTTTTAGTGCTAGCAAACACTTTCTAAGTTTCAAGCTTCAACATACTGTGCATAAGCCGAAAGTTATCCCAATTCCCAATAAATAAAATGAGTTGATCTAAATTTAGATCACACAATGCCCTTATCCGGAGTGGAGTTTGAGCTAATTATTTGTGCTGATAAGACCCATGGACTAATTGTTAATTTCTAAAAGCACCACTTCTTTTTGTAGTGGTGTGCCCCGTAATTAATGCAGGTAGAATATATGCAAAAAGTTGAATTTTCTTTCAAAAGTAACCATCTGTTGCTTGCCAAAACTTTCAGAATCACTTTTTTGTGTGTGTCTGCATGATGGAGCTTTTTTTCTGGCTTCAAGGGATCATATAATATGTGTGCATTGTGTATTTGTGTTGTTACATGTATGGCTGTTACCAGTACTTTTCAGATTGCGACTTTAATTAAATGTGTGGACTCTAAAATCTAAAACGTGGTGTCCACTCATTAATCTAATATTTTCTATAGTTAGATGTATTAATTTGTCGCGAAGCCCCTCCAGTTTTGGATTTTTATGTTGGATATGAAAATAAATTCAACGGATAATTACAAAAAAGTTATGTTTCATAAATTCAAATCCCCTTGACATTTGTTTTTATTTTACAAATATTCAGAAATTAGAAGGTATTTGTTAGGTAAATACAAACTTCAATGAAATGTTTGTAATTCCTTAAGAAAATATTTGTAATTTTGAAAGATATCTGTAGTTTTTTGTAATTAGGCTAAACTTAGAAGTTAGAAGTAGTTTCTATCGGGGCTAGGTGGCCCAAAATTGGCCAAAAATAGATTAAAAAAAAGCATTGTTTATAGGTTGTCGCCCATTTAGCGTCGAACTATTTCTGCAAATTTGATTATACCTAAATTTAATCTCTAGACTGGTAAAACTTGTACATATATGTTGTGTCTTAATCGTTTGGTTTTTGAGTTTGTTTATGTATGATTTGTACTTTTAAAGGTTGAGTCTTCAATGTAAATAATGCATAGTATGAGTAACAAAGTTAAACGCAAGTTAAGATGATGATGCGGTTTTGCATTTTTTTTACTTATTTTTAAATCGAATTGTTATATGTTGTGCTCACTAAATAACAATTTGAAATCGCGGTTTACTAAATAAAATCAAAGTGCGATTCTGGGTGATGGCGAGCGGTTTGGTGGTTTTAATAAATAATCTGAAAAAAAAACCTTTAAAACTTTGTGTAAGGACTCCGTCTCACGGATCTAGATCCGTGAGACCGTCTCACGGATCTAGATCCGTGAGACCGTCTCACGCAAGTTTTTGCCTTATAAAAATTGTCTTAAGATTTTATCGATATGCAAAAAAGATATTACTAATAGCTTTAAGGTTTCAGGTTTGTCCTATATTGCAAAATTCACATATTAAAAGGAGGTGTTTATAAAATAGAGAGAAGCACTTGAGTATTTCTAATTTTGAGATATATATTTAAAATAAACCTCAAAGATAATTTTCATATATACCAAATTAAAAGTGAATTTGCCAACCAAACCACTTCTTTCCAAATACTGTTTTACAAATTAAACTTTTGAAAAAGATGAGATCTCATATTCCACTCTCTATTTTTTCTCTCTTCCTTTTATTTATTCATTGCGTTAAAGTTTTGTGAAAACTATGTCATATATCAAATTACGAAACCAAAACTGTACATGTCATAAAAAATATATTAAATACAAGTCAAATAACTTAATTAAGATAGTGGAAACAAATGAGAAGGTTTTCTTTTTGCTATTATTATTTTCTCAAGGGAAATAAATATTTTTTTTTGATGGACAAGGGAAATAAATATTAAGTTCCCAATTATGGTGATCTCACGTCCGTACTGTATGCTGAACTTTTCAATTCCATATTTCCACCAAATCAAATGCCTTCACCAAATATCTTAATATAATAGCAAAAGTTAGCCTTTTTGAACTCTGATTTTGGCCTCTTTTTGTTGTCATTATTAGTATTGTTGGAGGAAATTGGAGCAATTGTTAACCTAAATAGTCCTTCAAATCTGGGGATAGTTAGTTACCGAATCCATTTTACCGCAACTAATTTACGTATTCATATGCAAGTTGGCAAAATAATTACTTTTACCTTTTCATAAATAAAATTTGTAATATACATAGGTTGGATAGTTTTGTAGGACAATTTCTTTGTTCATCGCGAACCCAGTGAAGGACATCATAAATTCATACTAAATAGTACCATGTGAGTTTATATTCGACGGGAGATCAAATATACTTTGATTTTGGGGATTGAATATATTTGTTTTTTTTACATGTCAGGATCTGGTTGTATGTCAGTATATTCCACCAACAACACTATCCAACTCGTGCACATCATGCGGTTTACATTGGTGACAGCGATGTATATTCTGTATAATTTAAGATTGAAACTAAAATTTGAGCAAATAAAATTGCGTTTACAAAAATTAACTCATTTTATATCCGATTAAATTTATACTGATTTTGATGTTTTTACTAATAAACTAATTTTTTCTGTGCTAAGTCGTAGGATAACAACCAGTGATTAAAAAAATACGGCACTCAATAACAACTATTTTGTATTTTTAGGGCGACGATTAACCACAACTAGTTAATTAAGTAACCAAAACGATGAAAAAATATAAAACTTTTAGACCAGCAAGAATTTCACATGCGAGGGCCCATGTGTCACTATCTGAAAGGCCCATGTGGACAAATTGTTCCAGGTTGCACAATGTGTTTGGTGTAGTGCGGAACAGAGGATCCAATGTGACGTTTTATCTTTTTTCTTTCCCCAATTTTTTTTTCCCCATAAAATAAATAAGTTAGTCAAGAATCATTTGTGAATGCCATTTATGGCAAATCAAATAATGAGTAAGAAGTAGTAGAGGAAATCGGATTTTATTCATACTACACTTGGAGAAATACTCCATCGGATAGCTAACGCTGATTTATTGTAGATATACACATATTCACACACAACACACACAATATGCGTGTATTATATGCAATGGCGTAGCCAGGAAATAAATGGGGGTGGGCCGATATACGAAATTAGGGTGTACCAGATAAAAAAGTACAAACAAAACCATGTAAATATTAAATAAAAAAATTTCTAAAAAAATTTACCTATTAAATTGTTTTTTTTAAAAAAAGGGGGAGGGGCAGGTTACCCCCTTACTACACCAGTGATTATATGAAAATCTACAATACTTGATGTAGTTCTTCAGGAATAGCATCTACTAGACCACGAAAACGTTCCTCAACAAGTTTCCTGCTTTTGGCCCCAACCCCTGTAAATATTCCAAATTTTGAACCTCGTCTAATTAACTTTGTCATTTATTTATTAAATTAATTGCAAAATTAATGCCTATTATATTATTATAATATTCAATGTTAACATTTTTAGATAATTTGGTCTTGCATGACTTCCAAGTTTCAAATCATAGTACTTATTGATTTTTTTTTGTTTTTTTTTTAATTGAACTATTCAACATTGTATTTATGAAAATTATTAGATTGATTGGTCACAACAAAATTAGATATTCAATTGCCGATTGACATTATATTACATTGTTTGAAAAAAATAAAATTGACTGTTGAATAGTGCATGCATTAATAATAGTTTATGTGAACTAGAGTTGGGACTAAAGTCTAAACCCCACTTGTATAGCCGAAGGACGGCTCAAATTACAATAAATACATATAAATTTGGTAGATTTTCAATGAAAGACTTGTATTGTACTCCTAATATAGTCAATCCAAATGGTAACTGTAATCCACATTTGCAACTTGTCTGCCCCCATCTACTCTGAAATGTTTCGCTATGTAACTACAAGGGGGCCTTCATTTATTGTGTGTTATGTTTCTTTGCTTAACAATAATTTTAAGGCTCCTTGGTAAAGCCTGAATGGCATCTGCCCCAATTATTTTTTCATATGCAACAAAGGCAGAAAATGAAAATGTGGGGTGTGAAATTTAATTTTTTCCTGGGAATAGTAGATAAGAAGTTTTTTTTATTTTTTTTTATTTTTTCGGGGTGGAGGTAGAATTTTAAAATTCAATAAATATATAGAATTTAATTTTAGAAATTTTATGAAGTTGATGGGGTGCCAGCCGTCGCCAGCCCCTCTTAACTCCGTCCTGAATCGTCAGGATCCGGTGGCACAAAAATAAAGAAATTGAAGGCGGTCTCCTCCTAACTCCGTCCTGAATCGTGAGGATGGGATCTCCTTTGATTGGACACAAACAAAAAAGAAATTAAAAAAATGCGTTGCTTTAAATTTAAGGACGAAATATTATGCACCAATTGGCGTTAAAAAAAATATTAGAGCATCTCCAACTCATAACACCAAATTTTCACACCAAATTTGGTGGTTTGGCATAATTTTTCAAAAATCATCTCCAACTCACTACACTATATCTTACACCAAATGAGTATTTTAATATTTTCTTTTCATTTTAGAATAACAAATTTATTTGTTTATGTAATTATTTCTTTTGCTTATATTTTATTACTATTAATGTAACTAAATAAAAACTTATATTTAACTAATATTACATTAATTAAATTGCTTGGTATTTTATTTTTTAAATTTCATGTTTAATTATAATGTTTGTGTTTTGTAATTTATGATAGATTTTGATGCTTTTTAATTAAATTGTAATTTTATTCATTAATTATTATAGTTTATAGAAAAATTTAAGTTTAGTTTATAATATTTTATTGGTAAATATTAACTATTGTTAGTTATTATAATTGTTCATCCAAAATAATAACTATATACAAAATTTAAATAACTAAAACAATGTTACAAATGAATTATACATCAAATATATGATACAATAGGAATTAAAAATTTGAAGTGGAAGAAACTGGAGGACAAAGATGAAATATTTGTATTATACCAAATTTGGTGTAATATTTGGAGTTGGGTTGGATGGAGTTTTTTACATGTTGGGTGTAGGATTTAGAGTTGGATGAAGTTGGTCTTATGCACCAATTGTGAATATTTTTTTTTTCTATCATTCACATTTGTTTTTTGTTCAATATTTTTTTTATAACCCAATTTACAAGCTATCAGGTTAAATATCGAGATGTGTATAGTCCAGTGTTGTAAAAATCGGCCTAGGCGCCCCTAGGCCGATCCGATTTTGTCCAAATTGCCTGAAAAAATCGTTTTGGCCAAAAATCGGGCTAGGCGCCCGCCTAGGCGGGCTAAGCGGCACCAAATCGGAGCTAGGCGCTCTCCTAGGCGGCCAAAAAATCGGGCCTAGGCGATCTAGGCGGGAAAAATCGGCCAAAAATCGGCCAAAAATTAAAAAAATAAAAAATAAAAAAATAGTGTTGTTCCTAGGCGCCCTAGGCGCTGGTCAACTGCCCGACTAGCGCCTAGCGATTTCTGCAACCATGGTATAGTCTGACTAGAATTATGATATGATCAATTGAATGTCACCCATGTCCAACTCCAAATGAATTTCACATTCCCACTCACACTCAAACACAATTTGATATGATTTAGAAATGACAAATGTCCTGACCGAAAAAGTCCATCTACATGTGGCCATCACTTTTGTTATCAAATTCTCCCCTTTCGGTAACCTATACTGATAACTTTATACTGTAAACAAGCAATAGTAATTCGATTTCACAATTCCAGAAACTTAAATAACTTTTAACGTTTTTAACTTCTAAAAAGAGCAAAAAGATAAAAAAAAAAAAAAAGAAAAAGAAAACACCCCCGTCTCTCAGTCTCACCACCCCCTCAAAACACACTATACACCTTGCAAATTTCATAGTAGGGACCAAAAAGCGTGATCGATAAATAGATCACAAATTTCACATTTGACAGCGACTCCATAGACTATATATATTGTTCGTTCAACAAAAATATATATAATAATACGCTTATATGCGAGTGCTTTGTGAATTGGTGATAAGATATTTTACGTTATTTTATTTTTTACAGCCGGACGCTGCAGTTTTAAGCTACTCCCAGTTCTTTGTATTTCTTGGGATTCAAACTATCTGAATTTCATTTCATTTTCTCCCTTTTTAGCAGAATCGAATCGATTGAAAAAGCTTAACTGAAATTATCTGATAAAGGAAAGAAGAAGAAGAAAAGAATCACTTTCACCTCTTTTTTCTTCTCTTCATCCTACATGTCCTCCCACTTTGGCCCTGTCTCTTTCTTCTTGCATTGAAATTTGAAGGTACTCTTTTTCTTTTTCTTTTTTTTCCATTTTTTTTCTGACTAGTTTTGTTTTGTTTTAAAATCAAAATCCAGGGGTTTATTTTATTTTCACTTTTTTTTTCTGTAATTTTTGGTTGCTTGGTATATGAGGTCAACGTAAAAAGCATGGCAAAAGAAATAATCTGACATTGTTCTGTTCGCTGAAACTTTGTAGGAAGGAGGAGAAGAAATTTGAGCTTATTAGCAAGTGAAAACCAACAGTGTAAGTCTAGTATGATATTTGAGTTTCTTGTTTTCGCACTTTTTTTGATGTTGTTGTTTTTGTTCTAATTTGGCTGTTGTTTTTTCTTTCTGGTATTCCAGCTTGAGGAATATAAATATGATATGGTCACTGTTCAATAAATTTTGAGATGATGTTAATGGAAGTTCACATAGAATTTAAAATAAATGACTGTAAAGTGGTCTGAATTGGATGGATTCTTTGATTTCCAATAAGCGTTGCAAAAATAAATTAAAAGATAAATTTACTTTTTCTTATTTTTTATTCGTTAACACAGAGAACTGAGACAAAATTATTGGAAAAAACTGACTATTCAGCATTTTAAAGAGTAGGATCTGTTGTTTCTTTTGTAAGTCCTCTTAGGTTCCTATAGCCCTCTATATTCTTCAGTCTTCGTTCTATTTGAATCACAGTAGTCAAGTTTTAGAGTAGTTTGTATGATAAATTGCTTTATTTCATAAGGAATGCCAATCCATCTTTAGAAGTTTATAATATCTATTGATTTCTATCCTGAATGACATTGTTCACTTTTAACAATCATATTTCTCTTTTCTAAGGTATGAAGGTCAGAAATCCAGAAGTTGTTCTGTACTGAATGCCTTGGAACTGAAAACTCTTTAGCATTATGCATGTCTGGCCCTGTGGCCATTGTTAATGATGTTGAAAGAGCACTCTCTTTATCTGATAGGACAAAATCTCTTGATTCCACAGTACATAATGATAAAAGCCGCTTAGCTGAGTTTAATAGAGAGGTTCCTCATGCTTCGCCCGAAACCAACGGCTTTAGAGCTAGAAAGATCATCCTGCCCAATGGGGAATCTTATTCCGGATCCATGCTCGGCAATACACCCGAGGGTCCAGGGGACTATCTGTGGTCAGACGGTTGCAAATACGAGGGCGAGTGGAGATGCGGGATGAGGCATGGATATGGAAAACTTCAATGGCCATCTGGTGCCCTTTATGAGGGTGAGTTTTCGGGTGGTTATATGCATGGCACTGGAACATATACCAGACGTGACCATATGATCTACAAGGGACGGTGGCGATTGAATCTAAAGCATGGTTTGGGGTATCAAAATTTTCCAAACGGAGATGTATTTGAAGGATCATGGATTCAGGGTACCCCAGAAGGCCCAGGTAAGTACATATGGGCTAATGGGAATGTGTATTTGGGAAATATGAAAGGAGGTAAAATGTCTGGTAAAGGAACACTTACTTGGGTCAACGGCGATTCTTTCGAAGGAAGCTGGTTGAATGGTATGATGCATGGCTTCGGAGTATACACATGGTACGATGGTGGTTGCTATGTTGGAACGTGGACCCGGGGCCTGAAGGATGGAAAAGGTACGTTTTATCCGAAAGGCAACAAGCTTCCATCTGGTCAGCAGTTGTACCTTAATGCTTTGAGAAAACACGGGCTTCTGCCTGATTTTAGAAAACAGAATCAGGTTTCCCATATTAACCACGCGACGTCGGTTGATATGGGAGATGTTAAGGTTGGTAGGAACACGTCTCGTGCCACAAATGTTTCGCTGGAAAGACGTTGGAGTCTTGAGGTATCCATTGAGAAAGCTATAGGACATAATAGATCGTCGAGTGTGTCTGAAACTCTTTTTGAAGGTGGAGATAATGAGGATGACATGAATACTCCGATCCTGGAAAGGGAATACATGCAAGGGGTACTAATCAGTGAGCTTGTAATAAGCAATCGCTTTTCGCCGTCGTCTAGAAGAGCAAAAAGGCGACAAAAGAGACTTGCGAGAGAGATAAAGAGGCCAGGTGAACAAATTATCAAAGGCCACAGGAGTTACGATTTGATGCTGAGTTTGCAGCTTGGAATCAGGTGTGAATAAATATGAACTAGTGCAGATTATTTTCTTATTTCCATACATTGTGCCGCATCCATTGGATTCATAATACTTTTCCAGTGAAAATTGTTACCTGCGATTATTGGCTGCTCATTTTTATTCCAGCAATCATGAGTTTTTTCAGTGTTTTCTTTAGAATTTTTGCCCTTTATACATTTGTGATAATTCAGCACGACTATTATAATTTTTCAGGTAGAATATGCTTTTGATACTCCTATCTAAGTGAATAGATATTCCTTTTTAACTTTTCATGGGAGGCCAGCTGTCTGTGTAGCATGAATACAGTGGAAAAAAGAATAGCTATCCGTCATTGAAAACTGAAAGAAAATAATTGTCTGCAACTGGTCTTCATTGCTAAAACAACAAAGTCAAGAACCCTATTTGGATTTGGAAAATGAAAGAGTACCTATCAGACAGAACACACAATACTAGGCAAAAATGTTATCCATGACTTTAAGGTGGCAGGAACGTGTGCGTAGGTTCCTCCATTTTCATTTGGTTGACAGACTTGTACTCATGAATTTGATTGCTATTCAGGTGTCATTTTTTGTATGTAACCGATTTTGAAGGCAGTAAATTGGCTTATTCAAGTAGAAAAAAATATCATATTATGTCATACTTGATTAGTTCCCAATTTAACCCTTTTCTTGCCTATAATTTAAATCAGTACTAAAGAGCTATTATTATATGATCAGGTATACTGTGGGGAAAATTACTCCCATACAAAGGCGAGAAGTGAGGGCAACTGATTTTGGTTCTCGAGCCAGCTTCTGGATGACCTTTCCTAAGGAGGGGTCACAACTTACACCCTCCCATCAATCCGAGGATTTCAAGTGGAAAGATTATTGCCCAATGGTTTTTAGGTTTGTTGTGCAGCGTCCTCTCCATCAATAGCAATGTTCTGTGCATTTTTTCCTGCCATTATCCGCCTTTTGCCTGGTATAAAAAATTGTGAAAATCCAAAAAGAACTTTCATCCTGACCACCAAGTGTTGTTTCAACTTATAGGAATCTGAGAGAGATGTTTAAGATTGATGCTGCTGACTACATGATGTCAATATGTGGAAATGATGCCCTAAGAGAACTTTCATCTCCAGGGAAGAGTGGAAGTGTATTTTTCCTGTCTCAGGATGATCGTTTTATGATCAAAACATTGCGAAAATCCGAAGTTAAGGTTCAATTTCTCGATCTGAAACTCTTGTATCTTGCTTTGAGTTCCTCGATGCTTAACTTCTGTTAGGAACCATTTCTGGGAATGCTACACATGCGATTGAGTGTTTTTAAATTTTGACCTTTTTTTTGGTGGAGTGGGTGTTCATTGGTGGGAAGCAATGAAGTTTTGAAAAATATAATTCTCACCATGCATGATATCATTCTTTTCATGCACCATCTACATCAGGATCTCAACAAATTGGCTTCATATAAGATATAGAGGGAAAATACAAATAAAACTAGTAAATAGAGAAATGTAATAGAAGCAAGAATGTAGAAATTTTAGGAGGAAAAATTGGTTAATAATGAATGACTCAAGTGTCACCATCCATGGAAGAAATGAGCTTTCAGGTATAGGATTGATATTACGAGAGAATATCCTTGATAATTGTGATGCCTCATTCTACCACTTTCATGAAATAATATTGAATATTAGCAATTTTCTTCTATTACTTTTCCATCATAGTAAGATTCATGTTGTTAGATTTATTATGACCAACGATCTGACATGTAGGTTCTGCTGCGGATGCTCCCAAACTATCATCATCATGTGCGCAGATATGAAAACACTCTTATAACTAAATTTTTTGGTCTTCACAGGATTAAACCATCTAGTGGTCAAAAGGTAATGATCATGGAACTCTCAAAATTTTACCTTGCTTTGTTTAACAGAATTTTCCATCATGACATGTCTTTATCTCAGTTAATATGAACCACTGTATGATTTATAGTCAGAAGCACTCAGAATTTTTAACAGCTCCTATGTAATCAGATGTCTCAACACCTCTAATAAACTTGACACAAATTGCTCTGCTAATGATCAAATTACTTTAGCTGTCTTAACAGTAGGCTAACCTTAAGGCATCTCTTACTGATTTGCAGTTCCGATTCGTAGTAATGGGAAATATGTTCTGCACGGAGTTAAGAATTCATCGAAGATTTGATTTGAAAGGTTCTTCATTGGGACGTTCTGCTGACAAGTTTAAAATTGATGAGAATACAATACTTAAGGATCTGGATCTGAACTACTGCTTTTATTTGGAACCGACTTGGCGGGATGCCCTTCTACAGTAAGTAGGGATTAATCCTGAAGATTTGCTTTCTTTGTTTCCTAGACTTACTCTCTTTTTGACCTTTTCCTTTGTTTCCATGCTAACAATATGCAATTACTATCACTCGTTTATCATTGGTGAAAGTTGCTAGCCTTCTTTCTTTGTTATTATGGAAGTCCATCTTTGATATATCTCGCTAAGACATCTGTGGACTATTTAGCAATTACTTAGTGAAAAGATTAATGATTAAATTTTTCCTCAAAATCGGAAATAATATAATGTGCTAATTCTACCTTTCTTTTTACAAGCCATCACCAAAAATTTATTACGTAGGTCCCAATTAATTTGCTTCCTGTACTGTCCTGCTGTAACATATGTTTCCCAGGCCAAACAAACTTGTGATCTAGTTAAAGGGGAGATTCATTTTGATCACGAATTCCTATGTCAACTGTTATGGTCCTATGGGAAAAGGGTTACTCTGTTAAACCTCATTTTCGAGACTCCAAAATCTTGTTTGGGATATTCATAATCCAAAATTTTAATTTTACATATTAGATGTATCTGGTATTTTCTTTTTGTGTCCTTCATTTGATCTCAAGTATTAATTTCGAGTCTGTGCTTTGTCAACTGTGGAAAGGAAATTTTAAGATCCTTGGCTTTCAAGTTTCACGTAGTTTATCTGATAACACACGTATGCTAATTGTTGGTTCATTTATATGCAGGCAGATTGAAATAGATAGCAAATTCTTGGAATCAGAGAACATAATGGATTACAGCCTCTTGCTAGGTGTTCATTACCGAGCACCACAACACCTACGCTCTCTAATGTCATATAGTCAGCACATGTCAGTGGATGGATTAGGGATTCTTGAAGAAGATGGTAAGTTTGACATTGAACAACTTGTCTAGAGCTAATAATTTGATTTGTTGGTTGTCGCTGTTTTATTTAAAATTCAAATGGAAGTTGTAGATATGTCGTGTATAGGACACCAAATTTCTAATAGGGGAAAAATAAAATAAAATAAGTTAAAATAATAACACGGTGCATCAATCCCACTATTAAACCTTACATCAATGATAAATAAATACAAGATTTGTGCAAATGCTGTATTTGCTTCTGGACATCAACAAAATTGACTTCTTCCCATTAGCGCATGATCGATTTTTACCTTTCCAGAAAATTCATTTAATAACTGGCTTCTCACTTTTCAATTGCTGATTTAAAAATCTCAGAGTCCATGGAGGATGAAATATCTCCACAAGGCCTTGTTTTGGTCCCTCGTGGTTCTGACGACAATAGTGTGGTTGTGGGACCACATATTAGAGGCAGCCGATTGCGAGCATCATCTTCAACTGGGGACGAGGAAGTGGATCTTCTCCTTCCTGGTACAGCAAGGTATTATCATGTAATTTAAATCATTAGTATTTTATCTTTGATCGCAATCTCACATCATTAGATTAACTTTGTTGGGCCAAGTCAATATAAAGATCCATTAAGATACATAGGACACTACCCACAAACTTATTTAATGACATGATTGAGGAAACTCATACATGTGATGATATCCCCCAAGCCCAAGATGAAATCCCATTGTATAATATCATATCTTTTGAAGGTCCACTTTCATAGCACATTGATGTCTAATTTTAGGTAGGTGTTAGTTCCTCCTTTAGCAAAAGATTTTTTGAGAAAATGAAAATATAGTAGGAGCACCAAGATCTTAGATATGCACTTCTGTGTGAATTTGTAGTGTTAACTAATTTTAGACAATTAATTGACACTATAAACTTCACACCACCGACCCCACATAGTGAGATAAGGTGCAGTTGATGATGATGATGTTCTCTGAAAATATGAAGCTCGTCCTAAGATTAAAAACATCGTCAAACTTTTGAAATACTGAAATATGATTTATGTTTAGATAGTGACATTATTCGGGCATGTTACTTTTGTTAAAGATTGGAGCACTTTTCTGTCATGCATCATTTCTTTGTCACAGTCTGTAATTTGGTTTCACTTAACAGGCTCCAAATCCAGCTTGGGGTGAATATGCCAGCAAGAGCGGAGCATATTCCGGGAGATGATGATACGGAGATGTTTCTTGAGGTGTATGATGTCGTCTTATATTTGGGCATTATCGACATCCTGCAAGAGTACAACATGAGTAAAAAGCTAGAACATGCATATAAATCCATGCAATTCGATTCTGTGTCAATCTCTGCTGTCGATCCCACATTCTACTCGGAGCGCTTTTTAGAATTCATTCAGAAGGTTTTTCCATCTCATGGTGCGTTGGGTTAGATTGATTTCTTGTCCTTGCGGCCGACTAAGAAGTTCTTTTCATTCCCATCATTCATCAACACTCTGAAAAGCAGGCAGTGGAATACATTTGGACTGACTCGAAAGTGGCGGAGCAGCTTGTACTACATTGTATGTAATGAGGTTAAGCAGAGCTTATTTACCTGTTTCTGAGCTCATTGTGTAAATTCTGTAATTTTTGTTATTGTATTATGCGGATCTACATTGGTAAACAAATCTTCAGTTCACATCTATTTAATCGGTGAGTTAATTTTGTTGTGTGGGAATATGAAGTGCCTTAGCAATATTAGAGGTGTCAATTTATGACCCGACACGATAACCCGACATGAACCTAACACGAATTTAGCAGGTACAACTCTTAGCAGGTTCGGGTCAAAATTGGGTCGAACACGGTTAACACGCGAAATAAATAGATCAGATCAGATTGACCCGTGTGTTGACACGATTGACCTATTTAACCTATTTAATTTTATAGTGACATATTATTTTCATATTTTGTGACGTTTTAGTTAGTTATATGATGATAAACAAATATTGAATACATCTTCTAATAATTTAAAGTAATTTTTATTTATAATTTTAGTTTTTTCTCCTTTTTCGTTTTATATAGGTTTTTCGTGCCGTGTTCGGGTTACCCGTATCATAAACAGATTGTGTTCGTGTCGTGTATCTTGACACGAATAATTAAACAGGTTGTGTTTGTGTTCGTGTCATACCCTTGTCAGGACACGATTAACACCCCTACTTACCGGGTTTCATCTTCAAAATATCTCATTCACCCCGATTACATGTCATGGAGATAATGTATACATATGATCATAGACAGCTGCATTGAAGCATCATGGCCATAATAGCCTATTTTTTTAAGAAGCTCGACATTCTATTAATACTTTGTGTGAGCAGTCTTAGAATTCTGATATGCAGTTTGTTTATGTCCAATTCAAGTTTGTCTTTGGCTAAAGCCTATTTCCATTTGGATTGTGTTAAGTTGATTAAAGTGCGGAAATAAATATTTTTTCCACCTGAAAGCTGAGAATCAATTTTTTTAGAGTTTACAAATACTTCCTTAATTAGTTACTCTTGAACAAATCCTTCACGAGTGGAGTGGATAGACAGATGTAAATCAAAATCCAAACTTCAATTCGTAATCATAACTACCATCAATTGCTAGTTATATAACACATACAATCTTCAACAAAACTCCCATTGTTCCCCATCTTAATAACACATTTGATGGCGAAGACCGTCTACAATTGTAGATTTCTCTTGTTTAAACGAAACAACATAATACCGCTGAATATATCTCCATGTAATGTCTTATAAAATCCATGACAGACTCAACCCATGTTAGGAGGTGGAGGCGGTGGGTATTGGCCCTGCATTTGTTGCCCTGGGAACCCTTGAGGCGGTGGCGGCATAGGCAGCCTTCCCATTTGCACACCAGGGGTAAAATTTGCCATAGGACCACCACTGCCAACTGGCGGGGGTGGTGGAGCGGGCAAATTTCCGCCCGGAGGCATAGGTCTCGGCCCATTGGCCATAGGAGGAGGGAGAGGCAATGATCCTGGAGGCCTAGGAGGATTTCCAGTTGGTGCTGCAGGAGGAGGTCCTTGTGGTGGTGGAGGCGGAGGAGCTTGGGGCGGTGGTGGCAAAGGCCTAGGTGGGGCACCAGGAGCTGCTGTTCCGTTAGCTGCCGGAGCAGGTGGAGGTTTATTCGCCTCTGGTGGCTTTGTCTTGAAGTACAACTGCAACTGTACATTCAAACATCCCACAAAACATCGTCATTATGCCAATATTATGAATGTATCTCGAAATGAATAACTAAAATCGCTAGGCATTATATCTGTGCCTAGGGATGGAAGTGATTAAAACTGCATTCATGCGGTCGGAGCAGACCTAGTTTATTGTATTTGAGATTCTATAAATTGTTTTGCAAGAATCTAAACATTACAACCATTAAGAACCAGTTCTGGCAAAATAAGAGGTGACATGTATATTCTTCACCATTTAACGCCATACCATGTTAGATGCATCGTATAGGATATGCCAAAGCTGACTGTTGTTAATGTTTGACATCACCGCATAGAAATATAAAAAGAAGAGGAGACTTGATTGCATACCGTGAACATCTTTGAGTCTGGATCCCAGTGGGAAAAGAACTTGGGAGTTGATTTATCAATCTCTGTACTTGGAACCTGAAAGATAAGCAGTGAGATAGGCTGTTATTAAATATAAAGGCTCATTTAGAATTCCATATAGTGGGACTGAATAGTCTGAATTATTTACCTTAAAAGATATAATTTCATATGGCTCAGCAGCAAACAAAAGATACTGATATCTTTTATCAAACGGTTGGATTTTCTGCGTGTTTCATCAGAAGCGCAAGTAAATAAATTACACGTGCGTTGTTAAACATCATGTAGAGAAGAAAAGAATCGGAATAAAACATTGGCATGCAAATTTCACATAAAAAGCCAATAATGGAAGGTACCTGCTCGAAGGATGACATAAACCGATGCCTTGGCTTTGTATTATCTTCAATCTCGGGATATTCTATCTGCAAAATCACCAAGTCATAAGATTAGTCAGGAAACCACATCCATAAATATCACAAGACGATACAAGTTTCTTCAGCAAGTGATACTGAAACAAATTTGGGCTAGAACACCCCAAAAGTTAAGATTAAGCAGCTAGGAATTTCTTTGACTGAATCATGGAACAATATTGTTTTTGCCATCATCCAACATATAGGAACAACACAACCATACAACTCAGCCCAAAAAAATGCAATGGATGAAATAACTCTACACTACTACTTAAATTCTCTTTCTTCTGTTAACAAGCATAGATCTCCTCTAGATTGATCACCGTTTTTTCAATCTCTTCTTTAGAAACGGTGCTGAATATTTCTCTCTTATTTCCAAGGACAAGCACGAAAAAGTCACCCAAAATGGTCTAGGGCGCCCATAAAATGGATCTAACTTCTTGAAAGACTCGATGAATTCCATTTCCATACCCTCACTAGCACTACTAAGAATTCCCGTTTGATAGGAATTCGAGGAGCTTGGAATGCTATCTAGCAATCATAGTACAATGGAGGAATAAGTTGGCCTAGTCTCTCGCTCAGCCTTCGCCTTCTTCCATTAAAAAAGGTAGTTTTTCCTATTCTTAATGGTAAGTCTTGAAGTGAAGCAAAGGCATTATCGAAGGAAAAAGATGGCGGGTCGGTCACTTTATTCAATAGTACCGGTCCTTCAAAGCTTACACTAGGAATGTCATCTTCTTTATGCCACCTCTCTTCCGACAACAAGAAAGCACTAGAAGCGGCAACTTTAACAGCACAAGTTCTAGTGACTAAACAAAGTCATGTCTGTGCCCAGTAATTGACATGAATGATAACACCAAACAAAATCATAGCAAAATTAGTAAATAGTTTTCCTCCCCATGTAACAATGTATCAGATCCAAACGAGCATCATGCAATGCACCATGCTAATGTCATAATCAATGACAAAGATAAATGCAAATTGCACACAAAAACAAACTCATAGTAACTTCTATTTGTGTATTCACAAGAAGATTATAACTAAGCATGGACAGCTTTTAATTTGTAAGCAATATAATATAACAAACGAAAGGGCTCAATGCATACCTGGAAAAGCAATGACCTCTGTTTGGTCTCTGGGTCAAATTGCTTAGTCACCCGATATCCAGGCCTACCAATTTTAACTGCCACAATAAGAAAGAGTTCCATTAGACAATTTCTTTTTTTTTCTTTTTTTTTTTGAAGAATAAAGCTTCATTATACAAGGTAGAACTAAAGGGCAACACTCTTAAGAGCCCAGTAAAAAGGAAACAACATTTAGAGCTGTTATACAAGAACAAAATAAATAGAACAAAACCAAATTTGATTAATTAGTTACCGATTTTCTTGAGGTTAACTTTGCGCTTATGAGGCTGTGGCTGAGCGGGAGCTTCTTTGGCTTCACGAGCCGCTCGCTTAGCCAAGTTAGTCTGGTGACGCTTCCCCTGCGTGTGGGCCAAGTAATTCCCCTCATTGTTGTGCAATGTCAAACAGAGTTTACACTCGTAGCTGCAAGACAAATAATTTTCAAAAAACAAAAATACAATCGAATCAGTTAAGCTGCCGCAATCCTCATGACAAGGGACATAAAAAGAAAACATGAATCAAAGAAGGAAGGCCTTAGTAACCATGCGCAAGATTTCAAGGGTTTTACCTTCCGAGGTGATTGCGCATGAAATAGGGATCTTTAGCTAAATCAATTGTTTCGAGGGCGAGTCTGCGGAGACGTTCACGGCGGTCGATGGCCTCATTCTGGGCGGAGGCGGCGCCTCCGCTTCCAGGCTTCGAACCCCACTCTCTGTCCATATCTGATGCTTTTTTATCCCGACTGAATAAATCTGCCGGAGGAATAGATGGAGAGTTTCGGAGGGGCAGAGTATGGGTTTATGAAATTATAATGAGTTCTGTTAGCCGGTTCAACAATGGGTCCGAAATACAGTCCAGTAATTGGGCCTGTTGGGGATACCAAATATTGATTTAGATCCACTGGGCTGTCAAAGATTTGGGCCGGCTTGCTCAGAGTCCAACTAATAAGTATTGGATTCCTTTAAAATTAGTAATTAGTAATTACAGTTCGAAAATACATTTTACCTTTTGAGTCATGGAAGTTTTCAATATTAACTTCAAGCGAAGTATATACAGTGCTGTATAAATATTGATCTGTTCTTTCAAACAATTAACACAGTTTTACAAAATATTTTCGATTTTATATAACTATAACTAAAATTAAAATGTCTAAAGTTCAAAATATGAGTTTTTTTATGGGGTTTGTTATCTTGGAATTCTATTTACATACACAATCCACCTCATACATTTTTTTGTTATTTAGGTTTCAACAATAATACAACTTATTAATCATGTAAATTTCATTTTTTTTTTTGCAAATATGCCATAATTATCCATCCACAAAATATGCAGCCAAACACCCTTGTAATCCCTAACAGATGCTCACTCTTCTTTCTATTTTTTCTTGTTATTATACCTTTTGTAAAATTATTCTTTCAATTATTTTCAAGGAACTATAAGGGTTATTGGGTAAGTTGATGTTCCCCAAGTGGGTAGCTACCCAAGTGGGTCCTGTGTGTATGTGTTGATCCAACGATATAGAACCTACTTGGATAGCTACTCAAGTGGGTAGCATCTACTAACCTGGATTATTGAAAAAAAAGAAGTCATTTCTCTTTCAAACATTTTAAAAATACTTGACTACTCAATTGAAATACTTTAAATATAATTTAATACTCAACTAAAATGTTTTATGCGTTTATTACAAGTGAACAAATCTGAAAACATTTCTCATAAATCCAATAGAAAATAGAAAACTTAAAACAACCAAATTATTCATCATTTGGTTTAAGGGTGGCGCTATTGGCACCCCCAAATTTGATGAGTACACCCACTTTCTAAAATTTCAAAAATGCCATTAAGTCAAAAGACTATAATACCCTTACTAAAAAGCCAAGTTCTAAATACACCCCCCCCCCAATCTCTAAATACACCCACATCATTCATTTCAATTAAATCTACTAAAACACACCCACCCACATCCTTCAGCTACATTCTTCTTCTTATTCTTCTCTCTTGAGAAAAACTTAAACCTTGTTCTCATAAACCCTAGTTTTTCGACACCAACACAACAACTTAAATGGACAACAAAGATTTGATTCCTCCAAATATTGTAAGTATCTTCAGTTATCACCAAAATTATGTAATTTATCCACTTTTGCCGTTCGATATTTCTGCGCACCATTGTTTTTCCGATTGGCACGATCAACAAAGATGGCACGATCATCACGTCGATCGTGCCACGGGCAATACGGCACGATCACATGTTCAATGATCGTGCCATATTGCTTATGTGACACGATCAAAGGTGGAACGATCATGGTCATGATCGTGCCATTTTAACGATTTGTTTTTTGTCTTGTTGATTTTGTTTTAATAGGGTATGGCCTCGTTGCCTACGGAAAATAGTGTTGTTTGTCCTCCCAAGAATGATGAGAATGTTGAAGAGCTTGGTGTTGTTACCGATTACACACATGTATTCACGACGCATGAGTTATTTGTTTCTCGGGATAAATTATTTGATTGGGTGCGTGAGAGAGGACATGAGCACAACATGGTAATTGTAATAAGTAGGTCGGACGTGGTCAATGAAAGAAAAGACCTCGTATATTTTTGTCTTGTGAACGTAGTGGGCATTACCGTGATTCAAAAAAAGACTAGAGATGTCGAACAAAATGATGCTAAGAAATTTGAAAAAAAGTCTCTAAGAGAGAATGAACTAAGAAATGTGGTTGCCCATTTCGTTTGAGGGGTCGGCAAGTAACAATTGAAGGAGAATGGTCACTAAATGTTGAATGTGGTGTGCATAATCATCCAATTGCACAATATTTGGAGGTCACTCTTATGCCGGTCGATTATCAAAAAGTGAGGAAGAATATGTGTTGGATATGTCACATGGCAATACTCGGCCGAAGGACATTTTGTTTGGTCTACAAAATAAGTTTCAAGATAATAAGTCCACCATACGGACTATCTACAATGCCCGTATGAAGAATAGAGTTGTCGAGCGTGATGGTCGATCTCAAATGCAACAACTTATGCATAAATTGAAGGAGCATGGATATTTTTATCATCATAGACGTTGCGAGACGAGTAACACCGTGAAGGATATATTCTTTGCTCACCCTACAAGCGTTGAGTTGTTGCGTGCTTTTCCGAAAGTGTCATTTTTATGGATTGCACATACAAAACTAATAGGTACAAGTTACCTTTGTTGGAGATTGTTGGTGTGACATCGACACATATGACATTTTGTATTGCAGTTGCTTATATGGAGTACGAGCGGGAAGATAATTACATATGGGCTTGCTCAGTCTTAAAATCATTGATGGACCCATCTTCCCTGCCAAATGTGATTATTCGATAGAGAATTAGCTTTAATGAATGCAATAGAGACGACATTTCCCACTTCGAGACATTTTCTCTGTCGGTGGCACATTAGTAGGAACATTTTGGCAAACTGCAAAAAAATATTGGCCACAAAAGAGAAGTGGGAATCTTTTAACCTCTATTGTAATTTATTGGTCATCGCAGATTCTGAGCAATCATTTTATGACTTAATTAGGAGATTGCGATCGAGAATTTTGTGAATATCCCAAATTGTACAATATGTAATGGAGCAATGGATGGGGCCGTATAAAGAAAGATTTTGTATGCGCTTGGACGAATAATGTCATGCATTTCGACAACACCACAACAAATAGGTAATTTACTTTATTGTGCTCATCATTGCGTTTATGTTATATCATATACAATCCTAAAAATTAATATAATATTGTTTGAAAAATCATTATAGGGCGGAGAGTCACCATGCGGCATTGAAAAGCGCGACTGCGTCTAGTCGGGTAATTTCGAGACATGTTGGGAAGCAGATTCACACCTCCCGAGACATCACACAATGCAACCGCTCTTCTTTTGAAAAGAAGCAGAAATGTAGTCTTACATAAATACAAATCGATTGTATTTATGTCACTACGAGGTATGGTGTCTATACATGCATTGAATTTGATCTATACTGAAATGCATCGTGTAGCTGAGGGTAGCGTTAGGGGTGGGCATCGGGTCGGGTAGTCGGGTATTCGGGTATTCGGGTGGTGCAAAAAAATCGGGTAGCTATTTTGGGTGCCGACCCCTACCCGAAAATGTCGGTGCACCGACTTTTCGGTGCCCGAAAATGTCGGGCACCGCGGGTAGTATTTTCGGTTTTTTTTTTTTTTTTTTTTTTTTTTTTTGAAAATTGGCAATTGTATGAATGCATCTAGGTGGGGACATGGGGTAGTTCTTTAAATGTAATATCACTCCATTTTGTTTTCTTAATTAAAATCCAAAAAGCAAAGGCACTATGCCACCATCTAATTACCAAAAAACAAAACCATAATTCTATACACAACAATACAACATAAACTAAATTAGGAATCATTCCCACCTAAAATATGCATATATAAATAATATAATGATCATCACCTGTGATTATAAAATGAATACCTAAGCACTGCAGACAACTAATTATAAATATAATACTACACATTTAGCAAAGGCTAAAATTGTCACTTTGGCAACACAGCCACATCAACATTTAAAACGATACACTAATCATTATCGTCTATACAATACACAATAATTTAACCAAATCACTACATAATAGTCCTGACAAATACATCATTCTACCATAGTCCCATAAGTACACAATAAAGCACTTTCAAAATAAGTTCATGTCATTTGTGTTATCAATTGTCATTTGTCAATGCTTGTTGAGGGCCGAGGCCAAACTTCAACTGTATTATATTCATTATAAAAAAAAAAGCAACAAAATCAGCAAAATATAATGAAAAAACTTGACAGAAAAGTAAAATAATGGAAGAAAGAAAATGAAATAGATCTTACTGAAACAATGTTGATTAATATTATTGAGTGTTTGATTAATATGACTTGTGATTAATATTCATTATTTGAGTGTTTGAGAGAGCTTTGAAACAATGTTGATTAATATTATTGAGTGTTTGACCTAATATGACTTGTGATTTGGGAATTTCTTTTTTTGTATTAATATATCGGTACTGATGCGATCGGGTATTTTTCAATACCCGAGGCCCGACCCAATTATTATATATCGGTGTATCGGCACCGATACCCGCAATTTTATTTAAAATACCCGACCCGATCGGGTAATACCGTCGGGTCGGGTCGGTGCACCAAAAACCCGAATCCGAATGCCCACCCCTAGGTAGCGTAGATACTTTGTTGTGTGGTTGTGTATTGAGAAAAGACGTGCGGACTCCCATGTGCTCATGAACTTTTCGAATATGTGAGTTTGGATAAGCCAATTCCACTTGATCAAGTGGCTTCATTTTGGCAAAAATTAGATATATTACCGACTAGCAAAGACGAAGCTGGAGTTGGGCCCGAAATTGGGTCTCGATGGACTCAGTGTTTTGGTGATCTTTTCACCAAATTTGAACAAGCACCCGAATCAGAGAGGTTATTAATTTTGAAAAGAATTACGGAGATTACGAATCCAAGAACAACCTCACTAATTGAGCCTGTAGTACAGCTTCGCACACGTGGTCGTCCTAAGTCCGTAAAGGTTAAACAATCCAAATCAACCAAATGTGACCCGAGTAAGTTCGAATATGTCGAGTCTATTAAAGATAGTTGTTCACCATGTGAAGAAGTAATCTTTAATGTTGGTCCATCGAATCAACCTATGTTCTCTCCGATCGATCTGCAAAAGCTAGGTAAATATCGTGTCTTTTATTTGTGCATGTACACATGACATATTTGTTGATAATGTCCCACTGTTCTTTATGTTGTGTTTCAATAGGTTGTGCGTCAAAAGGACCAGAAAGTGACCATTAGTGGTTTTATGGAGCAACTTCCAACTCGTTTACATAAACATATTATTGGTACTAAGGATGTTGTGAGCGATGGTCATTGTGGTTTCCGTGCCGTAGCAGACCTACTTGGATACGGTGAAGATTCATGGGGTCGGGTTCGAGGAGACCTATGTCATGAGTTGAACGAAAACCAAGGGTTGTACAATCATGTATTCGTCAAACATGGTAGTGTTGACAAAATATTGTCTCGTCTCAACTACTATAACGAGACAGCGCATAAGAAACATTGGTTTTGTTTACCCGAGATGGGTCACTTGATTGCGTCGGCTTACAATGTTGCGTTTGTGTGTTTGGATCAGCGAATGTCCCTCACATATCTACCATTACGAACAGAAACGCCAATTGCTCCGAAGCTAATTTGTGTTGGATTTGTGAACAATAACCATTTTATAGAGGTAACTAAAAAATTGAGTAATTTGTCTCGTCTCAACTACAATAACCATTTTTTTCATTTGTAGGTTTTCTTGAGTGGCGGTCACCCATTGCCTCCGTGGTCGCAACATGGAATAATTATCGCCATGAATGTGCAGACAAATTGGAAGAATTTGTATACTAAACAACTTGAATTGTATAGTGGAAGTGTAGGAAAGCAGATCCCATTGTCAAAGTAGATGGAGACTATAAACTTAGGTTAGAATTATTTGTTTGTTATGTATTGGATAAGTTAAAGAACTTTGTTGGAAATGCTTGTTTTAAGGTGGCACATTTGTTACGGTATTTTGTTAAGTTGGTGTCAAATGGCACGATGGTGGCACGTCGCATACTACGATCGTGCTACATGTATCGATCGTGCACGGTCACACTGCTTTGTTATTGTGTCTATAAATAAAGGCACGATGGTGGCACGCGTCGCATACTACGATCGTGCCTACATGACCTGCGATGGTGGCGGTCACACTTTTGTTATCGTGTCTATAAAGGCACGATAGTTACGATGCGTAAATGCAATGATCGTGCCACATGCGTTGATATAGTATTATCTTGTCACGTTGAAAACGTTTCATAACAACTTTATTATTACATCACAATCCTCCATAGTACATTACCAACCTTCATAGTACATTACAACCTAACGAGTACATTACCAACCACAACACGGACAAATATTACAAACATAGCGCACAACCACCCAACTAGTACACAATGGACACCAATTGCCAGGACGGCTCAATCGGTGTCACCTTCCGAGCGTTCAACATCATCCCGAGAACCTTCATCGAGAAGAGTAGCCATCAAACTCAACGGATTGTTACGAGTGTAACCTGGTAGTCCCTCGAAATCAATGTCCGGCGCCTCACGAGTGTTAAAAACTTCAACACGGTCACGGTACCTTGGGAAGCCGTTAGTCCGAAAAAACCGTTGCATCTTTGTTCTCTTGCCTAACATGAGCCCAATAATCGGAGAGATGGAAAACTGTTAGTGTACGGGTTGAAATTAACACCCGGCAATCTTTAAAACGCTGGTAGTCATGAAAGTGGAGTGCGCATCATATGGATCTTAATCTTGACTTTAAGGGCGAGGAAATCTTTTTGCATGGCTTGGATAAAGACGCGACTCGGTTCAACAAATATGCCATTGAAAAACAGGCAGGCGCCGTATGTTATTTGCCATACGACATAGCATGAAGAAATTGTCAAAGAGCTTCTTCTTCCAGGAAGTCCAACCATCACCACGCCTATTGTCCCTAGCGATCTCATTTCTTGTTCTTACCATTTTTTCTGTAACAAAAATCATAACAAACATGTTCATCAAGATTTAATTAGCTATGATTCATTCATCAAATTAGCTACTATGTAAAAATTACCTTTATCGTCAACACAACCAAGATTTACTACAATTTTATTATCTACATTTGAACATACCCATGTATTTATAAGTGTAATGTATGGACTCATGTATAATGTAACTCATTTTTACCATTTATTGCATGGACCCATGTGTAATATGTAACTTATTTTCACCATTTAATGCAAGGACTAAATTCGATATGTTACTTATTTTCACCATTTAATGAATGGATCTTACTCGAATGGAAAGATTATGCGTCCCCAACTAACAAGTCCATTTAATGGATGGACCAATTGAATATGTTACATACTTTCAATCATTTAATGCAGGACCGCATAACATATGACACGATAAGCAATATCATGATCGTGTCAAGCCTTGTGATCGTTCCACATGAGGCGCGATAGAAAAATGGCGATCGTGTCATCGTGCCTCTTGTATGACACGATCAATGATATGGCGATCGTGCCATCGTGCCTCTTGTATGACACGATCAATGATATGGCGATCGTGCCATCGTGCCACATTGACAACAGAATCACAAACAATTCAAGTTATACCAGAGAGTTAATCAACAACCAATTCATCCAAATCATTCCCAAATCATACCTAGTTATTCAAGTTAAACCAAAACATATTATATAAAAACTAAATATACAAAATATATACAATTCCAACTAAATAACCACAATATACACAATTCCAACTAAATACCCACAATCTACACAATATAATCATGGGGGAGGGGTCCAAGTCGATGCATCGGTGCTAAATTTATACACCGTAAATGCTACATGCCGACGATAGGTTGTTTTTATATACTCTCTCGTGTTAAGGCCGGTCAAATACATTTATAAGAAAACTCTCCACCCTCCTCAACTCAAGCGGTCCACAACTATGACTATCATGTTGTTCGTAATTCTTTGATGGACCAACAACCTTGTGATCCAAGTATTCTCTCGAGGTGTCAACTCAGGACGCTCTTGGTAGAAACCGGTTTGCGTAGCAAAACCGGAATAATACGTGCAAACGGATAGAGAGTCGCCAGCGGCCGGTCAATCCCAACCTCGGCGGTAGCTTGTGGATGTTGGAGTCATAAATCCAAATCGTGCAATCCTTCGGCCGATATCCTCACAACAATCCAATGATTGCCGATGTTGTGGATAAAAACAACCGCAAAAAATCGATTAGAAATTAGGGAGTATGAACAAAATAATAATTAGTTAATTAATTTATACCGAAAAGAGATAGTTCTTACGTGGTCCAACGAACTCCATGGAGGCACCCCACCCAGTGGTCGTTCACCACGGACGTACTCCCACCCAACGGCGCCGAGAAGGTCATCCGGTATGACCTGCGGCACGGTGCTGCATCAAACTCTCCAACCGGTGGGTCCTTTCCATGTAGATCGGTCCATACTTTGCCTAGATCAAGATGTATAATGAAAACATATTTGTTAGTAAAAACACGAATGTACCGAAACAAAATAAATGACACATTATGGACTATTTATCTAAGAAATACATGAAACTTACAAATGAACGTGTGTCAACCAATCCCATACGACCTCGCACTTGGGATGGACCACTACACCACCCAACTCAGTTTGTGCAATGTAATCTGACTAGGTAGACATCAATTTGTCAGAACAAGCAAACAATAAGATCAATTGTCAATGAACATGAACAAATAACACCCTGGAAATGAAAGAAAAAAAACATTAACATTGTGTTACCACGGAATCCAAATCAATGGTCGGCGACTCGATATCCTTAAAAAAACTTTCGCAAATGTGCATAACGCATATCCAACATTCGGTGAGACAGAGAAAACTCGTGTTAAAGTCACAAAATAACAATAATGTATTTGAATTCATATATTGATTTAACTTACGTCTCATCGCTATCTAAGAACCGCATGTACTCAGCATGTGTGGCATCCTCCTTACGGCGCTCGTTTGCCGTGAAAGGGCTACGAAGGTACCAGACGGCAATCGAGCTCTCACAACACGAACGGACATATCATCCCCTCCGGATGAACCCACAACCGATGCACCAATACTAACCGGTGTCCAGTACATCCGTAGGGGCAGATCAACGAAGCCCTGCTGCACCGGCGGTGGTGGAGGAGAAGTAGTCCAGGTGGCCCACCCAGGGGAGTGTCTGCTCACCCACCGCAGTGGGGGGGGAATAGAATCCCCGCACAATGAAGGAAACTTCATTAAATAACATAATTCAAAAGATATTCTATTCTAAATGTTTAACGGGAAAAAACAAATAAATGCGCACCTGAAATGCGGATACCGTATTTGAATGGCGGGATCAATCGACCACGACCTCTTCCGCACGATAGGCGGTACCATAGCAGAATCGTCTTCGGACTAAATCGGCACGATCTGCCGCCGCGGAAGGTGGAACCTCTCCCCGCCGCACCGCGGGGAACCTCATCTTTGCATCTAGTGGAACAAATCCGGAACCAACGCTCGACCTCCCGCCGTACTAAACGCGGGACCAAGGCCTCAATGGCACGCTCAACCAAAGTCGGCACAATGGCCTCCACTGCTGCCGCACCAATTCTTCTAATAGCGCTCGATCGGCTAGAGAGGGTGTGGAGGTGTGTGGAGGAACATCGGAACAGAGGTGTGTGGAGGAACATCGGAACAACGCCTCGGGGCCGGACGATCATAATCACCCATCTCAAGGCTATCATCATCATCCATCAATGAAGTCTACTCATGTGTGGTGCGTCGATGCTTTGTGGGCTTTTCTTCCGATCGGGTTACCAGATGAACATAAACAACAGGATCGGAGCGGGAGATTGACATGCAATAAATAAGAAGCTCATTGTCCCCATGATCAAGGTCCGGTGCGTATCAATCTACAAAATTGCAAGATCAAAATCAGTAATTACTTAATTATTACCATAAGTTAAAATTTGAAAAATGCAAATTACATTTTGTACCGACGGTCAAGAAAGCCATGCAGATTCACGGAGGACTTCGGAAACTTCCGGCGTGTGCGGCGTGGAATAGCAATGCCCGAGTGGAACCCCACATGAATCCCCAGATTGGGTATGGCCTAAATACGCCCATATCTAAGAAGAACAATAAAAATAGTTAAATTATAAGATGTATGTTTGTCTAAATGTAAATTATAAGATGTAAATTACATTAATATCACTTACAAGAAAGCCCAAACAAACCGTAAATACGGAAAGTACTCTTGGGCTCGGTGGAGTAATGATGAAAGGTAGTGGCATAAAATGAACGGGCAATACTTCCCGTGCAGAAAGACTCCCATGATCGCGTCATCAACCAAAGTCCACCACGAATCCTCAATGATTTGTGGACTTGGATCCCATGCGAATAGCAAAAAATGTGCAACCAACAACTTTGCCACCTTCAACTCATCAGAAGGATCATCACGGAATGCACCTTTGCAAAATGCAAGAGTAGATCCTCCATCGTCACCTTAACACCACGATAGTGTCTATCATACAACCCGTTTGGGAGGCGGACGTGGTTGGTGTTCGGATTAAATGTGGTGGGGCGAGGATAGCCCGATAATTAAAGCGTACTCATATTTGGAGAATCAATCAAACGGTTTTCAATCCGAAACCAAAATTCGCCCCTTGCACCTTTCTTAACAACCTCCTTCGCAATAACGGCATGAAGGGCGGCATCACAACTAAGCGCACGGTTGTCCATCCGCAATACAAAACCAAAACAGGACTTTCGAAACTCTTCATACACAAAATCCCCGCAATCATGCAACTCGAGTTCTAAGTCGTCAAGAATCGACAACCGCTATACAAATTGATCTTAGGCTTTATTGCCATAAAGTTCGGCCTCTTCCAAGCCCAGCTGTGAAAAATAGTAAAAAATCAAAATTAGAATCAACCACTATCAAGAAATCACATAGAGAACTCTAAAAAAATTGGCAATTTACTACTATGGCACGATGGCTTATTCATCGCCGTGCGAGTAAAGCCATCGTGCCATCAAGCACGATGGTGGCACGATCGATGAATAAATAAGCCATCGTGCCAACAAGCGCGATGGTGGTGGCACGATCGATGAATAAGCCATCGTAATACAAAGTGCGCACGATGGTGGCACGACGATGAATAAGACATCGTGCACATCAAGTGGCACGATGGTGGCACGCTCGATGACTAAGCCATCGTGCACTAAGTGGCACGACAATCGATCGTGCCACCTGCAGGACTTCATCGGCCGTGCCATTTAAATCTTCTTCAAAGTTCCATATTTCAAATTTTGGTCAAATGGCGCCATAACTATACCCATCTCAAACCCATGCCCATACAACTACATAAAGACACTCAAACTAAAAAAATGCAAGTTATTAGGAAAAGTTGAGTTATAACAATACCTCGTCATTTTCTTGAGCCCAGCGTAGGTCTAGAGTGTCTTGGTGTCTCGTCTCAGGTTGTGGATGGTGGTGCACCATCCACGAAGTCGTCATCATCATCGGGAAGAACCATCCTTCTTCTAGGTATGTTTGGATTTCTCTAACCATTGCCGTCGAATAGAATAGTCTCTTGAGAGGGTGGGTGTATTTTTGTTTCAAATGAGAAAGTGGGAAGTGAGAGGTTGGAGAGTGTATTTTGGGGAAAATAAGACTAAAGGTAAAATTGGAAAAAAGGGGGGTGAACTCATCAATTGGGTCATATTTGAAAAAGTGGGGGTGGGTGAACTTATAAGGTGGGTGTACTCATCAAATTTGGGGGTGCCAATAGCGCCGCCCTTGGTTTAATTATCTATTTATCTCTGCAGAAAGAAATAGATAAACCCACCCCCAAAGGCCAAAACCCTTCTCCACCCTCCCGTTCACATAGCGACGTCCGGACCAGACTCCAATCTCACTCACACACAGTACGTGGAGGGAGGGAGAGAGAGAGAGAGAGACAAAGAATGGTGGTTCGTTTGCGGCTATCGAGATTGGGATGCCGAAACAAGCCGTTCTACAGAGTAATGGCGGCGGATAGCAGATCCCCAAGAGACGGCAAACATTTGGAAGTCTTGGGCTATTACAATCCCCTCCCTGGTAACCCTAAAATCTCGAACCGACACCAATTCTCTATTATTTTCAGATAGTTATTAATATATATACATGAATATACAAGGTTTGATTCTTGTAGTAGCATCCAATTGGAGCCCTGAGCTTGGTATTTATCTGTATTTGGATTTGATTTTTCTTCATTTGCAATTCTGATCTTCAAATTCCTTGCTAACAGAGTCGACATACCTTTATAATTTTACACTCATGTTTAGCTAGTTCCCTAAATTTTAATTAATTATAGTTCGCGGAATCATGCAGGTCAAGATGGCGGTAAAAGAATGGGTATTAATTTTGACCGAGTGAAGTAAGTGGTTCAAATTTTAATTCTTATTTTTAGTGTGCTTAATTTTTGAAAAAATGATTTTGATTTTGAGGATACATGAAGTTTTTTGTGTGGTTCTACTATTCTATTGTTTATACTGTAAGCTTATTAAGGTAGGTTCCCAATTTATCTGTTCTTTAGTGTTTATGAGGAGAAACTCATATCGAAAAGAATATTGAATTGCATTGTGCATTAACATAGTCTGAATCATGTTGTTCATTGTGCATTGTTCATGGCGTCTTCTTAAAATTTGGCTATCTTGTGCATTAACATAGTCTGAATCATGTTGTGATTATGATAGCTGCTTTACAAATTCACTCTCCATTTTTCTGGTAGATAATTGTGGTAATATATTCCTCCTAAAATCTCACCATTTTCAGTTCAAATTCCCTCTTCTCCATGTTTTATAACAAGTACCATCAGCTGGGCATTAGCGAGCTAATTCATATGTTTAAAAGGGTTTTATTGCCTGCTGTGGGAGATAGTCTGTAAATCCTGTAAACCACTGTGGGTCATCACATGTCACTTCTAGGATTTGCTCAAGCTTCCAGTCTAGAATTTGGTTTATCACCAAATCCCAGTTTGGAATTTAGTTTCCTAGTTCACCGAAATCCATGAATACTTCTTTTTCATTCTGATATCTCAAATCACTCTGCAGGTATTGGCTTTCTGTTGGTGCACAGCCCTCGGAACCTGTTCAGCGCCTTCTCTTCCGAGCAGGCTTGTTACCTCCACCACCAATGCTTGCAATGGGACGAAAAGGAGGTCCACGTGACACGCGCCCAGTTGATCCAATGACTGGACGTGTTATGACACTGGGAAAGCAAGGCAGTGCTGAATCGGAAGAGGACCCTAAAGTAGATGATGTTGACGATGACGAGAGTTCAAGCTCTTAATGAGCCTGAAATCATATTTCAGCTCTAAGGTATATGCTCGTTCTGGGATTGGTCTGCTTGCCTCTGATGTATCACTTCCTTTGGTTCTAATGGCTTGCATTGGCGAGATGAACCTTGAAATTGCGAATATTAATGGAAGTGTTCATTTTGATAAGGGAACATGTAGCTGTTGTTTAGTTGCTAAGCTATTAATAATTAGCATACTAGTACTCAATTATCTTCCTTTTGTTTCTCTCATTTGTGGAATCAGATCATAGCTAGCAATTGGATTGGTGGATTTTGAGATATAATGTCACTGGATTCTGCATGTGAAGTAGGATAAACCAGTCTTCCTTTGAAGTAGGATTCGAGCTAATTTTTGAACGAAACCATTTCAAAGGTCTAGCGATTAAGAAGAGCTTGTAGCTCAAGTGGTATCGCTCACCCTTTGTAAGGGTGTTGACGAGGGTTTGAACCCTATATCTTTCAGTTTCTTTGAAATTTATCCCCTCCCCCCCAACCACTACTCTCAACTTATTAAAAAAAAGGTCTATCGATTATATCATTGGTGGTGGATTTATTTTGTTTTATTTTTTGCTTTCTTGTTTGTGTGATTGGTGATAAATTCAAATGTTTTCATCCCTGTCCACTCTCCAGTGAGATGCTGTATTTGTAATGTACTTTCTGGGAAGCCTGAACTCAACCGGAAGAGTACTCCATGTATGAATTCTTTCTAGTTTGGTTCAGCAGAATATCAGTCATCTGGTCCTTGTGAGACTTACTTTAGACTATGTATCAATTACTAAAAGGCTTGATGATTATAAATCGAACTCAATTCATAATTCGTTTTCTTGTTTTGCTTTGTTGAAACCCCAACCAATTACATGTTTTTATGATACATGATATAAAGAGATTTATTTTAATGTAAAGTGTATAAATTTCAAATTTGTCACTTTTAAGAAAGACATAATAACAACAGAAAAGAATACACAATATTCGGAATGTTCCTCGTTCCAACTTCCAAAGCCCCTTGTTCCTTTTCGTTCTATTTATAAGTAAGTTAGCTGGTCTTTTTGTATCCATTGGACACTACACGCCTGGACCAATTCCGATCTTTTATTATTTGTGTTTCATATGGTGTTTTAATGCATTGTTGTTAATAACACACGTACAATAACGATATTATTTTATATACGTGACATTCCAGAAACAAAGTTCAATACATCTTAAGAATTATTTGAACCAAGTCTAAATACTCAAAGTTAGGTATGGCATTGCCTCAACAAAATTATAAAGAGTTTCAGACAGACAAGCCCCACTCAATTCACAATCTTATTCAAGTCCAGAAATGAGTTCCATTGAGGTGTCTGTCTGGTCACACACAAAATGCACTGACAAGGGGTCATCAGGTGCACTCATACATTCTAAAGAAAGGGACGCATGCACCAGAATTATATTTATTTTCATACTTTCAACAGTCTCTTCTTTTTTCTAAAAAATATCATCTGGTCACGTCTTTTTTCCTTTTAATTGGACTTTTCTCTTGTTTTATTTGTCAAATATGTTTATGAAGCCGATGTCTGGTGCCCAATTTGCAATCATGAGGGTGCCAACTATTTCATAATTTGGGAATAACTATGATTAGTGTCCCTGGAAATCATGTTTAGACAGATTTAACTTGTTTTTTTTCCTTTTCTTTATGTCGACTATCAAAAACTTAAGTATGTTGATTGCCTTCATCTGGGCCACGATTTTTCAATTGAAAATTGGCACTTAATTGATCTCCAACGAGTTTATCTTTAAGCCTAATCAATTAATTCTCTAATATCTTCAACCTTATATAAGTCAAAAATTAAATTATACTCACTTTAGTTCTTTATAGTTGGATTTATAAATAAACAAGTTTGTTCTCATAATAAATGGACTTCAACCAAAATATGATCAAATATTTATTCATTTTCATTTTCATGTTTAAAATTAAATTCATGTTTTTCATTAAATCATTTTGCTTATAACTAACTGATAGAATTATATTTTATTTTATATAACTTTAAACATGATAAAAAGTACATCTGACCAAACACCAAGGTTCATTTACTGTAATAAATTCAGAACTGACCCAGTAAGAAAGCACGGGCCCTTCAAAACCCAATTCTACAATAGCGACAAAGGCCCACAAAAAGCACCCCCAGGCCCCCATGGAGCCCAATAAGTCATCTCTCTCTGACTACCGACATATCACCCCCATCTTTCCCTTAAATTACAAAGTGTGCCATCTGACTAGAGTCACGGTCACCGTCAAAGGGAAAAAAACCCCACGTTGCGTTTCCTTTCGCGCAAAAACGGGAATCGCATCTGAGTCCTGAGCACACAAAAAGAAAAGAATAAAACGTTGTCCCTCTGCTTACCGTTTTCCTCCACTTTCTCTTTCTATACATACAAACCGACTGTATATATTCATATTCTATGTGTACTGTAGCTATATATACAGAGGGGAAGCTAAGTTAGTGATGGCATAAAAGGTTCTCATCTGCCTGCCTTTTCAGTTCTTCATCTCTCTTATTGATTACACATTGTCACTGTTATAGTTGTTGAACAGCCACAAAAATAGAGACAGCGAGAAAGAGAACAAAGTGTTCCTGTTGTATATATAGAAAGAGAGTATTTGATTTGCTAGAAAGAGAAAGTGAGATATTTGGATGGGGACTTCAGGGCAAGGGCAGAGCAACTACGATCTGTCGTTCAAGATCTTGCTCGTCGGAGATTCGGCTGTCGGCAAGAGCAGCTTGCTCGTCAGTTTCATTTCTAACGTAGTTGACGATCTTTCCCCAACGATAGGTATTTTTCTTTGCTGTCACTATGCCTTTTTGTGCTGCGGTTTGTGAAATTTGTGTATGATTCTGGAGCTTGAGCGAAGTGTTAATTTGATCAGGTTCTGATTTGTGGATTACTGTATTTGATTTGATCTTAGATTTGATTGTTTTTTTGTGTTTTGCTGCTAGAACGATTTGATTTTGTTGTTTTAGTAATATTTAGCTTTTTTAGGGGCTGATTACTTCACTTCCAATTTGAGTACAAACGAGAATTCTGGTCATTTGTTCCTTTGCTTATTGTGGATGGTTAGGTGTTGGAGCTATTTCTAATGCGTGCAGATTGTGTCTCTTGCTGTTGACATTTCGTGTGGATTCAAATAGCCAAATATTTCGATCATGTGGCTACTATGGCACGATTTTTGCTATTATTGTTTTATGCGTGCTTGTATAAATTCTGCTTATTGTGTGCCTTTGTATCTTGTTAGGATGTTGAGTAATTATGTCATATGAGTAATCTTTACTACTTCTGATTCAATCAAGTTATGTGACCTTTGCTTGATTTGTTGTATTGATTCTCATACAAGATTGTACTAGAGTTACATCTCAACTTTAGGCAAATTATTCCCAAATAAATAAATTAAATTAATAATGCTGAAACTGAGAATATACAAATTTAGATAGATGGTTTGTCTAGGTAGTTCATTTGGAATTATAAGCCTGGCAAATAAATGAAGCAAAAGCCACACCACCCTACTAGTTATGCCTTCCTTTGTAGTTGTTTAACCTACTAAATGTTGCTTGTGGAATTATTGAGTTTTCATATGAAAAATACCCTATTTCTTAATAGTTTTTAGGATATTATAACATTCGTACTATTCCCGTCTTATATATAGTGTATTTTGGATTTTAAAAATAAAGATTTCTAAATTATTTGTCTAAAATTAATAAATTCTCTTTGTTTTTTGTTTCTATTTGATTCAATTTCTAGGTGTGGATTTTAAAATCAAATTCCTCACTGTTGGTGAGAAAAGATTGAAGCTTACAATTTGGGACACAGGTAACAACTTTTTAATGATCTTGACTATGATTTAGTCCTCTGAAGAGGAACCTAGATTTTTTTGGATATTCTTTCTCATTCACAGATTAGCATGTATGATAATGATGCTTCTGACGTTTTTTCTTCTTAATTCTGACTTTCCTATGTATTTTACAGCTGGACAAGAGAGGTTTAGGACATTAACAAGCTCATACTATAGAGGTGCACAAGGGATCATTCTTGGTAAGCCATGAATAAACCAAAATCACTATCTTGCCAGAGTTTCATTTTCCTTCATGCATTTTGTATGGTTGAAATGTATCGTTAAGACTTCCCAAATGATCATTTAGAGCATGTAATATGGTTGTGTGAATGGAAAACATCCGGCGTGTTGCCAAAATTTCATTTTCAAGTTACTGAAGCTTACTGTAGAGGCACCTATTCCTTCTAAATTATTATGATATTCTTATATTTGTTACAGACTGCATGCAACAGAATTATTGATCCTTGTTTATATCAAGACAGACCAATTTTCCATGTCCAGACAAATTTGCAAATATAATTAGAGTTTCAGGTTCTTGCAACTTTCTTCTAGTCACCTCCTCATTCGACCCACACTCACTATGACACTATTATTACTATTAGTAATCTGTAGTTAATCACCACAGAAACCATTTGGCAAATTGGCATTGCTTATGCTGGAGAAGTGTACATCTTTATTGTCAGGGTTGGTCCTAAAAGATTTAGTTTGATGTTTAATGTTATTCGTTGGTTAACTTTCTGTGCATTTTGTAGTTTATGATGTAACAAGGAGAGATACATTTACAAACTTATCTGATGTATGGGCTAAAGAACTGGAACTGTATTCCACTCATGAGGATTGCATCAAGATGCTTGTGGGAAACAAAGTTGATAGAGTTAGTCCCTTTCTCTCTTGCTTTATCATCTCTCTGACCCATTTTCCATTTCCTTTCATGCTTGCAAAAATTATTTCAAAGTAGCCTGCTTTTGTTAACCATTCATATCATAAGCTGTTTCATCTCTTGGGTGTTGCATAGATATCTGTACGACCCAATTGCTAATTCGCAGTACAATTGATAGTCTGTAGTTTTATTCATTATTCTGCTACAATTTCACTCTTATTTATCAGGTTATTCATTCAGTTGGACTGTTTTCTGTTTAGCACTTTTTATTCTGTTCAGTTCTTGTCTAGCTCTTTTCTTGAGCATGAAATATATTTTTCCAACATCCAGGAATCTGAAAGAGTTGTGAGTAGGGAAGAGGGGATAACC
This sequence comes from Rehmannia glutinosa, assembly GCA_016081115.2. Classification (NCBI taxonomy): domain Eukaryota; kingdom Viridiplantae; phylum Streptophyta; class Magnoliopsida; order Lamiales; family Orobanchaceae; genus Rehmannia; species Rehmannia glutinosa. The sequence goes on along the minus strand of CM071934.1, from coordinate 3,712,741 downwards.
CTGGCGAAAGAACTTGGATGTCTGTTTTTCGAATGTAGTGCTAAAACTCGACAAAATGTGGAGCGATGTTTTGAAGAGCTCGCACTGAAGGTAGACAAATGCATTTCTGTTGAATTTATTATATATGGAATACATTGTTAGTATTTAGCTTTTCACAATGTTATATAGTGGAAGACCATTCCAGAAGGACGGATAAACATTTGGGGGGGAAATTTTAAAATTTAATAATTATATATAAAATATATAGTAAGTTTTATGAAGTTGATGGGGCTGCTGCTGCCGCCAATCCCCCTAGCTCCCTCCCTGATTCCAGAGACGGACCTATAATTAGTGACTTTTGGGGAGGGCACATTTTAGTGACATTTTTAGTCCAGAAAGCTTGTTCTACTGCAGTTGCTCGAACTTAGGCTCTTGCTCCTTTTTGTTTACAGCAATTCAGAGTCTTATTATTAAATGAAGTTTCCCTTTTTTCTCCAGATAATGGAGGTGCCCAGACTACTTGAAGAAGGATCAAGTGTGAAGAGAAATATCTTAAAACAGAAACAAGAACATCAGACACCTCCTACCGGTGGTTGTTGCTCGTAAAACATTGCAATAGAAGCTCAAATGTCAAACGACAAGTCACATGGTTTCCTAATAGCCAATTTCTTGTCAAAATATGTAAATGATAGTTTCCTTTCAACCCCCTCCCCTCCCATGTTGTACTCGAGTGGCACCAGGCACATGTGCTGCTCTTGTTGTAAGGTCTGATAGCTTGTGTAAAGTTGTTGGCCTGTTTGGTGTTCTATCTCCATAGTTCTGTTGAGAATGCACCTAAGTTGATGGACACATCATGTTTTATCTGATTTAATAGTTTGCTTTTATAATGGATTTTCTGCTTATTTGTATACTCCAAAGATCTGGTTCATTTCTCTAGTAGTATAAATCGAACAGCAAACGCTGTAATGCTATGTTTTTTTTCTTTTTTTTTTCTAAGTCGGGGATTTCGGTGAAAGAATGCAATAGAAATTTCTCTCTTTGGGTTTAGCATTAGAAATATATAAAGAAAACAAAGGAATTGTTTACATAAATAGCCACACTACGCAAAGAAACAAACAGAAAAAACACAAAGGAAATCTTTAACAAGTATGGAGAATAATAGTGAGGCAATTTTTAGATACATGGTTTGATAAACTTTTTACCGTAAATCGCAACACCCACCAGTCGGCGGGGACGAAATTCGCTCTGCTCGCAGAGCGCCATACCAAAAAAAAAAAAGAATTTAGGCCTCTAATTAATTTCTAAAACATTGAAATTCATGCTTTCATCCCAAAAATAAAATATAAAAAAAACAGATAGAAATCTCACTAGTAATGTAAAAGACTGTATACCCCAATTCGCAAATTGTTCATTCTATGTGGTGTAAGAATCTATATAATGTGCTCAAGTTAATTCCGCCTCTCATTTTAAAATTCAATTAGGCTCCACTTCAATTGATTGATTTGGGGTTAAGGATTTCAAATCCATAATAACAAATCTATTGAAGAAATCATTTTATAATGGATTTCAAATCATTGGAATATATATTTGGAGTTGCTCACTTAGCATCTAAGTGGCTCGTGAACAAAATGCCGTCATAACATACAACACAATGTCGCCTAACCTCACTTGAGCAATGAGTAGCAACATCTAATAACCACCATAAGTAAACCCATGAGGCAACCCTCATTTCAATAGTTCATCAAAATATCCAAAGTGAATGAAAATAAAGCTTCCACCGGAAGTTCAAGTATTCAAACCACCCTTACAAGAATCGTATCTTTCTACTCAGTAGACATGCTACGGAATTAATCTTTAGAACTCTATCGCTTCAAATCATTCACATATATTTTTCTACAAAATCTTTTACCTACCTATCGAAGAATGAACGCGCAGAAATTGGTAATATCCCAAAAAGCAAAGTCAATTTTTAACAGGTCTGACTAATGGCTAAGTACATCACCTGTAGCCTCTTCCAGTATCCTCCTGGCTTCAGTTCCGGGATCAGCAAGTTCAGTTGGAGTCTGTCAACATTACTCATTAAATAATAGTTCATTATTAGGAAAACTCAAATGAATCTCCAATGATTTGCTTACCTTCCCATAGACATTTGTCCTAGTTGTAGAAGCCCCATAAGCAAGCAACAATCTAATGATATCGCCATATTCGCCTCTAGCAGCATGGTGAAGAGGCTAACACAGAGCCAAAACGTACTCAGAATTATGCAAGTAAACTTGGTATAAGGAACATTTCTTCACAAGCTAAAACAAATGCTAAAAAAATGATAATCCAGATAAGCATAATTAGATAGACTCACCGTGTCCCCTTCCATATCAACAGTTTCTAGCATTCTCTTCACACGCTCTGAATCATTAGCAAAGTTTATAAGAAGTTGGGCTATTTCTGTATAACCTGCAAAGTGGTTCAGGGACCAGAGCAAAAAGAGATCAACCCTAAGCAGCAAGACCGTCAAAGGTAGAAACTAAAAAAAATGGCTAATAAACCCACCTCCGGCGCATGCATCGTGCAAGGGAATTCCTCCATCCTCATCCTTTGCCTCCAAGTTAGCTCCTCTTTCTAACAAAAACTGTACAGTAGCATATATTTATGAGTTTAACCTTACAAAAACATTCATGTCAGCGAAAAAAGAAAGGGAAAAAAAAGAAACGAAAAAAAAAGAAAGAGAAAACAGAAGCAATAGAATAATGAAAACGGTTGGTATTCTAGTTAATTCGGTTGACAGAGATGATTTGACCTGGACACAAGTCAAATGGCCATAGAGACATGTGAGATGAAGAACAGTGTCACCATCTTCCACTGGTTCATCAATGTTACCATCAAAATTATCTGCAGTTATCCATAAGGTTTGAACAAGTGTTAGTACACAGAACACATTAAGCGTTAGCATGTATCATAAAGATAATCTTCGCTCTGAAAGTCAAAGCTTGAGGCATAATTAAAATTCAGAACTTTGACTACCAGGAATTTGTTTTGATACTATATGAAAGAGATTCAGCAATAAACTCGCTAAGAGATAAGTTGCACAAACAGAAGGCAATAAAGTCTTCATCTTCAATGCGGAACAGTTGCCAATATGCAGAAAAGGCATGGTTATGTTTCCAATGTGCTCATTGCATTTGAACATAATTGAGAAGATCACCCAGTTTCACACAAGTGAGCATGACAATTGGCTTACAAAATGTCTAAACATCATTAGTATTTAGTACTAACCTTTTCAATGACCATATCCATAGTAGAAAAAGTGAAAAGTAAGAAATGATAAATGGAGGGCTACAGTTAAATACAATGATGTGCGAGACATTGCATTCAAAAAAACAAGAAAAAATGACTACTAAACTCAACTAAACCATATTTAGCAGCTGCAGATATATGCTTCTGTTCATTTAAGGTTTTAGCTTCTGGCCCATCACAGACTGGAGTTGCATAAATTCTATTACTCCTATTATTTTCCAATAGAGTTCCAACCTCAATGAATGATGCACTGCTACTGTTCAAACAGAGGTACTGATTTTTCCAGTTACTCATGGAGCATATGTTTGAGTTATTTGCAAAATTTCCTCTCCAAGGTGGCAAGCTATTCCCTTAATAACATCTTCATAATACCAATCTCAATATTGATAGGCCAAAAATCTGTCTTTGTTAATTGTACTTTTATTGCAACATAATTGGACCTTGGTTGCAAATTGAATTCCAAACATAAAGTAAGCTTGATATGGATCATCAGATTTCAAGATTCTAATTTCATATAAGGTTTTGTGGTATCTTAATACAGTATTAGAACACAGATACAGAAATAGTAGTTTAAGTCATTACTAAATTTCAAGCATCTTAAATGCAAAGAGAATGAAAAGTACATCGGCACAAAAACTCATTAGACAGAACTGGTATCTACGTTCATATGCAATTTTTAACTGCTGAATGCCCACTCAAGACAATCATGAGAATTAAAGCACGATACGAAATAGGCTTTTAACTGTTGAATCTCCAGTCGTGACTCGCATGAGTCAGAAACTGAAATAGCAAACCATATAACTGCCGCCACGAAGAAAAAAACATTGAGCACACAACTGAACATAATCGAACTTGGGCACATTATCAGAAGTTGGACAAAATCTAAGTAGACTAGAGTGAAATGAAAACGAATCAAAGTTTCCAAAAGCAAGTTCACACTTCCTCAACACAAACCAAAAAGACCTAAAAAGCCAAATAATGAAAGAAAAACATATCAGCAAGACAGCAACGGAGCTCAATCACAAAATAACTACTCGAACAACAAGTTTCAAGCATAGATAAAATCGCATAAACATTGGGATGAAAATTCATGCAATATCTCAAAAAGGCATAAACTTATAAACAGCTATGAAAATATAACTTTCTAAACATCAATCGATACACCTAACTGTTTGTCTCGTCTTAGGGAAAACCCGGCAGATAAAACAACACAAAAGAGCATGTAAAAACTACTTTTGTGCGCGTGCATAAAACAGTAACAATTACCGAGGGCAAGGCGGAGGGCGTTGAGGTCGCCGGCCTCCGCGGCGGAGACGAGGGGGCGGAGGTGGAGAGGGATTTCGAAGTGATCAATGTCTTCCTCATCCGCGAAATCCACGCCGTCTTCCTCGAATAAAGCTGCGCCATCCTCATCGTCGCCGCCTCGTCGACCATCAGGCACCGCCATCTCTATAACGGCGGCAGCCAAATAGCAGCTGTTCAAATTTAACCAAAACCCCAAGGTGAAACTTTCACTGCAGTAAAACCTGTAATACAAATATACTAATTAAAATAAGTGGGCGGCTTTTTGGACCTTTCGTTTTTAACTATATGGGCTTAGTGTGTTTTTAATTCTAATTTTAATTGGGTTTAGAATATTTTTAAGTTTTAATTTTTATAATTTTGAAGTTATGAACGATATTATGAATTTCATAATCATAAGATTTGTGGGTGAAGCCTTGAAAGCCTGGATCAGAATCTCTATGCTTATAAGCCCACCAAGGGTGAGGTCTAAGAGTGTTGAGCATGAATAAACCATTGAACAAAATACGGCCCAAAAATGAAGGCCCAGAATATCAAAAAGAGTGGGCCAGCAGGACTGAAATTTCGATCGTATCTCTTGATCTTTTGTTCTTTCCCAATTGGAATGTGGTCACGTAATTCTGATATTTTGGCTTTTATCCAAGGGTCCACAACAAATATCGAATACTGTGAAGGGTGTTGAGAGCTGTTTAATTAGCGCAAAAAGGACCAAATAAGCTTTAAGCTGTTTATTACGTTGAATACAATGTTACAGAATATGGATGCCTTCAAAATGGCAAATTACAGAAACAAAGATTACAAGAAAAATACTATCTATTACAACTTCTTCAAAAGAATTTTGGAAGTTCGAGTCGAGGATTTAATCTCTTTCCGCAAAGTAATTACGTCCCGACTAGTGCTCACGGTTTGACGTATTGCTTCCAAAGATGAAACGGCTTACGTCTTCTGTGTAGTAGCACCACTAACACCGAAGCACCTTCGAACTAGAAATGTGCTGAAGACTGGTTGTTGGACTTAGTGCAGAATGTAGAAAATAGCTTTTGGAGGTGTATGAAATACTATGAATTTTCTGTGTAAAATCTGCAATGCACAACAATGATTTTATAGACAACCAACACCTGCATGAGATAAAAAAAGTAGTGGGCATTAGTCCAATTGTAATATCCCAGATGTTACACCCCACTACTCCATAACAGACAAGTAGTGAGCTCTTTTCAGATGATCACTACTGTAGGAGTTACTAACTCCGACAATCACACGAACCGACACTTACAATGTCCGATTCATTGGGCTTCAATAGTCCAGCGATCCACTCGAATCAGGGGCCAAACCCATTTTCGAGTGGCAAAACTTTAGTGGACTGGACCGGGCCCAATAGGGCCAGGCCGCCCCAGCCCATGCCCATGCCCAAGCCCAAGCCCAGTCCCAGGCCGAGGCCGGACTGGGCGGGCGCACGCGCGTATGGCCCACTTGTGATCATCCACTTGTGTTATAGTTTATACAACAAACAACACCTTCTAGTAAATAAACTAGGATAAACTATGATTTGGATAATGTGGAGCGCAAAAACCTTTCATTTTCCTTTACATAATCTTTACATAATGCCCATTTATGAGGCTACCTTCGTGTATTAATTTCTCACTCACCGAAATTCGATTTTGAGAAATACAAAATACTACGAACATCTACTCGGAACGTAGATTAATAATATATAATTTAATTCCTCCAAAATTAAATTCTTAGCCACCAATAATTTGGTCAAAGTCGGGACGACGCCCATTTTCTCAAACCCAAATTTCCAACAATCCCCCACATGAGTGGAAATTAATGCATGCATAAATGCAAACACGCAAACCAGTCCTCAAGAGACAATATTGCATTCGGGAAGGTAGCTTATGGCTTTGAACCTTCCGTAGTCAATACCATCGTACACCGCGCTTAGTGGGCCTTGACGCAACGCTTGAACTATTCCTCCACGGTGTATACCGAGTCAAAAGATATTAACACAATAATGTCTCAACACCTTCTCGTTCTCACGTTTTGTGTCCGTTTCGCCATGGACACCACTTTGGATTCATAAGTGTTACTTTGAAGCCGCCCGCACTTCTCACTTATATATGTGATCTCCTATCCAGTATCATGCCATACTCAACCTCAACGAGGTGTAGGAATCATTAAAAATCAAATGACTTAGCCTCACCACAACTTTGCGGTGTTTCAACACTTGGTTTTGCTTTTAGGGATGGGTTATAACATTGTCTCCAAGTGTTACAACATAACCTTCATAGTTTAGTTTTCCCATTGAACCAAGTTCTTGGGATCTCCGATCATCATGGTTGGGTTACCACTATGATAGTTATTTTTACTTTGTGGACTTCAAGCCCATTCCCTTTAGCAATTTACCCAATTGATCTCGATTGATCCTTTTCACAAAGGATCTCGCAAATTGTCTTTTGACTTTACGTAGTCAATTGAAATCACACCGTTTGAGATCAATTGTCTAACGGTGATTATGTCTTCGACGAATATGTCTAGACTTACCGTTATACATATTGCTTGATGGCTCAAAAGCTACTCTAGAAAACCTTAGGCAAGTGCACCTATCGTTTTGTAGTATAGATTATTAGTACAGGAGTGTCATTCCCACGAAGATTGTAAGTACTTAATAATTACCGTCTTTTTTGTTATCTAATCTAGTAATTTTCAGAGTTTTGTTTGTTAAAATGGAAAATGGAAAATAGAGAATTTAAGATAATTGCAACTTACAAAAAGAAATCAAATAAAAATAGATTGTAGAATGAGAAATCAAGAGATAGAAGTGTGTTGAATGTAAATCCCTCTAGAATGTTTTTGTGATTCAACAAGATAAAAATACAACCATAAGCCCTTAAGCAAAAACCAACCTCTTTTAATAAAATCTCATGTTATGTGGACCGTAGAAATTCGATTTAAGTTAAACCCTTTCTCAAGGCGAAAAACTCATAATCTCAAGTTGATTAAGCGAAATCTCTTTCTAGTTAAAAACCCCAAAATGCATTATAACGATTTATGAATTCCCATATTAGGTTTGACCCTAATTCGGAAGATTTATGTCGTCCTATATCTAGGATTGCATGCAACTCTTTTCACTTATATAAAGTTCTTTCCCACCATAAATCTCTCGATTATCCGATGAGGAATAAATATCAAATTAATATAGGAAATATCAACTTGAATGAAATAAACATGATATAAGTGAATCATACAAGACATGAGAATTTTATTAAAAACATACAAACCTTAATCACAAATCCATTCTAGAGTTCATTACATTCAAACACTAGTAGTTTAGCTACTCATAATTTTGACAAAAGAATAAATTACACAAGAAGATTTAAGTGTTGTAAACATGGTGTACTTATCTTTCTCAAAATCTCAATGACTTCTTCCTTTGATAGATGGTGTTGATCCAAGCCTTCTTCTCCAATATTGCTACAAGCTTACTCCTCCAAGACCTCTTGATCCCAATTCCACTCAAAATGTTAAACACAATGAATATTTTCTAAGTATCTATGATGAATACACAATGAATCTCTATATGAATGAATATTACATGAATTATATATATTTCCAACTCAAACTCTTGGCTTTTATAGGCACCATCTTTGTGAAAGAACACATCAATAATGCTAACAAATGCTCCACTTCCGTGGTTGTTGGTTGAATCATTGTGTGCACATTCATGGTTGAGTTGGTTGAATCATTGTGTCCACATGACAATTGAGGGAATAATAGAGCTTGGTGCATCAAAATGAGGTGTAAAAGTTGATCAAAGGTTGTCAAAAAGCAGAAAGGGAAAGTCTCCATAATTTCCGCCAAAGAAAAAAAACCAGTCTGGACGAAAAGCACGCCCGTGCTTTAAAAGCACGGGCAGGCCGTGTTTTTGGAATTTCTTGAACACGGCCGTGTTTGGTACGTCGGGGTCGAAAAATTGCTCGTTTTTAACTTCTAAAAAGCACGGCCGTGCTTAAAAACACACCCTGCCCGTGTTTGACTGAAAAGGCCCCGAAATGACGCGTTTAGCTTGGGATTTTGAGTGTTTTTGCATCCAGAAACCCCCGGGTATGTTTTGACATGAAACCATGGCCCAAAATTCACCAAAAACAGCTCCAAATCATCAATCTACACCAATAAAAGCATCTCAGAGTAATGTGAACCATGTACAATCAAAAATTTATGAAACTAACGATAAAATAACTCAAATCATACTTAAATATACACATAAAACATGCATAAAAAGACCCTTATCAAACCACCTCCAACTTTGAACTTTGCTTGTCCTCAAGCAAAACATTAAATCAAAAAAAAAATGATTCAATAAATTAAAACACACAAGGATTTTTTTTTCTTCAAACATTGAACACAAGCGGTCAAGTTCTTAGCCTCCTCAACCCAAATTAACCATTCAAGAAAAAACACAATTTTGCAAAGCGGTCATTGATCAAGAAAAAGATCGAACATCGTGAGCATTATTCAAACTTGAAATCATCACTCCACAAATATTGATAGATATGAATAACTTCAATTCAATAATGTCATGAAAATACAAGAATTCAATGGATCATTGTAGTTAGCCTACTAGTCATATAACCAAGCTTCTTGAACTTTTATTGGAATGAGAATTTAAGGAATATATATTCTCCCTTTCCATTTTTTTTTGGTAGGTACTTTCGAGGCATTCTTCCACTAGGTTTATATTTTGAATTTTCGTTCAAACACTCCTAGGGTGGTTTCCCATACTCATATTTGTGTCGCCGTTTTACGTAAAAGACAAACATGGGGCTCATGAATGCTCCTAGTTACTAAGCAACAACAAATAGAGGAGTATAACCTCAATTGGATTCTCTTTTTTTTTTTTCTTTTTTTTTCATTTTTTTTTCACAAGCTTGGTATAACAACTAGTTAACCACCACTAAATCATGAATTCTCAAACGTTCATAACACTAAGCTTTGTCGTAAATGCCTTAACAAATCAAGTATTATGGAGTTGGAAATCTCGTCAAAATTTAGACACATCTACATCAATCTATTCTCGACAATCAATTGCTTCACATTGAAAACATAAATCAAAAAGTTAATTTTGGTGTGATTGGGCTAAGTTATTGACTAGCAAACACTCAATTTGTTAAAAAAAAATTACCTCTTATCGACAACCTACAAATAAAAGCAAAACACACAGGGTAAGAATGTAATTGCACCCACCTCCAACTTTAAAGGTTCACATTGTCCTCAATGTGAAAGAAAGAGATGGACCAACACAAACAAAACACTCAAAAATCAATCATACTAGAAGAAAATAAAAGAGGTGGAAAAGAAAAATACGACCTTACTTAGAAGAGTGAAATCGGTGATTGGCGACCATTGGGTTGTTTAAGACGAGACCTTCATCGGCATCTTCATACCTAATCAAGGATACACAACTCGAATACCGTGAAATCATCAAATATATATATATATATATATAATTTTTTTTTTTGAGTTTTTTTTTTTTTGAATTTTTTTTTAATAAAAACACGGCCGTGCTTTTTAAGCACGGCCAGGGCGTGTTCGGTACGAATTTTTTCGATAAAAAAGTTTTTTTTTTTTTTTTTTTTTTTTTTTGAAAAACACGGCCGTGCTTGAAAAACACGGCCGTGCTTGAAAAGCACGGCCTGGGCATGTTCGGTACGAAATTTTCCTACAAAACCTTGGATTTTTTAAACACGGCCAGGGTGTGTTCGCGAATTGAGTAACGAACATGGCGCCAAAAACTTGATGGCTCAAAAGCTACTCTAGAAAACCTTAAGCAAGTGCACCTATCGTTTTGTAGTATAGATTATTGAGTACCGAGTGTCATTCCCACGAAGATTGTAAGTACTAATAATTACCGTCTTTTTGTTATCTAATCTAGTAATTTTCAGAGTTTTGTTTGTTAAAATGGAAAATGGAAAATAGAGAATTTAAGATAATTGCAACTTACAAAAAGAAATCAAATAAAAATAGATTGTAGAATGAGAAATCAAGAGATATAAGTGTGTTGAATGTAAATCCTCTAGAATGTTTTTGTGATTCAACAAGATAAAAATACAACCATAAGCCCTTAGCAAAAACCAACCTCTTTTAATAAAATCTCATGTTATGTGGACCGTAGAAATTCGATTTAAGTTAAACCCTTTCTCAAGGCGATAAACTCATAATCTCAAGTTGATTAATCGAAATCTCTTTCTAGTTAAAACCCCAAAATTGCATTATAACGATTTATGAATTCCCATATTAGGTTTGACCTAATTAGGAAGATTTATGTCGCCCCTATATCTAGGATTGCATGCAACTCTTTTCACTTATATAGGTTCTTTCCCACCATAAATCTCTCGATTATCCGATGAGGAATAAATATCAAATTAATATACCTAGGAAATATCAACTTGAATGAAATAAACATGATATAAGTGAATCACACAAGACATGAGAATTTTATTAAAAACATACAAACCTTAATCACAAATCCATTCTAGAGTTCATTACATTCAAACACTAGTAGTTTAGCTACTCATGATTTTGACAAAAGAATAAATTACACAAGAAGATTTAAGTGTTGTAAACATGGTGTACTTATCTTTCTCAAAATCTCAATGACTTCTTCCTTTGATAGATGGTGTTGATCCAAGCCTTCTTCTCCAATATTGCTACAAGCTTACTCCTCCAAGACCTCTTGATCCCAATTCCACTCAAAATGTTAAACACAATGAATATTTTCTAAGTATCTATGATGAATACACAATGAATCTCTATATGAATGAATATTACATGAATTATATATATTTCCAACTCAAACTCTTGGCTTTTATAGGCACCATCTTTGTGAAAGAACACATCAATAATGCTAACAAATGCTCCACTTCCGTGGTTGTTGGTTGAATCATTGTGTGCACATTCATGGTTGAGTTGGTTGAATCATTGTGTCCACATGACAATTGAGGGAATAATAGAGCTTGGTGCATCAAAATGAGGTGTAAAAGTTGATCAAAGGTTGTCAAAAAGAAAAGGAAAGTCTCCATAATTTCCGCCAAAGAAAAAAAAAAAGTCGATTTTAAAAGCACGCCGCCAGTGCTTTAAAAGCACGCAGGCAGGCCGTGTTTTTGGAATTTCTTGAACACGGCCGTGTTTGGTACGTCGGGGGGTCGAAAAATTGCTCGTTTTAACTTCTAAAAAGCACGGCCGTGCTTAAAAACACACCGCCCGTGTTTGATCGAAAAGGCCCCGAAATGACGCGTTTAGCTTGGGATTTTGAGTGTTTTTGCATCCGAAAACCCCGGGTATGTTTTGACATGAAACCATGGCTCAAAATTCACCAAAAACAGCTCCAAATCATCAATCTACACCAATAAAAGCATCTCGAGTAATGTGAACCATGTACAATCAAAAATTTATGAAACTAACGATAAAATAACTCAAATCATACTTAAATATACACATAAAACATGCATAAAAAGACCCTTATCAAACCACCTCCAACTTTGAACTTTGCTTGTCCTCAAGCAAAACATTAAATCAAAAAAATGATTCAATAAATTAAAACACACAAGGATTTTTTTTTTCTTCAACACATTGAACACAAGCAAGTCAAGTTCTTAGCCTCCTCAACCCAAATTAACCATTCAAGTAAAAACACAATTTTGCAAAGCGGTCATTGTCGAACAAGAAAGATCGTAACATCAGGCATTATTCAAACTTGAAATCATCACTCCACAAATATTGATAGATATGAATAACTTCAATTCAATAATGTCATGAAAATACAAGAATTCAATGGATCATTGTAGTTAGCCTACTAGTCATATAACCAAGCTTCTTGAACTTTTATTGGAATGAGAATTTAAGGAATATATATTCTCCCTTTCCATTTTTTTTTGGTAGGTACTTTGAGGCATTCTTCCACTAGGTTTATATTTTGAATTTTCGTTCAAACACTCTAGGGTGGTTTCCCATACTCATATTTGTGTCGCCGTTTTACGTAAAAGACAAACATGGGGCTCATGAATGCTCCTAGTTACTAAGCAACAACAAAAATAGATGAGTATAACCTCAATGGATTCTCTTTTTTTTTTTTTTTTTTTTTTCATTTTTTTTTCACAAGCTTGGTATAACAACTAGTTAACCACCACTAAATCATGAATTCTCAAACGTTCATAACACTAAGCTTTGTCGTAAATGCCTTAACAAATCAAGTATTATGGAGTTGGAAATCTCGTCAAAATTTAGCACACATCTACATCAATCTATTCTCGACAATCAATTGCTTCACATTGAAAACATAAATCAAAAAGTTAATTTTGGTGTGATTGGGCTAAGTTATTGACTAGCAAACACTCAATTTGTTAAAAAAAAATTACCTCTTATCGACAACCTACAAATAAAAGCAAGCACACACAGACTAAGAATGTAATTGCACCCACCTCCAACTTTAAAGGTTCACATTGTCCTCAATGTGAAAGAAAGAGATGGACCAACACAAACAAAACACTCAAAAATCAATCATACTAGAAGAAAATAAAAGAGGTGGAAAAGAAAAATACGACCTTACTAGAAGAGTGAAATCGGTATTGAGCGACCATTGGGTTGTTTAGTACGAGACCTTCATCGGCATCTTCATACCTAATCAAGGATACACAACTCGAATACCGTGAAATCATCAAATATATATATATATATATATATATATATAATTTTTTTTTTTGAGTTTTTTTTTTTGAATTTTTTTTTTAATAAAAACACGGCCGTGCTTTTTAAGCACGGCCGGGCGTGTTCTGATTTAATTTTTTTCGATAAAAAGTTTTTTTTTTTTATTTTTTTTTTGAAAAACACGGCCGTGCTTGAAAAGCACGGCCTGGGCATGTTCGGTACGAAATTTTCCTACAAAACCTTGGATTTTTTAAACACGGCCAGGGTGTGTTCGCGAATTGAGTAACGAACATGGCGCCAAAAACTTGATGGCTCAAAAGCTACTCTAGAAAACCTTAAGCAAGTGCACCTATCGTTTTGTAGTATAGATTATTGAGTACCGAGTGTCATTCCCACGAAGATTGTAAGTACTAATAATTACCGTCTTTTTGTTATCTAATCTAGTAATTTTCAGAGTTTTGTTTGTTAAAATGGAAAATGGAAAATAGAGAATTTAAGATAATTGCAACTTACAAAAAGAAATCAAATAAAAATAGATTGTAGAATGAGAAATCAAGAGATAGAAGTGTGTTGAATGTAAATCCCTCTAGAATGTTTTTGTGATTCAACAAGATAAAAATACAACCATAAGCCCTTAAGCAAAAACCAACCTCTTTTAATAAAATCTCATGTTATGTGGACCGTAGAAATTCGATTTAAGTTAAACCCTTTCTCAAGGCGATAAACTCATAATCTCAAGTTGATTAATCGAAATCTCTTTCTAGTTAAAACCCCAAAATTGCATTATAACGATTTATGAATTCCCATATTAGGTTTGACCCTAATTCAGAAGATTTATGTCGTCCTATATCTAGGATTGCATGCAACTCTTTTCACTTATATAGGTTCTTTCCCACCATAAATCTCTCGATTATCCGATGAGGAATAAATATCAAATTAATATACCGGAAATATCAACTTGAATGAAATAAACATGATATAAGTGAATCACACAAGACATGAGAATTTTATTAAAAACATACAAACCTTAATCACAAATCCATTCTAGAGTTCATTACATTCAAACACTAGTAGTTTAGCTACTCATGATTTTGACAAAAGAATAAATTACACAAGAAGATTTAAGTGTTGTAAACATGGTGTACTTATCTTTCTCAAAATCTCAATGACTTCTTCCTTTGATAGATGGTGTTGATCCAAGCCTTCTTCTCCAATATTGCTACAAGCTTACTCCTCCAAGACCTCTTGATCCCAATTCCACTCAAAATGTTAAACACAATGAATATTTTCTAAGTATCTATGATGAATACACAATGAATCTCTATATGAATGAATATTACATGAATTATATATATTTCCAACTCAAACTCTTGGCTTTTATAGGCACCATCTTTGTGAAAGAACACATCAATAATGCTAACAAATGCTCCACTTCCGTGGTTGTTGGTTGAATCATTGTGTGCACATTCATGGTTGAGTTGGTTGAATCATTGTGTCCACATGACAATTGAGGGAATAATAGAGCTTGGTGCATCAAAATGAGGTGTAAAAGTTGATCAAAGGTTGTCAAAACGAGAAAGGGAAAGTCTCCATAATTTCCGCCAAAGAAAAAAAAAACCACCGATCACGGGCGAAAAGACGCCCGTGCTTTAAAAGCACGGCGCAGCAGCCGTGTTTTTGAATTTCTTGAACACGGCCGTGTTTGACGCGTCGGGGTCGAAAAATTGCTCGTTTTTAACTTCTAAAAAGCACGGCCGTGCTTAAAAACACACCCCCGCCCGTGTTTGACTGAAAAGGCCCCGAAATGACGCGTTTAGCTTGGGATTTTGAGTGTTTTTGCATCCAGAAACCCCCGGGTATGTTTTGACATGAAACCATGGCCCAAAATTCACCAAAAACAGCTCCAAATCATCAATCTACACCAATAAAAGCATCTCAGAGTAATGTGAACCATGTACAATCAAAAATTTATGAAACTAACGATAAAATAACTCAAATCATACTTAAATATACACATAAAACATGCATAAAAAGACCCTTATCAAACCACCTCCAACTTTGAACTTTGCTTGTCCTCAAGCAAAACATTAAATCAAAAAAAAAAATGATTCAATAAATTAAAACACACAAGGATTTTTTTTTTCTTCAACACATTGAACACAAGCAGTCAAGTTCTTAGCCTCCTCAACCCAAATTAACCATTCAGTAAAAACACAATTTTGCAAAGCGGTCGACTGTCAAGAAAGATCAGAACATCGTGAGCATTATTCAAACTTGAAATCATCACTCCACAAATATTGATAGATATGAATAACTTCAATTCAATAATGTCATGAAAATACAAGAATTCAATGGATCATTGTAGTTAGCCTACTAGTCATATAACCAAGCTTCTTGAATTTTTATTGGAATGAGAATTCAAGGAATATATATTCTCCCTTTCCATTTTTTTTTGGTAGGTACTTTCGAGGCATTCTTCCACTAGGTTTATATTTTGAATTTTCGTTCAAACACTCCTAGGGTGGTTTCCCATACTCATATTTGTGTCGCCGTTTTACATAAAAGACAAACATGAGGCTCATGAATGCTCCTAGTTACTAAGCAACAACAAATAGAGGAGTATAACCTCAAATGGATTCTCTTTTTTTTTCTTCTTTTTTTTCATTTTTTTTTTCACAAGCTTGGTATAACAACTAGTTAACCACCACTAAATCATGAATTCTCAAACGTTCATAACACTAAGCTTTGTCGTAAATGCCTTAACAAATCAAGTATTATGGAGTTGGAAATCTCGTCAAAATTTAGCACACATCTACATCAATCTATTCTCGACAATCAATTGCTTCACATTGAAAACATAAATCAAAAAGTTAATTTTGGTGTGATTGGGCTAAGTTATTGACTAGCAAACACTCAATTTGTTAAAAAAAAATTACCTCTTATCGACAACCTACAAATAAAAGCAAGCACACATGTTTAAGAATGTAATTGCACCTACCTCCAACTTTAAAGGTTCACATTGTCCTCAATGTGAAAGAAAGAGATGGACCAACACAAACAAAACACTCAAAAATCAATCATACTAGAAGAAAATAAAAGAGGTGGAAAAGAAAAATACGACCTTACTAGAAGAGTGAAATCGGTATTGAGCGACCATTGGGTTGTTTAGTACGAGACCTTCATCGGCATCTTCATACCTAATCAAGGATACACAACTCGAATACCGTGAAATCATCAAATATATATATATATATATAAAAATTTTTTTTTTTGAGTTTTTTTTTTTTGAAAATTTTTTTTAATAAAAACACGGCCGTGCTTTTTAAGCACGGCCAGGGCGTGTTCGGTACGAATTTTTTCGATAAAAATGTTTTTTTTTTTATTTTTTTTTTGAAAAACACGGCCGTGCTTGAAAAGCACGGCCTGGGCATGTTCGGTGCGAAATTTTCCTACAAAACCTTGGATTTTTTAAACACGGCCGGGGTGTGTTCGCGAACCGAGAAAACGAACACGGCGCCAAAAACTTGATGGCTCAAAAGCTACTCTAGAAAACTTAGGCAAGTGCACCTATCGTTTTGTAGTATAGATTATTGAGTACCGAGTGTCATTCCCACGAAGATTGTAAGTACTAATAATTACCGTCTTTTTGTTATCTAATCTAGTAATTTTTAGTTTTGTTTGTTAAAATGGAAAATGGAAAATAGAGAATTTAAGATAATTGCAACTTACAAAAAGAAATCAAATAAAAATAGATTGTAGAATGAGAAATCAAGAGATAGAAGTGTGTTGAATGTAAATCCCTCTAGAATGTTTTTGTGATTCAACAAGATAAAAATACAACCATAAGCCCTTAAGCAAAAACCAACCTCTTTTAATAAAATCTCATGTTATGTGGACCGTAGAAATTCCCGATTTAAGTTAAACCCTTTCTCAAGGCGAAAAACTCATAATCTCAAGTTGATTAACTGAAATCTCTTTCTAGTTAAAACCCCCAAAATTGCATTATAACGATTTATGAATTCCCATATTAGGTTTGACCCTAATTCAGAAGATTTATGTCGTCCTATATCTAGGATTGCATGCAACTCTTTTCACTTATATAGGTTCTTTCCCACCATAAATCTCTCGATTATCCGATGAGGAATAAATATCAAATTAATATACCGGAAATATCAACTTGAATGAAATAAACATGATATAAGTGAATCACACAAGACATGAGAATTTTATTAAAAACATACAAACCTTAATCACAAATCCATTCTAGAGTTCATTACATTCAAACACTAGTAGTTTAGCTACTCATAATTTTGACAAAAGAATAAATTACACAAGAAGATTTAAGTGTTGTAAACATGGTGTACTTATCTTTCTCAAAATCTCAATGACTTCTTCCTTTGATAGATGGTGTTGATCCAAGCCTTCTTCTCCAATATTGCTACAAGCTTACTCCTCCAAGACCTCTTGATCCCAATTCCACTCAAAATGTTAAACACAATGAATATTTTCTAAGTATCTATGATGAATACACAATGAATCTCTATATGAATGAATATTACATGAATTATATATATTTCCAACTCAAACTCTTGGCTTTTATAGGCACCATCTTTGTGAAAGAACACATCAATAATGCTAACAAATGCTCCACTTCCGTGGTTGTTGGTTGAATCATTGTGTGCACATTCATGGTTGAGTTGGTTGAATCATTGTGTCCACATGACAATTGAGGGAATAATAGAGTTTGGTGCATCAAAATGAGGTGTAAAAGTTGCTCAAAGGTTGTCAAAAAGCAGAAAGGGAAAGTCTCCATAAATTCCGCCAAAGAAAAAAAACCAGTCTGGACGAAAAGCACGGACAGGCTCATTTTTTTTTAATTTTTTTTTTCAATTCCCAAGAAATAAAAAAAAATTAATTAAAAGAAAATGCACACAAAATGCCGGGTTGCCCGGTTAGCGCTTCTTTAAAGTCGTATATTTGGATCGTTTACCCAAATGTGGAGATTAGTCGGGTGGAGCTTTGGACTTATGAAAATCCCTTAGGTATTTAGTAGTATTACCTCCAACTTTATGCTTCAAAATGTGATCTTTGAACTTTCCGGTCCCCTTTTCGGGCATAAGCTTCCAACATGGACTTAGAACAACACTTTTCTCCAAGAGATTTTTAGATGTCTCATCGCGGCAACGAAATTGAAACGGCAAAAGAACAAGTAGTATCTTTTTCAATATCAACATGAATTTTAAAAATTACTTGTTCATCTCCCACCCTCAAAGTTAATTTTCCTCATGCACATCAATGATTGATTTTGCCGTAGCCAAGAAAGAACGCCCAAGAATTAGAGGAACCTCAATATCATCATGCATGTCAAGAATAACAAAATCAACCGGGAATATGAATTTATCGATCTTGACTAACACATCATTAATAATACCTCTAGGATGTTTAATCGATTTATCGGCTAAGTGTATGTCCATCCTAGCAGGGTTTCGGTTCACTTAATCCCATATGCTTGAATGTTTCATAAGACATCACATTGATACTAGCTCCTAAGTCGGCTAGTGCTCTATCAACAGTAAACCATCAATTGTACAAGGGATAATAAAACTTCCCGGATCATTACATTTTTGTGGTAGATTATTGGAAGAACATTTATCATTCAATTGCACATTTGATAGTTCGTTAAGCTTATTTTCATTAGAAATGATGTCATTTAGATCCTTAGCATGCTTTGAAAGAGGTTGAACAAATGGAATATTAGTATGTAGTTGCTTGAATGACTCAAGGTACTTACCAAATTTGTCCTCCTTCTATCTTCTTCGGTTAGACTCAAAGAAGGATCTTGGGCTTGTATTCGGCGACCACCTTTTTCATGGGCTTTTCTTCGTGTTTGTCGCCCTCCACATATTTCTCGCATGGTGGCATTGGCATAATCATGATCATGTGGAAAAGCGATGGTGATTGCCTTTACGTGCTCCCTCGGGGTTTGGCCGGTGTTACCTGGCAAACTTCCTTGTGGCCTTTTGGAAATCATTTTTGCAATCTGTCTATTTGGTTTTCCAGTTATGGATAGATGCCTCTTGATTTCTCAAGGATGTTTCCATCGCCTGGAATCGGGTATCGTTGATTGCACAAACTTTGTTATAAGATCTTCCAAGTTAGCTTACCTTGATTTGGTGAAACCGGAGACGTGTGTAGATCGGGATTGGGATTAGGTCATGGTTGGCCTTGGTTTCCCAACCGAAATTAGGATGTTGTCGCCACCCGGATTGTATGTGTTGTTGTAAGGATTACTTGGGTAATTTCGCCTTGATTCCCAACGTAATTAGCATGTTGATGTGAGGTATTGTGTGTGGGCCCCGATGATTATGCAATCCTCCGCAAGTTTCACAAGATAAAACATGTGGTGGTGGTGGTTTAGGAGCCGCTAGATCGTTGATCTTTTGGGTCAAAGCTTCGACTTGTGCGGTAGTGTAACCATCGACCGCATTATAAACACCCACTGCTGTTCAGCTTACCGCGTGACGGATTGCCATTGATAGCCATTCATGGCCATCCCTTCTATGAGATATTGGGGAGCGGGTGTTTTATTATTCAATGTTCCCCCCGCCGCATCAATCATTTGCCTCGTCGATGAGAGTAGCCCATTGTAAAATGTTTGGACTTGCATCCAAATGGGAATACCATGATGTGGGCATTTTCGCAAAGAATTCTTTGAATCTCTCCCAAGTGTCGTACAAGGTTTCATCGTCCTCTTGAGTGAATGAAGAGATCTCATTCCTCAATCGTGCGGTTTTTTAGCGGGTGGGAAATACTTTAGCAGAATTTTTCCGCCATAATGCTCCATGTTGTGATTGTTCCTTCGGTAAAGTGTTTAGCCATTGTTTAGCCCGTCCCGAAGAGTAAATGGGAACAAGCGTAAGCGGATGGCATCGTCAGAGACTCCATTTATTTTGAAAGACGCAAATTTCGAGGAAATTCGCGATATGATTATTGGATCTTCATCCCAGGTAGGCCGTCGAATTGAACAAATTGTTGCACCATTTGAATGACATTCGGTTTGATTTCAAAATTATTGGTCGCAACAATGCGGGCCTTACGATACTAGACGACGCATCATCCATAGATGGCTTGGCGTAGTCGTACATGGTTCTTTGTTGTTCATCCGCCATATCGGGATCCTTGCTTTCGTTAGTATCTCCTCGTGATCTGTACTTCAATACTTTTCCGTGTTGCTACCGGCGGTCTCGCGCTTCCAAATTCGGCGACGAGTAGGCATGCACTATGGTAAACAAGGAGGATAAGTATAATCCAAGACTTACAAATATAGATACCTAGAAAGACAATTTTGAAAATATAAAAAAATGATTAAATTAACAAAAATAAGGTGTTCTTAATATTACAATCCCTCAAAAATGGCGCAAAAACTTGATGGCTCAAAAGCTACTCTAGAAAACTTTAGGCAAGTGCACCTATCGTTTTGTAGTATAGATTATTGAGTACCGAGTGTCATTCCCACGAAGATTGTAAGTACTAATAATTACCGTCTTTTTGTTATCTAATCTAGTAATTTTCAGAGTTTTGTTTGTTAAAATGGAAAATGGAAAATAGAGAATTTAAGATAATTGCAACTTACAAAAAGAAATCAAATAAAAATAGATTGTAGAATGAGAAATCAAGAGATAGAAGTGTGTTGAATGTAAATCCCTCTAGAATGTTTTTGTGATTCAACAAGATAAAAATACAACCATAAGCCCTTAAGCAAAAACCAACCTCTTTTAATAAAATCTCATGTTATGTGGACCGTAGAAATTCCCGATTTAAGTTAAACCCTTTCTCAAGGCGAAAAACTCCTAATAACAAGTTGATTAACTGAAATCTCTTTCTAGTTAAAACCCCTAAAATTGCATTATAACAATTTATGAATTCCCATATTAGGTTTGACCCTAATTCATAAGATTTATGTCGTCCTATATCTAGGATTGCATGCAACTCTTTTCACTTATATAGGTTCTTTCCCACCATAAATCTCTCGATTATCCGATGAGGAATAAATATCAAATTAATATACCGGAAATATCAACTTGAATGAAATAAACATGATATAAGTGAATCACACAAGACATGAGAATTTTATTAAAAACATACAAACCTTAATCACAAATCCATTCTAGAGTTCATTACATTCAAACACTAGTAGTTTAGCTACTCATGATTTTGACAAAAGAATAAATTACACAAGAAGATTTAAGTGTTGTAAACATGGTGTACTTATCTTTCTCAAAATCTCAATGACTTCTTCCTTTGATAGATGGTGTTGATCCAAGCCTTCTTCTCCAATATTGCTACAAGCTTACTCCTCCAAGACCTCTTGATCCCAATTCCACTCAAAATGTTAAACACGATGAATATTTTCTAAGTATCTATGATGAATACACAATGAATCTCTATATGAATGAATATTACATGAATTATATATATTTCCAACTCAAACTCTTGGCTTTTATAGGCACCATCTTTGTGAAAGAACACATCAATAATGCTAACAAATGCTCCACTTCCATGGTTGTTGGTTGAATCATTGTGTGCACATTCATGGTTGAGTTGGTTGAATCATTGTGTCCACATGACAATTGAGGGAATAATAGAGCTTGGTGCATCAAAATGAGGTGTAAAAGTTGATCAAAGGTTGTCAAAAAGCAGAAAGGGAAAGTCTCCATAAATTCCGCCAAAGAAAAAAAACCAGTCTGGACGAAAAGCACGCCCGTGCTTTAAAAGCACGGGCAGGCTCATTTTTTTTTTTAAATTTTTTTTTTCAATTCCCAAGAAATAAAAAAAAATTAAGTAAAAGAAAATGCACACAAAATGCCGGGTTGCCTCCCGGTTAGCGCTTCTTTAAAGTCCTATAGCTGGATCGTTTACCCAAATGTGGAGATTAGTCGGGTGGAGCTTTGGACTTATGAAAATCCCTTAGGTATTTAGTAGTATTACCTCCAACTTTATGCTTCAAAATGTGATCTTTGAACTTTCCTAGGTCCCCTTTTCGGGCATAAGCTTCCAACATGGACTTTGAACAACACTTTTCTCCAAGAGATTTTTAGATGTCTCATCGCGGCGAAATTGAAACGGCAAAAGAACAAGTAGTATCCTTTTCAATATCAACATGAATTTTAAAAATTACTTGTTCATCTCCCACCCTCAAAGTTAATTTTCCTCATGCACATCAATGATTGATTTTGCCGTAGCAAGAAAGAATGCCCAAGAAAATGCACACAAAATGTCGGGGTCGAAAAATTGCTCGTTTTTAACTACTAAAAAGCACGGCCGTGCTTAAAAACACACCGCCCGTGTTGATCGAGAAGGCCCCGAAATGACGCGTTTAGCTTGGGATTTTGAGTGTTTTTGCATCCGAAACCCGGGTATGTTTTGACATGAAACCATGGCCCAAAATTCACCAAAAATGACTCCAAATCATCAATCTACACCAATAAAAGCATCTCGCAGTAATGTGAACCATGTACAATCAAAAATTTATGAAACTAACGATAAAATAACTCAAATCATACTTAAATATACACATAAAACATGCATAAAAAGACCCTTATCATTGCTCATGTGCCCTTCCAATAGCCGCTTGGCTATCATAGTGAATCATTACGAATGCATGGGCTTTTTCCAACATGGAATGTCTTCTAGAAAGTTTGAAGCCACTCGCTTCTTCACCGCCTTTATCCAAAGCTATAAACTCGAATTCCATGGTGGACCGAGCTATACATGTTTGCTTCGTGGACTTCCACGATACCGCACCACCTCCAATGGTGAATATGTATCCACTAGTTGAATAAGAATCTTTCGAATCAAATCCAACTAGCATCACTATATCCTTCAAATGCACATTTGGATATCTTGAGTAGTATAGCCCATAATCCAAGGTATACTTCAAGTATTTTAACACCCTGGTTAACGCTTTCCAATGCTCGTGGCTTGGATTGCTCGTGAACCTACTCAACATATTTACTGAGGGTAGGCCAAGTCCGGGCGTGTACAATTTGTGATGTACATCGACTACCTATTATACATGAGTATTCCATCCGAGCCATCGTGGTTCGCTTTATTAGAAACCGATTTATACTTAAATCAATGGGTGTCTTTGACGGTGAATCGTCAAAAGCATTGAATTTCTTGAGTACTTTCTCCACATAGTGGGATTGTGACAAGATAATTCCATCGGGAGTTCTCACGATTTTTATCCCAAGGATTACATCGTGATCCCCATATCCTTCATGCCAAAGTTCCTCTTTAACATTCTTTTAGTCTCCATGATAGTATCATGATGACTCGCCCATGATTAACAAATCGTCTATATAGACAAACTATGACAAATGCTTCGATGTCCCTTCGACATATACGCATTTATCATACTCGTTGATTTTAAATCCATTTGACAACATCGTATTGTCAAACTTAAGATGCCATTGTTTTGGAGCTTGCTTGGTCCGTACAAGGATCTTATTAACTTGCACACCTTCTTTTCGACCGGGTGCAACAAACCCTTCAAAGTTGTTCCAAGTAGATTTCAACATCTATCTCTCCATTCGAAATATCGTCTTGACATCCATCTCGATGAATCTCTAGATTGTGCAAAGCAAAGAATCGCAAAGAAACACCCGAATAGACGCAATCCTCGTTACTGGAGAATAGGTATCAAAGAAGTCATATCCTTCCTTTTGTTTAAAGCCTTTAGCTACAAGCCGTTCTTTATACTTATCAATAGTCCCATCTGCTTTATACTTCTTCTTTAGGATCCATTTACATCCTAAAGGTTTATGACTAGTAGGGATATCAACCAACTCCCAAGTATGGTTCTGCAGAATGGACTCGATTTCACTATTGATAGCTTCTTGCCAGAGCGGAGCATCTGGACTGCTTAGAGTCTCTTTAATCGAGTTTGGCTCACCATCTAACATAAATGTTATGTAATCTGGCCCAAAAGACTTAGTCGTCTTAGACCTCTTACTGTGTCTCGGTTCTTCACTAATTGGTATTGAACCACTTGCACTTTCGTGAGTTCTTTTATTAGTACTCACTTCTAATTTTTCTCTACAAGGGTAGACATCCTCAAAGAATACATCATTCCTTGATTCGATTATGGTACCTTGATCATTTAGGATTTTTTCGACTTATCTATCATAAACCTATATGCACTACTTTGGTATGCATATCCCACAAAGACACAATCAACTGTCTTTGGTCCAATTTTAACTTGTTTTGGTTCGGTATTGCTACCTTAGCCTAAACACCCCCACACTTTAAGGTATTTATAAGAAGCTTATGATTTTTCCACAATTCGTAAGGTGTCTTATTTTTCCCTTTAAGTGGTATTTTATTCAATACGTGGTTGGTCATTGTTAAAACAGCCTTTCCCCACATATGCAGGGTAATCAGGAACTTATCAACATGGCATTCATCATCTCTTTTAGAGTCCGGTTTTTGCGTTCAAAGAACACCGTTAGATCGTGGTGAATATGGGTCGTTGTTTGATGAATTATGCCCGATGGGTACATAGTTCTTCAAATGGGGCAACATATTCGCCACCTCTATCACTCCGAATTATTTTAATCCTACGCTAAGTTGATTTTCAACTTCATTTTTATAATTCTTAAAAGCCTCTAACGCTTCATCTTTGCTTCTTAACAAGTATAAGTAGCAAAACCTTGTGCAATCATCAATAAATGTGATGAAATATTTTTTACCACCTTTAGTTTGCACAAATTTTAGATCACACACATCAATGTGTATCAACTCTAAAGGTGAAGTGCTCCTTTCAACCGAATGAAACGGTAATTTAGCCATTTTAGCTTCAACACAAACTTCACATTTTCTTTGTGAGTTTACTTCAGGTAAATTAATTAATTCTAAATTTACCAATCTTTTTATAGCATTGATTTACATGTCCTAATCTAATATGCCATAAATTAGAGCACTCAAAGAATATAAAAGAAGAAGATTACATGTCCTAATCTAATATGTCCTAATCATTACATTCATTTTAAAAACGATCCTTTGTCTAGATAACCCTACCAAGGAATCGTCCAAATTTGCTAAGTACAAACTTTTCGACTCAAAAACTAGTCTAAACCCATGGTTGACCGGCGAACCCGAAACAGCATTTTTGCGGATGTCCTGGGACATGCAAAGACATCCTTGCCTTCAACTCCTTTCCCGAAGTAAGCTTTAGCACCACCGTTCCAACCCCAAAGAACATCAAAAGAGGCGTGATTCCTCATATGGAGCTTCCTTCCGGTCGATGGGATGTATGAAGAGAATACATCCTTATTAGAACAGACATGGCAAGTGGCACCGGTATCTACAAACCATTCTTTTGGGTTATCCACCAAATTGGCTTCAAAACACCACCGACATGTCAACTTGGTCGGCTCCCTTTCTTCAACCACATTGGCATTGGTGCTTTTTTTTTTTTTCTTTGGTCGACGATACTCCTTTGCCATATGGTTCGGTTTGCCACGATTGTAGCAAGCTCCTGGAATTTTCAGTTGCCGGTTTCTTGCGCTTTATCGTTAGGCCTTTTCTTCGAGTTACTTGACGAGCCGTGCTCCATCAAGTTGGCTTTTGACTCCATATGGACAAGCTTGGACTTAGAGTCAATCCTCCTCTTGTCTTCCTCAATTCGAGTTTGACAATCGATCCTCTAGTCCCATCTCCTTTCGCTTATGTTTGAGATAATTCTTGAAATCCCTCCAACTTGGGGCAATTTCTCAATCAAGGCGGCCACTTGAATGCTTCGGCAAAGCCATTCCTCGGCAGAGATTTCATGTAAGATCAACTGGAACTTGAACTTGTTCCATCACGGTTTTAGAATCAACCATCACAAAATCCAAGAACTTACCGACAACAAATTTCTTTGTGCCGGCATCCTCGGTTTTGTACTTCTTCTCCAAAGAATCCCACAATTCTTTAGAGGAATTCACAGCACAATACACATTGTAAAGTGCATCACTAAGTCCGTTTAGGACATAGTTACGGCACAGAAAATCACCCTGGCCCCATGCATCAAACGCATCGCATTTTTCAGCATTCGTTTCATTCTCAGCAACAACAGAAGCGTCCTCGGTCAGATATTTCGCCAGACTCAGAGTAGTCAGGTAAAACAACATTTTTTGCTGCCACCTCTTGAAGTCGAAACCCATGAATTTTTCGAGTTTTTCAGCTTGAGCAGGAGGGACGATCGGGGTTCTGCTTGTGCTTGCCATCGATAAGTTCGTTAATTGCTTTGTGATTGTTGATTACAATGGTACAAAAATCGGGATGCCTTCAAAATGGCAAATTACAGAAACAAAGATTACAAGAAAAATACTATCTATTACAACTTCTTCAAAAGAACTTTCGTGGTTTAGTCGAGACGAATCTCTTTCCACAAAGCAATTACGCCCGGCTAGTGCTCACGGTTTGACGTATTGCTTCCAAAGATGAAACGACTTACGTCTTCTGTGTAGTAGCACCACTAACACGGAAGCACCTTCGAACTAGAAATGTGCTGAAGACTGGTTGTTGGACTTAGTGCAGAATGTAGAAAATAGCTTTTGGAGGTGTATGAAATCTATGAATTTTTCAGTAAAATCTGCGCAATGCACAACAATGATTTTATAGACAACCAACACCTGCAGGAGATAAAAAAGTAGTGGGCATTAGTCCAATTGTAACATCCCAGATGTTACACCCCACTACTCCATAACAGACAAGTAGTGGGCTCTTTTCAGATGATCACTACTATAGGAGTTACTAACTCAAACAGTCACACGAATCGGACACCTACAATGCCCGGATTCATTGGGCTTTCCATCATCGCTCGAACCGGGCCAAGCCCATTTTCGAGTGGCAAAACTTTAGTGGACTGCACCCATAGGGTCGGGCCGCCCGCCCCAAGCCCAAGCCGGCCCCAGCCCTAGACCTGGCCCAGGCCGAGGCCGGGCCGGGCGGGCGCGCGCGCGTGTGGCTTACTTGTGATCATCCACTTGTGTTATAATTTATACAACAAATAACACCTTCTAGTAAATAAACTAGGATAAACTATGATTTGTATTCCATGTGGGATACGGCAAAAACCTTTCATTTCCCTTTACATAAATTTATGTGGCTACCTTCGTGTATTAATTTCTCACTCACCGAAATTCAGTTTTGAGAAATAAAAAATACTACGAACTTCTACTCGGAACGTAGATTAATAATATATAATTTAATTCCTCCAAAATTAAATTCTTAGACACCGAAAATTTGGTCAAAATCGGGACGACGCCCATTTTCTCAAACCCAAATTTCCAACATATTATTCATGGGCCCTAATCCACCTATAACGTGTTAGAGTCGTATCATGTAAGAAAATGTTACCCAACATCCGAGCAACAAAAAATTCTGGTTTACCAACAAAATTTACCGATATACATGATTTTATCACTAAATTTTAAGTTACATACATAATACCTATAAAATACCGATGTAAAGTGTCTGTCGTTATCTTTTATACATGTACAAATAGATATAGAGATAGAGATATAGATATATGGATAGAGATAGAGAAAGATTTGGCTTAGAGTGTTTTATATTTAATTTTTATTTTGGCTTAAGAGTGGTTTTAGTTTTTCATTTTTCTTATTTAGAAGTTATAAGCGATATTATTAATTTCATAGTCATATGATTTGTGGTGATGAAGCCAGAATGCCTGGATCGAATCTATATCCTTAAAATTTGGTGAGTGTGGAGCATGAATATACAACCGAAACAGAATAACAATTCATACAACATGGATATTGCTATGTACTTTCAATACAAATAATATTGTGCATATATATTCACACAAATACTAATCATAATTTTATTCGTACAACTATTTCCGAGTAAACCCAAAAAACTCTCTCTATAACACAAACCCAAGACACAAATATGTGCTTAATCTTTTGTTGGTATGCAAATCAACCGCTTGATTCGATCAATTTCTAGTTGATTGTCCGTTGTACAACTTCATTTATGTATAAATTAAAGCTCTTGATAAATTGTCAGACGTCAAAAACAAGGCAATTTTTTTAGTCCTTTAAGTCGGACTACTCGGATATTTTGTCCTTTATTTCTCTCGATTTTGATTTTGGTCCTTTTTCTGGTATAAGTTCGGATTTTTAGTTCTCCTACCGCCTGCAGCAGGTAACTCTTACCGGTTGAGTTGAGATGGAATTTATTTTTAACAAAACATTAAAATTAATTTTTTTTTGCTGATGTGGATAATTGACTAGGAAATTTTTTGGAGGGAAACAAAACCATGCTTGTGGCACGTGACTTAGCAGTCAAAGAATAAGTCAATTATATCACACTTTACTCTCTAAAACCCTAAACCCTTGATCTTCCAAAAAAACCCCAAACTATAACATCATCCATCAATCATCAGGAGCAAATTTTTGAAAGAAATCAAAACAAAAATTGAAATAATTCGTTGAGCTCGTCGACATGAAGCCTAGAGATCCCGAAAATTTTGATTCACAACCGCTTGACAATGGTGAGTTTTTTATGATCTGAATCTTCTTTTTTCCCAACAAACTCACTTTTTTTTATGTTTATTTGTGTTAATGAGTACATGCTAATAAATCTTATTATTTTTAAACAAAAAGTTGAGTTGGAGACTTTAAATGTTGGGCACGATTTTTTGTCTGATTATTGCAATTATGATTCATGTTGTTGGTTGCTTTGTTTATTATGGTGGTGGTCTACCATTAATTTTTTTATTAATTTAGTTGGTATATTTACTTTGTGTATTTTTTTTTGTCAGAAGGAGATTTTAATTTGAATGACTATGTTGAATGGGGTATAAATCATGGTGATGTTGATGGTTTATTTGATGATGTTATTGAGGAGGGAAAGATGTTGAGGCGGTGATGAGATAGAGAAGCGGATGAAGTTGATAAAGAGACTCATAGTCTTGAGGACGATGTGAATATAAATTAGGTTCGATAGTGAAGGTGTAGATGATGACACATTATACCATGAGAATATAGATTTAGATCTTGAGTGGGTAGACAATCTAAGTGAGAATGATGGGCATAACCAAGCGGCATGATGAGTGTGGGGAGGTTGGTGTCTTTGAAAGTGGAGATGACTATGCTAGTGGTAAAGACATGGTGATGGGCAACATGCACCGGTTTTTAACACTTTGTCCCCTATATGACCTGTCTTTGAATTAGATATGGTCTTTAGCAACAAACATGAGATCGAATGGCGGTCATTCACATGCAATAAAGCAAAAAGGAATTGCATGCAAAATGTGAAAATAGTGACTGTCAATGGAAACTTCATGCAATCAAACCTAAGAATGAAATAACATCTAAGATTAGGGAGTATTATCCTACTCACACATGTCCCCAAGCTTTCAATGTTAAAAATATGAAGTCTAACTGGTTGAGTGGGAAATACCTCCACAAGTTTAAGTCAGATCCTAATAGGAATGTTAGAGGTTTTAGGGTTGATGTGATGGAGGAAATTAGGTGCAATGTAACACATTATTAGGCATACAGGGCAAAAAGATTGGCATTGGAACAATTAGAAGGTGATTCAACTGTGCAATATGCTTTATTGTGGGATTATCTTTGAAAAAATAAAAAGAACAAATCCAGGGTCCACTGTCATTATAGGAACATATCAGAGTGATGGGGAGAACAGATTTGACAGAATGTATGTGTGTTTCCATGCCTTGAAGATGGGGTTTGTTAATGGATGCAGATCTTTGGTTGGGGTAGATGGTTGCCATCTAAAAGGGCCTCATGGGGGAGTACTTTTAACAGCTGTTGGCCTTGATCCTAATAATAATATTTTTCCAATTGCATATGCTGTTGTCAATAAAGAAAATAGGGATACCTGGGACTGGTTTTTAACACTTTTCAAGCTTGATATGCACATTAAAAATGACTATGAGTGGACCTTTATGTCTGATAAACATAAAGGTTTAATACAAGCTTTCCAAGAGGTATTTCCTAATGTTGAACATAGGTTTTGTGTAAGACACATGCATAACAATTTCAAAAATCTTTGGGTTTAAGGGTCAAGCTTATAAAATCATGATCCGGGGAGAGCTAAGGCCACAACTATTAATGACTTTATGAGGAGAATGAGTGATCTGCGGGGGATGGATCAGAAGGCATATGAATGGTTCAATGATAAACCCCCACATCAGTGGAGTAAGTCACACTTTTCTTGCCATCCTAGGTCTGACATGTTACTAAACAACTTATGTGAAACCTTCAACAGTAACATTTTAGAGGCTAGGGGGAAGCCTATTCTATCTATGATGGAGTGGCTACAAGAGTATATGATGAGAAGAATGCAAGAAAACAGAGACAGATGCAAAAAAAAAAAAATGGAAGTCAAAATTGTGTCCTAGGATCAAAAAAATACTTGAAAATAATGTAGAAAAGTGTGTTGAATGTATGGCTGTTAAGGCAGATGATAATCATTATCAAATAAATTGCAATGATGGTAACAAATATAATGTGGATTTGGAGAAAATGACTTGTGGTTGTAGGAAATGGGATTTAACTGGAATCCCATGTAAGCATGATGTATGTGCCATCATAAGCTAGGGGTGGAATCTTGAAAATTATACCAATAGTTGCTACTTTGTGGAAACTTATCATAAGGTATATGAGCCAGTGATTATGCCCATAAATGGTAGAAATGAGTGGCCAAAATCAGATTTTATTCCTATACAACCACCAAACTTTGGACGACCTGCTGGTAGGCCTACTAAGGTAAGAATAGGAGAACCTGATGAGTTGGTTCAGAAGCAGAAAAAAGGAGTAGGGGCATGCCAAAGCAAAAACATTCATACAAAATTAGAAGACAACATAGTACATTAACATGTAAAAAATGTGGTGGAGAGGGACACAATAAAAGGTATTGTCCTAGCATTAGTGAAGCAAAAAATGCAAGCCAATGTGAAGAGTGCAGTCAAATTACACAAGCTGAAATATCCCAAAGACCCACAAAATTACAGGTATTATAACAGTTTATAACTTGATATGTGTTTTCACCATTTTAATTCAATCTTTGATGTTGATTTAAATTTACTTTCATAGGTGAGGAGGAAGAACACATGTGCTATTACCAACCAAGAACCAGGAACTTCATTGAAAGGAAAAACAAATGTATCTTAGACAATATTTAGCACCCCTACTGAACAGGTGAATGAAGTTATACCAAGAACCATGTTCTTCTTTAGTAATATTTTTTTGGCAATATTAACAATTTTAATTAATATTTTGAACAGGTGAATGAAGCTATATCAGACCCTTTTGAAAGGCCACTTAGAGCTGCACCAAGAATGTATGATCAACTCCAGATGCAACAAGAGAAGGTCCCCAGCTCTAGCCAAAAAAATGTAAAAGGAGACATGAAGTATGTGTCACTTTCCAACTTAGCAGCAATATTATTGGGAAAGAATGATTCACCGGGGAGTCAATGACAAGGGGAAGAAACTAATATAGTGATTTTGAGATGTTTACATTTTTTGCTAGATGGTTAAAACAATGTCTAAACTTCAAATCATTTTGTATGACTTCAAGTTGGATGTTAGGCAAATGTTATGACATTCTGACTTTATTTTGGACAAATTTGTTCTCATTTTTACTTTCAGTGAATTTTAGATATGGTTTCAATATGGTTCATTTTGGTTTCATTTTGACCATATTATTATTCAAAAAGATATGTAACGGGTAAATGCACCCATAAAATACATCAAAAATACAAAATTGAACTTATTAGTAGAGGGAGATTGTATAATAGAAAATTCACCAAATACAAAAAACAATCCAGTGGAATTGATATACATATTACTAAACACCCATAATCTTAACATTTGCTGAAATCTAAACTTAGCTAAAGGCTTAAACTAACTAGCCCTACATTGTCAATTTCCCTCCACCAACACAATAAGCGTTTTTAGAAAATCATCCATAAGATCGAGAAAATCATCCACGAGATCATGAGTAACAGTTTCAGCTGATTCTTCTCTTTTTTCCAATTTCTTCACTTCTTCATCAAGAGTTACTATTTTGCGTCGCAAATTCGGAATGATATTCATTGCCCTAGAGCACATAGGTGGATCTTCCCACGCAAAGAAATTGCACCCACCTCTCTGCAATTATTGGGCAGAACCTCCTTAAATTAAGATCAATAAATAAATAAATAAAATTAAACAAAAAAGTAAAATAAAATTCACCTTCCAATCTAAGCATCCATGAAATCTTCTCCCTGGATTATCATTTGTCCATGAAGTGCGAAGTTGAGCTCTTTTTCCACATTTGCAATACAATAAACTGGGTGAAGAAACTGAAGACATAATTTCTTCAATTCTCAAGCTGATCTTGGTACTCTTTGGAGTTTGGAGAAGAAATGAAAAGTTTACTTTGGAAAATGGGGGAAAAAATGATGTTAAGAATATTGTTTCCCTCCATTTTGCCATGCATGGTTTTGTTTCCCTCCAAAAATATCCTAGTCAATGGTCCACATCAACAAATAAAATGAATTTTGATGTTTTGTTGAAAAAGAAATTCCACCTCAGCTCAACCAGTAAGAGCTACCTGCTGCAGGCAATAGGAGGACTAAAAGTCCGAACTTATATCAGAAAAAAGGACCAAAATCAAAATCAAGAGAAATAAAGGACGAAATATCCGAGCAGTCCGACTTAAGGACGAAAAAAAATTGCCTCAAAAACAATCACCACAATAGCATATTTCAATATTAAATTAAATAGGACAAATACACATGTTATTGTTTAACCATTATTAATATACATGTGCCATTACCTGACGATATGTGACAGAAGCGAGATTAAATTCTTTGGTACATGTTTTATCCAGCTCCTTCCGTTGCGAAGTTCTGAATCAATGGATTATTTAAATCTGTTTAGATTTAAAATTTTGTTTTAGATCTATAGGCTTGTAATTGTTTTACATTTGATGTTGTAATCAGTTGTAAGTTTCTTCTGTTTTCTGAATAAAATTCATTTTGACTCAAAAAAAAAATGTTGTCCTTGCAAATAAATCTAATTGGAATTAAATGTGCACTAACCTTTTGAACCAAATTGCACCACTCATGACTTGAGTTCCACATCATTCCATGATGAATATATATTAACATAAAGGTAAGTCTCAAGTGTTACGAATTCAGATTTTTTCAATCTATCCTCTTCGATTTGCTTTGCACAAGTCACGGCTAAAGGATTGCAGTCAATTACTTCGAGGATGCCAAGTGATTCACCAAGTTCCAGAGGAATCTCTTCTAATTTGTAACAATTTTTAAGGCTTAGGCACTTGAGCAACGGGAAACATTTAGGCCGGATTGTCCAGTGCACCAGATCAGTATCTTCAATCATAAGAATCTCAAGCCGCTTGAACATGTTACAACGAACCTCCCATTTTGGGCCTTGAAAGGCATAACATCGTAGTTTGAGCACTTCAAGTTTTGGCAATGAACCAATCACCCTCATATCTTCCCAGGGATATCCAAACCCGGTCAAACACAACTTTCTGAGATATGATTGGAAAATCATGAGACGAGGAGGTCGTGCAACAACCTCGGGACTAAAAGTAGGATTCATGATGATACATTTGAGTGATTTTAGTTTATCGCAATAGGAAATAAGATCAAAGCAGATAACGGGTTCGAGAGCAGAAGGCACCAATTCAATTTGAATATCTAACTTTTTCAGATTAGGGAGTCCTTCAAGTACACCTTTTATTAAATTGTGAGCACTCACACATGAAAGTGTTAAGAGGTTTGGCAAGTGGCCCCCACAAGGATCTGGTAGGTCGCTTCCTATGACCTGAAGATATTTTAGTTCTTTCATATTCCAAATCTCCATCGGCAGAAATGATTGAGCTTCAAAGGATTTGATGCTCATATATCGACTGACAATCAAGAACTGAAGGTTCCAAAGTTTGGATATTGAAGAATGGAGGTGTCCATTAAAAGTGAGGGCAAGGTATTTTAGTTGGACTAGTGTTAATACTTCAATTGGAAACTCGTAGAAACGGACTGTAAGAGCATCTAGTATCCTGAGTAATCTCAAACGGACAAAAAATATTGGTATTGGATATTGATGTGGTGGACCAGTGCATAGGAGAGAACGTGCAGTTGAAATTGAAGACACTGAGTTGTATACATCTTTGATGTTGAATAAAACGTTATTGTGGATGCACAATCTACGATGGCTTTTTATACGTTTTGCTATTCCATCAACATAACTATTTATGACATGGAAAAACTTATTTTTTCAGCCTCTCTTTTGCAAAAGTGCCGGAGGAAGGAAGAATGGAGACGGCTAGTTTTAATTTCATAACTAGAGATTGTGGGATCAGTCACTAGAAGACTATTTGAATCAAATACCTCCAAAAATTCCTCCGGACTTGAGCGTTTGACCATATGTGGTTCAAGAAATCCCTCGGTACTCCACAACATGATGAGCTTGGATGTGGGAATCTCATTTTTTTGAGGGAAAACTCCCATATAAAGAAAGCATGCTTTTAAATGTTGAGGTAAGTAATTGTAGCTTGGGTGTAGTACCTTTGTGATATGATCATACGCGTCCATAAAAATTGAATTTTTTTCTTCTCGCTACCATGTTCCAAAGACGAGAGTCTTCTCGGCTTGGGATAGGAGGTCAAAACCCAACCATGACAATTGTTAGAGGAGACCTTCACATTTCTCGGCAATCCTTTTTCCAGCTTTTCTCAAGTTGGGGAGAGCACAACTCCCCACCAAACACCTTCTCACGAAGAAGATCCCAACTTTCTTCTTTTTGTTCGGAAACACATTGGATATTTAGTATAATAGAGAGTCGCATCTTTTACCCTAGTTGTCGAAGAATCGACTACCATTAGTGTCTTCGGAAGTGACCTTATCAAGCCATGCCAAGCCTCTCCATTCCATACATCATCTAACACAATGAGATATCGCCTACCCTTCAAACATGTGTGCAAGTACTTGGCTAAACTCGTATCTCCTTCTTTAAGTATATTTTTATCAAAGTTAGGATTGACTTGGGCTAGAATACCTTGCATGATTTCCTTCAATTGAAGTTTTTGGCCAACATTGACCCACACGCGATTGTCGAAATATTCGACAATCGATGGATCTTCAAAAAATTTCTTAGCAAGAGTAGTTTTACCAATGCCCGCCATCCCTATTAGCGAGACAATGTCTATTGTCATGGACGTAGCTACCGTAGGACGAGTGCGGTCGGCGGACCGCACTGGATCTTGGAGTGACCTTGTAAAATTTGATTTGGACCGCACTGAAAATTCAACCGAAGGTCTAGTTCATATAAAACAAATCAAGTTAAAATTCAAAAGGCCAATAAATCTTTTTGTCTTGTCTAAAATATTAAGAATTACCTGGTCCAATTAAAGTATATGAGTGGATAAATAATTGTCTTGTTTGTTATATACAGAGATATGTCTTCCAAACTTGATAATGAACATTTTTTTGGAAGTATTTTTCGAATGAATTTTTGTATCTAAAAGTCTATTCCATAATAATAATAGTTGTTTGGTCGTTAATTTAGAATATTTTTTTGGATAAGTTATTTATCCAAAAAGTTCATTGTAGATAAACCATAATTGGAGATTATGGAAACCCGAAAAAAATTGTTGGAATGTACGACCTTCATATTTGCCTCTTTTT
The DNA here is from genome assembly GCA_016081115.2 of Rehmannia glutinosa. NCBI lineage: Eukaryota > Viridiplantae > Streptophyta > Magnoliopsida > Lamiales > Orobanchaceae > Rehmannia > Rehmannia glutinosa. The sequence continues at coordinate 3,676,735 of CM071934.1, read as the reverse complement.
CTATTTTTTTTTCAAATATCGGTCCGACATCTGTCCTGCTAAAACGAAAGAATTTCTGACCGCACTGGCCGGAAATCCTGGCTACGCCCATGTCTATTGTACATCGCCACTCTTGCAAAATATGATTTTTGATCCTGCGAAATTCATCAGCAAATCCAACCATTTTCCCACCAAAATCACTTCTTGATTGAACAACATCATATTGTTCCGGCAACATCAATGGATCGCGTAATTCATTAGCGTAATAATCCTCCTTCAACTTCTTCACCGTGTGACAAAACGAATCGACATCTTGGTTTACTTCCTGCAGGTCCAGCGTGAATGATGATGGACGGCTCTGATCATGAGATAATTGTGAAATGAATTGATTTGACGTGTGAGATTCAATCACATCTTCTAATGTATTTGATGTCTCTCTGATCTGTCCATCAAAAGCATTGACCCTTTCGATGAATTCTTGCAAGGATTGAACCTCCTTGTATGCAGATTCTATGGTTTGTTTACATGATGGGGGAGAAATTGAAATATGGGAAGAATTAATAAGGTGATGTATTGTGTTTTTAAGAGAAATCACAGCAGCATAAGCCATTTCGGACAATTTCAATAAACTAGACAACTCTTTAGCAAAAGCACCAATTGTTGAACATTGTTAGCTAGACTATTGGTATAAAGAAGGCTGGCTTCCAGAGATGTGAAAATGAGTCAATTTGTATGAAATGATAATATTATTAAATGGGTATTAAAATGGCCAAAAGTATAGAACACAGCTGGCCACTAGGGAAATTTAACTTAAAAGTGATCAATGAATTAATAGTAATAGCAAGTTGCAGTTTTTTTTTCCCTTTAATCAATGAGAAAATGTTTATATTAATAATCACTGTAGTTCGCAGTTACGACCAACAGCAAGTTGCAATTTCTTAGTTATAAGTTTACTTGGACATAGGAACCTGACATTGTTTTATATTAATTTATTGGGTTGATACAAGAAATAAAGTAAATTGGGAGTTGGTGATATTATTGTATATTATGCACCGAAATTCGTGTTTTGGATTAGCAAGTGTCAAGTTGCATGATTTTTATTAGGGATGTCAAGGGGGCGAAGTGAAGCGGGGATAAAAAAATATTCATATATCATAAAATACATAATAATTCAAATAAAAATAAAATAAAAATAGAACAAAAAACAAGAAAATAAATTATTATGAACTTGTAATATATTTGTAAAAATTATCATTTTTAATGTATATATGTTGGATATAATATTAGGTACATAAAAATTACAGTCAAATATATTATATATGTAAATATATATTATTTATAAAAATTTGTTAATGCATATTATTTATTATTTTTGTTTTGTTAATGCATATTTTTTATAAAAAATATTATTTTTAATGTATATATGTTGGATATAATATTATGTACATAAAAATTACATCGTCACATACTCACATATATTATATATGTAAAACATATATTAAAGATGAAGTGGATATCCGCGGGACGGAAGTGATATCTATGCGCACCCGCCTTGCCCCGCCGCAGGTGACAGGGCGAGGCGATCCAAACATTGCGAGTCGGGGCGGGTCAGGGCGAATATTTGAAAACTTTTATTGGTAAATATGAATGTTTCTGTCAAAAATTGATTGCACTAATATGCCCTCTTATTGGATTAATTTTATTGGTAGAAACGTAAGTCACTATTTATGATAAATTTTGGGATAAATTTAACAAGTAGCCATTAGTTAGGAAGTTATCTTAATATAAATAGATGTTGTCTTACTAATTTGTACCAATAACCAAATTTGAGAAGAAAAAATAGCAAAGAATACTACTCTTCCATAAAAAACTCTCTTTTCTCTCTCGGACAAAATAGTCATTTCTGAAAAAGTTTCAAAAAGAATATACCGATATAAACGATTTTATAACTAGATTTTACGAGTTATATACAAAATATCTGAGAATAACGATGCAAAGGACTCTCGTTCTCTTCTCCTATGGAAGAGTAAGTCTCATGCGAGACCGTCTCATGGATTTAAATTTATAAGACGGATCCAACCCATTTCACAAATCAAAGCAAGTTAGATCCAAAATCAAATGGTTTAGCTAATATGGATCATTTTAGGATCCGTCTCACAACATTAATGTCATGTGAGGCGAGTCCATATGAGTCTTTGTCCCTATGGAAATTCATTTTTGTTTGTAAATGACGTTTTTGCCATTAAAATTTATAAAATAGATGGGGCTTTTTAGTCCAATCACTTTTTTACAAAAATATTGTCACTTTCGTACATGTAGAGTAGGTATGGCAATGGGACGAGACAAGTACCTGAAGATCTAAACCCATTCGATGCCTAGAACGGGATGGGTCGACCATCGCGGGCCGGGGGGTGGGGCGGGTCGACCCATTCTACCCCATTTTAAATTAAACTAAATACAAATAAAATAAAAAAAATATATTTATAAAATATTCTTTACAAAAGTTGGTATTATCAATTTATAAATATTAGATATAATATAAGAATACATAACAAAATATATTACAATATATAGTATGTATGCAAAACATATATTAAAATATATTTTAAAAATAAAGATTCTAAGCGGAGCAGGGTAGATATCCAGACTCGCCCCGTCCCGCCTCGCCGAGGGATGACCCAAACGGGCCGAGCAGGTCGGCACAGAGCGGGTCAGAATTGCCTGCCCTAATGTAGAGATAGAGATAGAGGTATAGATAGGAAAGATTGGGCTAAGAATGTTTATTTTTAACTTTTATTTGGGCTTAGAGTGTTTTTAGTTTTTCATCTAGAAGTTATGACTGATAAACTATTAATTTCAATTATTTCATAGTCATAAGATTTGTGGGTGAAGCCTAGAAAGCCTGGATCAGAATCTATATGCTTATATAAGCCCATATCAAGTGAGTGTTGAGCATGAATACAATTGAAACAGAATATGGCCCAAGACTAAAGGCCCATAATATCCGAAAGAGTGGTCCAGCAATGATTAAATTTCAATTGTATCTCTTGATTTTGTGCTCTTTCGCAATTGGAATGTGGGCACGTAATTCTGATATTTTGGCCTTGACATTCGTTTCATCAGCAGCGAATTTTGGGCATGTTTTTGGGAAGCATATATTATCTTAGTAGTATATCCAATAAGTATGTTATACCCGGTAAATAATATAATAGTTTTTTTTTAGTACAATGGGGGGAGTTTGGGGAGGAAACATACGCACTCGTATGAGATCGAACCCAGGTCATTCGCTCTTACAACACACGTCTCAATCATTGGAGCACAAGGGTGATCTCATATAATAGTTAGTTGAATGTGCGTCAAATATTTATATTACAACCGGAAAATATATATAGTGAATGATAAATATTGCATCCAATGTTGAGAAATAAAATATTTGTATGATATATGCAGTAGCGGAGGTCGGGGGGAACCTGGGCCCCGGTCCCCCTTTTTTCTAAAAAAAATTCTCTTAGTTTTTTATCTAGCCCATCCCGTAATGTTTCGGCACTCTTTGGACATATGTGTACCAAGTACATATACACCTGGTGTAACATCTGCAACACCGTAACCAAAAAGACCTCAATTCTCATTAGGAGGTCGAACCAAGGACATGTGGAAGTTGGGGTGTAATATCTCGTATTTTTCAATTATTATTATATGAATTATAATTTTATTAATCAGAAAAATATAATTTTAATTAGCCACATTTAATAGAATTTCAGTTATGAATTTAGAAGGACTCAAACTTAATTAAAAGAATATGAAAGGTGAAGGGTTATAATTTTTAATGTAAGAACTTAATTCTCAATTATAAATTCCAGAATTCAACTCTATAAATTGAAAATTTCCCTTTACAAACTTCACCCCATTTCTCTAAAATCAGATTCAAGAATCGAGAATCAAGAGGATTAGAATAGTCGTTTTAGTTACTACGCGAATTAACAGAAATCAGTTGAGGTGGGGATATTTCTATTCAAGTATTGTTTGTCATTATTAAATATTTCATATATGTGTTTTCGTTTATGTGCGGCGTGGAAAAGAAAATCATGTTAGTCGGGGACCGTAAATAGGTGCGGGATCAAAAGAATCCTCGGGGTAGCCCGCAGATCTATAAAAATCGCGGTCGGAGGAAAATTATAGAGGAAAAATTACATGTTGAATATTTACGATTACGCATATTGATGTATTTAATTATGACAAACGTGTCCCCCGGAGGCGAGTTGAAAGATCACCCATTTTTTATTAAAACTTTTCAGGTTGAGAAGCGGCGAGGATTGAAGGCGGTGGATGCAAAGTCAGCGATTTTTATTTAATTTGAATTTTTAGGAACCCTTATTTGTTAATTAATTTGAGTACTTTGTTAATAGTTAGTATTTTAATTTTTTAGAATAAATGTTTTGGTTTGAATTAAACTACTTTTGTTTATTTGGAATTTTTTTTTTGAATTATAGGCAATGTTTTATAAATTATGTTCTTTTATAATTCTTTTATTGAATTACTTGTATATTTGAAAATCGGGTCGTTCCAAGTGGTATCGAAGCAGTCTATGGTTCATAGACTTGAAAAAAATATCTTTTCAAGTTGTAAAAGAAAATTATCCGATGACATCCACCTCCACCATATCTCGTCGGATTGCTCAAGGTACGCAATTAATTATGTCACGCTATTCATTTATTCATTAAATATTTTATATTATCATATTTTAAAAGTACATTTTATAAATTTAAGTCATCATTTTTTTAAAAGCATTATTGCACGTGTACTTTCAATATTAGAAAAGAATTCCCGTGTAAAAAAAAATGATGACACTATTTTCTATGAACTTCGTTAAGACAATGAATTTCGAGGACGAAATTTTTTTAAAAAGGGGGATAGTATATAATATCCCGTATTTTTCAATTATTATTATATGAATTATAATTTTATTAATCAGAAAAAATATAATTTTAATTAGCCACATTTAATAGAATTTCAGTTATGAATTTAGAAGGACTCAAACTTAATTAAAAGAATATGAAAGGTGAAGGGTTATAATTTTTAATGTAAGAACTTAATTCTCAATCATAAATTCGAATTCAACTCTATAAATTGAAAATTTTCCTTTACAAACTTCACCCCATTTCTCTAAAATCGATTCAAGAATCGAGAATCAAGAGGATTAGAATAGTCGTTTTAGTTACTACGCGGATTAATCAAATCGGTTGAGGTGGGGATATTTCTATTCAAGTATTGTTTGTCATTATTAAATATTTCGTATATGTGTTTTCGTTTATGTGCAACGTGGAAAGAGGAAATTATGTTAGTCGGGGGACCGTAAATAGGTGCGGGATCAAAAGAATCCTCGGGGTAGCCGCGATCTTATAAAAAGAAGTGGTCGGAGGAAAATTATAGAGGAAAAATTACATGTTGAATATTTACGATATATTACGCCTATTGAAGTATTTAATTATGACAAACGTGTCCCCACAGAGCGAGTTGAAAGCTCACCCCATTTTTATTAAAACTTTTCAGGTTGAGGAGTTCGAACGAGGATTGGGGGCGGTAGATGCAAAATCAACAATTTTTATTTAATTTGAATTTTTAGGAAACCTTATTTGTTAATTAATTTGAGTATTTACTGTTAATAGTTAGTATTTTAATTTTTTTAGAATAAATATTTTGCTTTGAATTAAAGTACTTTTGTTTATTTGGAAATTCTTTTTGAATTATAGGCAATGTTTTATAAAATATATTTTTTTATAATTCTTTTATTGAATTACTTGTATTTTTGAAAACCGGGTCGTTACACGAGGCTACCTTGTCCCCATGAGCAATACAACAGTGGCCTTGAGGATTGTTAAATACAGCCACTTTATGCAACAATCATTAAAGATGATGACAATATACACAGAAAAAAAAAAATTATACACAGAAACAAAGAACAGGAAGCATGTGCATATCTTTCCTTTTACTTGTGACCACAGCAATTAGTAGTAGCCAAAACCATAAAGAAATACTTCAGTTTATTACAACCCACAGTAACATTAAATGTGTGTGACATGGGATCACTACAAGCCACAAAACATGGAATTTGTTTTTTGTTTTGTATGTATATGTATGGGGGTAAATTTTAGACAATTTTAGGTATCTAACTACCCATCATGTGGAGATGTCAATGACCCATCTTTATTCCCTTCCATAGTACGTGAATGAACACCCAAAGTATTATCACATGCTACCATTTAGTTCCACTCAAAAGTAATATGCAACAAATGTTGCCAGGGGGCATATAAGCCCAAGTGGTAAGAAATTTAGGGTGATGTGGGTGCGACATTCCTCAAGCAATCTAAAATATTGTGGGGAGTGCATTGCGGGAGGCGAATCTTGTTGGTTATCTCAGCCAGAAACTGCTTGTAGGGTTTATGATTAGTCAAGTGCAAACCTGGATATGATCTAGATTATCAAAAAAAAATATATGCAACAAATGTTGGGGCTATGTTTTAATTCGGCATTAAATGTAGGACTAATTAATTGTAGGAACACGAGTCGTCTTCTATTAGTGTTAGACTGATAGCCTGCAGACAGGCTATATTCAATATGTCATCATGTGCTTTAGCATCAAAATTCAAAGGACATAACGGGATAAGGGGCGTAACATGTGATTTGGTGCATGAATCAATTTGAAATATGTGCCGAATCTATTGTACTCCTCTGCATATGAATACTATTTAATACATTCTTCACTAGCTAATTTATGGTATCATTTGTTAAAAAACTAGATGTTATGAACTTCTAAAGTATGATCATATATTTTTTTGTTTGAGCAAAAAGTATGATCATATATAATCATTTACGAATGACAGTGGGGCGGGCAATCCACGTTCCCCACGGGTTTCCCAAAAAAATTCCCCCATGGAGACGGGGACGGGGACGGGGACTGTATTCCTCGCCCTCGGGAACCCGAGGTATTGCATATTCAATATAATATAATATTTTAAATATATATAATATATTATAAACATCTCCACATTACATAATAAAAAAATATAATTTTTTTAATTAATTTTATTTAATTTGTATAATTTAATGAGTGTTTATTAGTTTTTTTTATATATTTTTTACAATATTTAAAATGATTATCTTTTAAAAAATATTAGTTTTTTGCAACCATAAAAAAAATCAAAACGGGAGGGGAGAATGGGGAGACTTTTTTCTCCGTTTGTCTAACGGGGATAGGAATTTCCCGTGACCGTGGGGATGTGGATGGGGATGGGAATCGGCGGATTGCTCCCTCACCCCGTTTACATCCCTAATAGTGATGGTATGTAAATAACATATATATCTTTTGTAAAAGAAATTACTAAATTATTTTGACATTCATGTCATGAGTTAATGTCATGCATATACACTCAATCTTATTAATCTTAATATATATATATATATATATATATATGATGATGATACTTTATTATTATGCTATTAATTTTTTAACATAGTATAATGTTCTTTGGGGTGTTTTTGAGTTAATCTTCAGAATATGTGCCTGTCAAACGTGTGGTGAGCAATTCCTTTGATTTAACGGTTGGAATCATTCAAATAAGAAAATGATCCATCTAAGACATGACCAAATAAAACAAATTAATTAATTAGTTAATCTCAAATTCATGCATTTAGATTTCTTTTAAGGGAATGATCAAATGCATCTCATTTATTAATTACATTTCAATTTCAAACCTAAATGTCGTATTAATGGGAATTGATTGTTTCGAGTTGGTTTGAAAGCGTTTGTAAATCGGTATTGACGCAGGATCAAATTCCACCCGTCCCACCCCTATCAAGATTTTATAATTGTACTAAAAAATGTCGTATTAATGTATCATACACTAATAGAAGTGATAAAAAAAAAGTGAGATCGGGGTAAAAGGAAGCATTTACTCTATTATTTATCCAGTTAGATACAAAATCAGTTTCAACCAATATAATCGTCTCACTAACATGGTATAGTACACAAAATTGCTCCGAAATTTACCACTTTCAACTCATACTGATCATATATATATATGTGGTAAAATTATCAAATATATATTCAACACACGAAATAATTTATATTTCGACCTTTGAAAACAACACATAGCTTCCACGTATTTTATACTTATCCGAAGATGGAAGCCAAACCAATTTTGCTGTCATTATCCTGGGGACGTTACTGATATAGGACTGATTCCAAATGCTTACTTCTTTCGGTGATAAGGCGCTAAATCAATTCTTATCTTATGTCACCTAAACTAACAAAGTGTGGTAGAGTGACAATGCGGATTTGCTCGTTCTATCATCATATTATGATCAATATATATATTCGGCGTGTAAAAATAATAACAATATGAGATATAGAGAATGGGCGGTGGAGAAGTTGTAAATGTAAAACATATATACATTCTATGTTGATCATTTCTAATTAAATGAACAACATAGAAATTTTGTGTTTGTAATTGCTAACATCTGCTTCTAATTATGATTCATTTAATTAGATTTTTTTTATTTATTTATACATACTCACATATTTCTATTTACCAATTATTATTTTACTATTTATACATCAAATCAACTTTTATCATTATATTTTCATCTCATATCCAATCACACTATCAAAATTCATATTTTTCTTCCAATTTTTTTTACCATTATTTCTAAAGAAAAGAAAATTTCCAAAATGAAAGCATATACAATCGCACCCTTAAATATTAAGAGCCAAGTGGAAAATTAACTAGACTAATTCAAATCCACATCACTTTTCAAAACTCACAACACAAAACAATCTGCAACATCGAAATGAACCTAATTCATCGGATAAGTGGATTACATTATAATCGTGATTGCTTGGATTTTACTGAATTAAGAAGAGCAGTTGAATGTATTTGACTAGTTACCTACTTGCACTATTTCCTTTAATTTCGTTCTCATTTTAATAGGACATATATATAACTTTCTTTTCATGAACCAAATGAACCTAATTCACAATTTGTGCGTAGACGTGGTTATACACATTGATTTGGTATATATGGTACAAACACAAGTTTAGAAGAAAAAAATCAATACGAATATAAAATAAACAAATGAATTAATCGTTATGCGTTCGACAAAAGAATCAATTTCTACATATTAATACGAATAAATGGTGTTACAAATTCACAATTTTCTTGGGTGAAACTAATAAACTTAATTAAAAAAGAATTAATTAATCACAAATCAATAAACTAACTAATTAATAATGGCAATCAACCAAAGGAGAAGCCGAGAAAACAATAACTTGTTTATTCGTCCCAAAAGGATTAAACTTCGATTCCGATATATCATCTTCTGGGGCAGGTAGATTAAGGTCCAAGGACAACAAATTCCTCGGCCTCTTAATTTCCTGAGACTCACCGTGACAGCTGCTACTCTGCGCCGCCGCCGCCGCCGGAATCGGCCTGTGCCGCCGCATGTGGCCGCCCAAGGCCTGGCCGGAGGCGAATTCAGCTCCACAAATGGAACACTCATGGACCCTACTAGACTTACTAGGTGGGCCCCCACCTAATACCACCCTGTTCGAGATTTGAAGCGAGAGAATCGTGCCATCATCACGGCCGTACGATTGAAAATCATGATCGCGAGAAATCTTTTTCTCGTCCAGGGGCATAATCGTCTTATTGGGTTTCTTGTGACTCGCTCGGTGACCACCCAGCGCTTGGAATGAAGGGAAACTTTTGTTACACGTTTTGCACTGATAATTAACGTCCGCCGTCGCCGCCGCCACTGGCGGCGCCGCCGTGTTAGGGGAAGCAGCCACCCGTTGGCCTTTGGCTAATAGAATCAAACAGTGGGCCATATCTTCCTCCTCCTCAACCGAGCTATGTGTGAGGTCACCCGAATTAGAAGGCGTGGGGTTCACGCGATCAGAACTCCCCGAAACCACGTCGCCACAAAAACCTCCACCACTATGTTCGGCTATGCTAGACGAGCTAGTGGCCATGGCTAACGTGAGCCGTGGCCGCTTGCTACGCTTTCCCTTGATCGTAATTATTTCCTCCTGAGCTTGCATACTTTTTTGGTGGCCTTTATTTCTTTTTGGACTACCAAAAATATGATAAAAGGAAATAGAAAGAGTAAGGAGTTACTATATATAGAAGTGAGAAAAATGTAAAAGAGTACTCCCAATTTAGGAACTTATAACATGTATATGTACTAAAGTAGGAAATTTGAACAAGTGAGATACACAAATATAATTATATTTTTATATGTATATGGCTCTGGTTATTTTTGTTCACAAGAGGCGGTGTTATTTATTTATTTATTTTATTTTTATGTGAGAATCGGTTGGGATTGAAGCAAACACATAACTTTATGGGAACGATATTCGTTGTGGAGAATTAGAGTGCAAGGCTGGCACCACAGAATTTGCGCTAGCTTCACCACCCCCACTACGTATTTCCTAATTCCTTTCTTCTTTATTTTATTTTATTCTTATACCACTCCACTACTTTACATCTATTTTTTGTCCTTCTTCTAACCAATAATACTACGTACATTAATTAGTTTGTTATGTGAAGTTTTTTTTTTTTGTCTATTAGGGAAGTCTTTTAGTTTAGCTATTAATTAATCGATATGCTAGTTGTGATATATATATATATATATATATATATATATATATATATATATATATATATATGAGCAAGTCTCTTGTGAGACGGTCTCACGGATCTAAATCCGTGAGACGGACCTCCTAAGGGCTCCGTCTTGAGAACATGAACCATGAAAATAAATTTAAAAATAATAATGAACCATGAAAAAACAAAAATAAACCCTAAAAACATGAACCATGAAGAATAAACCCGAAAAACAAAAATAAACCCAAAAAATAAAAAATAAACCCTAAAAAAAACTAAAAATCCTAAAAACTCAAATCAATTAAAAATAAACCCAAGAAACAAAATAAACCCTAAAAAAACAAATATAAACCCTAAGAAAAATAAAATCTGAAAACAAAAACCTTTAAAACTTTGTGTAAGGGCTCCGTCTCACGAATCTAAATCCGTGAGACCGTCTCACGCAAGTTTTTGCCTATATATATATATAGGGATTGGATCAAATGAGACCACATAATTAGAGTGAGACAGTGTGGACTAATCCTTTCCACAAATCTGTAATTTTAGATGGTTGAGATTTAACCAAGTTAATAGACCTTTTTAATTTATTTTAAATCTGTAAAGGGTAGTTATGTAATTATATAATTACACAATTTCAGTAAATATCCCCCAAATCTTCTTCTCACTCCGCAGATTTACAGATTGAGGCCTGGTCTATCATCATCGGCTCAATCGGATTTATAGTACGCCATTTTTTGCCTAGTTGTGCTCATGTGTTTTGGGGATAAGCTCCAGAAGAATCAAATCAAGGAGTTTGAAGGCGTGTTGTGCGCACTTCTTTTTGGGTTTTTTTTATTTGTTTTGATTAGATCAGGTCACTCTTCGCTCACAATTAATTTCTTTATCCATTATGACTAAAATTTATTGTAACTATTTTCGGTGCTTCACGTGAACAAGAATGATTTGATTGATAGCTTTGGTCGGTTATAATTAAATATATTTGATTAATAATGTGTTGGTCAAATTTAACAATTTGATTAATAATTCATCGCTAATAGTGAATATTAATTTTTCTATTATTGCGTGTTGTTGTGTTTTGGGGAGAATGCGATTGCGAGTTGAAATCGTTACCTTAGGGTTTAGTTTGTGTCTTTCATGTATTTTTTTTCGGTGATTGTGGTTAAGCTTTTGTTAATGGAGGTTCTAGGGTTTTTTCTAGGTGAAGAAGACATGTGTATATGTTTGTTTTAGTAGGTTACTGTATAGTTATATGGTTTTCGATGTTTACTTATATGTATTTTGCTGTATAAGTAATTAAGTTTTGATGTATGTGTTTATGTTGTTGTATACTTATGTGTTTTGTTGTATGTTGTATACTATATTTGTTGAAAAAATTAGGAGATTTTTGTTGTATACTCATATGTGTTTTGATGCTTATTTAGTTAAATTTTACCATATGTTTTTATATATTCTGCTCTGATACTTTATTTTTTGGTTTTTTGTGCCAGGACTGGTGTTTTGTTAATCATGGCTAAGGGGTAGAAAAATTGAACATCCCGTCGAGAGCGATTGTATACATAGTCTGATTTTATTGTATAGTTAAATATAGTTTATTGTATAGGTAGTCTGATATTATTGCACAGTTAGACATAGTTTTTGTATAGGTTGTCTCGATTTTGTTTATGATTAGACATAGTTATTTGTATACATAGCATGATTGTATTGTATAATTAGACTTAGTTTACTGTATAATAATTTAGTTAATTGATTTGTGTCTATTAGTTGTTGATTTTTTAATTATTTTCATTTGGTATACCGTAATTATTGGTCTGCCCAGAATAATCTTGTTAATTGATTCCTTAATTCACGGTCCCCACATGTTTTTTTTACAATTGTAATATGCAGTATAAATATGTTAAATATACAACATAATATTGTTAAATATACAGTAAATATATGTTAAATATACAGTACAATAATGAGCGCGATTTTCTCTATCTATAACTGATTTACTTAATCCACGGTCCTCACATGTTAATGAACATGATTCTCTCTCTCTCTCTCTCTCTCTCTCTCTCTCTATAAATGATTCATTGATTCACGGTCCCCACATATTTTTGTTTCACCATTTTAATATGTAGTAAAATTATGTAATACATACAGTAAAATAGTGTTAAGTATACAACAAATATATGATAAGTGTACAACATACTGCATGACGGAGCACATGTGTGATTTTCTCTCTCCAGCGCGATTTTCTCGCGATTTTTTCTCTCCCCACGTGATTTTCTCTCTCCTAATAACTGATTCCATATTTAGATGGTCCTCCACTTGGGTAATTTGACAATTTATACCCTTATTTTGATTTAATTAAACATTTAATATAATTTTAACCCCTATTTATCTTAGTCATTGATATAGATAAGGGAGGGTTGAGATGAGTCTACATTGTCTCACTATAATATGTGGTCTCATTTTAACCTCCCCTATATATATATATAATTACGACTTCAATGAATTCAACTAATGATTGCAGCAAAGTCAGATTACATATTTGGGTAAGAGCAAATACATGTTAAGAAGAAAAATGTATTTGGGAGATGTACGTTGTCGAAGCAATAATAGCTAGTGTGGATTAGCGGAGAGAAGTTGGTTAATAGTGGCTAATGCCTTTGATGAAAAAAAAAGTAGGATTGGCAACGGGCGAGTTGGGACGGACGTGTTTCGGCCCATATCCGCCCCGCTATATAAGGATCGGAGTGGGATGAATCGGTGACCGAGCGGGTATCCCCATTATTATTTCTTATAATTTAAATAATATTTTTAATTCTCAATTTATATATTATAACAAAAATATATACAATTTGTTAACACTTCTAGAAGTTATCATCAAGTATATTAAAAAATGAATATTAGATGATATTTTTTTAAACAAAATAATATTTTCATATATAATATATATACATTATAAATATACTTCATATACAATTATATATAATATAAAGCGGACGGGTGTGGGATGGGGTGACCTAAACCCATCCCTGCTCCATTGACTTAATCGGGGTTGGATTCCCCATTGAGTTCGAGGCGGTGACCGGTTCCTCGGTCGGGTTTGGGGCATTTTGACATCACTAATAAAAGGTTTAGCAGCTTACTGATTTGTACAGTTAGTGTTAATTATTATAAATTAGAGCCCGTCATATTTTTGGCTTTTTCTTCATAGTAATAAAAAAGTTTTTTAGCTATTTTTGAGTCCAAATGTCTACTTTATCTTTTATTTCATTTCTGGGAGCTGGTACCTACTCAGTACCGAGATACATAACTTGGATCCGAGTTATGTACCGAGTCAATTTTTTGAAAATGGCCAACTACATCACTAGAAAATATACGAAGGGTATGACCGTTATTTTTAATTTTAATCAAAAATGGTTAAAAGTATTTATTTGAAAAACATGACTATTTTTCATTTTCACAAACTAAAATAGAAGTGACCAATTTGATCTATTACCACTATTAATTAAGTAAAAAAGTTAATTGCGCAGTTGAACCTACGTTGTACTCCATTAATAGTGATCGAACGTACGTGCGAAGTGGATTAGAACCCTAAATCACGCCGGTTGTTTATATAAATAATTATCTAAATTACTAATGATTTTACCCAATGATTAGAGTTGGTAAAGTATGGAATAATAGCACGTTCCCTTTTGACATGGAAGAGTATCAAATATCAATTATTTTGTACCTCCAATAATCTGAAACACCCCACCCAAAACAAAAACAAAATAAAATTGTGTTTGATAAATTAATTCCAGTACAGTGCAGTGTTCATACTCCATTTTCTTAAGAGAGAGAGATCATTGGGGGAGAGCTGTCACTACTTATGCATATTTTAAAATAAAATAAAATTCAAAAGGGTTGCATAAATCGCATTATTATCACAAGACATTAATTGATGTTAAATATTTAATAAAACATTTGAAAGCGCCACTACGCCAGAAAATTGTTCAGATAACAGATTTCAGATAGCGCTTTTAGATATAAGTGTTATTGCAGAATTGGCATATATTTTAGACAACACTTTTGTAGAAAAGCGTTATCACAATAAACCATATAATAGCGTTTTATTAACAAAGCGTTATATGAAGAAAACTAAAGATAACGCTTAATTAAATAAGTGTTATATATGTTATTGGAATAACGCTTCGTACAACAAGCGTTATCCTAAAGCGTTATCTAAAAAACTGAAGATAGCGCTTAATTAAATAAGTGTTATATATATTCTTGGAATAACGCTTCGTACAACAAGCGTTATCCTAAAGGGTTATCTATAAACACTGAAGATAACGCTTAATTAAATAAGTGTTATATATGTTATTGGAATAACGCTTCGTACAACAAGCGTTATCCTAAAGCGTTATCTAAAAACACTGAAGATAACACTTAATTAAATAAGTGTTATATATGTTCTTGGAATAACGCTTCGTACCACAAGCGTTATCCTAAAGCGTTATCTAAAAAAACTGAAGATAGTGCTTAATTAAATAAGTGTTATATATGTTCTTGGAATGCCGCTTCGTACAACAAGCGTTATCCTAAAACGTTATTTTAAAAAATAATTTGTTCCAGCCTATTTTATTAAGACAACGTTAAATAGAGAAACAATATATATTTTCTCATAATGATGCTTTGTACAACAAACGCTATCTCAAAGTGTTATATGTGAAAATATTTTCTCCCCAGCGACATTTATTTTCTCGACCATAATTTTATTTTTTATTTAAGATGAAAACCGAAAATGCATTTAACCAAAATTGCTAGAAAAAGCTTGGTGAGCTAGCTAGTTAATGGTGGCCATGGTTCCATGCCCTTTTGACAAAACTAAATAAGATTAAAAAAAGCACTTAACTCCCTAATATCAGAAACTATGTTTCCTAAATATGACAGATCGATTGAGGCGCTGGAGATTTTTGAAATAAGAACTTCACTGTCAGTTTCCATATGTATGCTTTCAGAAAAAACTTCTACCAATATTTTTGCCCCTTCAATTCGATCTGCAAAATACTTTCACGAAAAAACTTCTCACCAATATCTTCTCAAATTTCTCTAAGTTTCAAAAAACTCTCTCTCAAAAAACTTCTACCAAAATTTCTGCCCCTTCGTTCCGCAAAAGTCTTTCACACTTCTCCCCAAAATCTTCTCAAAATCCTCAGAGTTTAAAAATCTCGCAAAAAAACCTGCCGCAACGATTGCCCCTGCAACTCCACCTGGCCCTCTGCCGCCGATCGTGGCCGTCAGCGCCGCCATCTCCGCTTTCCCCTCCGGCCATTATTCGTTCTACTCCGACGCCTTTCAGGCCTTCACGTAAGTTGAGAATCTGTATTAATTGTGTCCGTTAGGGCACCCAACACGATTTGGTTGTTGATTGAATCCAAAATAAGTTTTTCTCCAAAATCCCAAAATTTGAAAACCCTAGGCCCAAATCAAGTAATTCTTCATTATTCTGAGTTATTTCTCCTTGTTTTCGAATGTTTGTTAATTGTATCCTCAAAATCTCACAAAATATCTAACGAAATAGGATGAGAAAATTGTGGCAGATAAGCTTTTTGTACGCCATCTTTGTTCTGAAAATAAGATTTGACATGGGCTTGATTCAATTGTGGTCGATTGCTTTATGTTTAATGAGCCTGCTGTTTTTTACTTAATTTATTGTTTAAATAGACTTATACAAATTTGATTAAACTGCTGGAATTCGTACCTTGTTAATGTTCAGTATAACGTATTAGTGCAATTAGTAAATTGGATTGTCTGTTGCTTGATCATTGTTCCCAAATTAATGGATGTGGAATAAGAATGCTCATTGAAAAACATGATATTGGCTTAGGAGAGTATGATTAGGAAAATGATTATTTTAGTTTGTGCTTTGACAATATTGGAACTTCATAGTCTTCATGGGGTAAATTAGCACTACAGATCCAGATCATGGGAATGGACAAACTTATCCATTAATTAACGAAGCATTAGAATGAACCACCATTTTAAAATGCTTAATTTTTGTTATGATTGATAAATTAGTAGAGATGGGGTTAATCTATTTGAATTGGTACTAGTGCCAATATATATATATTATAGAAGCATACAACACTCAGATAAAAAAGGAGTTATTAAAGAGATGCACATGAGTTCAGTAAATCATTTAGTTGCACCTTGATATTAAGTATTGTTCAATCCATTATTTGATCATCTATAATGGAATCTGGTTTTAAAGATAATATTGGTTGTAGTGTTGCACTCGCATTACTAGTTAGGTAATTTAAAATTTGGAGTCATATATATTTGTTACGAAACATCATATAAAGGTTTCATTTTATATTATATTGAAAAGTCCCTTAAATTATGTGCAACAGCTCCTCGAGACTCTCTAGTTCATAAGGGTCGAGGGCTGACGAATTTATGTAATGAAGTTGAATTTTCATTTATATAATTTGGTGAACTGATTCCTTTTTTTTCCTTTTGTTTTTTGTAGAGCTCAGGGTTGAGCTCCCTAACAATCCAAAGTCAATCGTTTAATCTCCATCAAATTCACTTCAAGCAATTCTCTTCTATTGTCCTTCTTCTCCTTCGGACAAAAGTATCTTCTAAACTTTGTGGTTGGTCTACCTGTTGGAAAGACTATATTCCTGAGATTAAACAAGTCCTATCTATTAAGGTATTTCATTTTTTTTTACAATTTTGTTCTGTCATTGAATTAAGGTATTTGGAGGAGAGTTTTTTAAACTTTTATAATCTTATGTCTTCTCTTTATTTAAAATTGATATAACAGGTTGCATAATATGCCATCGTTTATATGGGGAAGAACTGTTACTAATAGATAAACTACAATTTATGGTAGTGCGAAATCAGCATTGCTTTAGGTTGCTTAAAATGTTTTTGCATCACTCCGTAAGTCGCCATATTAGCATGTGCTGATAGTTTCTTGAAAGTTGTTGTATACATCCAGTTGACCTACAATTGAATTTCTCTGCCCTTCACAATATCTAAGTTAAATCAAGTTTAATAATTTCATTTTGGTATGTGCTTTACCATAACAATTGTCAATTTTAAGTCTTATTACTAATATGCTGCCCTTTTTCATTTTTTTTTCCAGAAGAGAGCATGGAGTTTATTCTCAAGCTGCTTGCGGTGGTGAAAACTCATAAAAGTCTGGTATATATATGGCAAAATGAGGAGAAAATATAGCTTGTTTAATTAGTTAATAATAGTTATCGGAATAGTGTGATCTCAATGTACTTAGCAGTTAGCATATGCAGAGAGCCCAGTGATGTGCTTGGCTCAAGAAAATAAACTCATCATTATCATATTATAATATGATAAATGATTCTTCATGATTTTATTTTTTTACTTCTTTTTCTGGCACTTTCTTTTCCCATTTGTGGTGAGTTTTATTGAAAACAGGGGATGAAGATGAATGAAAGAAAGGGAATAAAGGTGGATAATTTGGTTCAGGTATATGATAATGTGGTGAGTTTTATTGTAAACTAGACATGTTGCTAGTTTGTTGGGTAAATAGCACTCCATGAGGTAATTTTCTTTAAATCTCTTTCTTTTTGTTGATTTTGTTGTTATATCTTATGATTTAAATCTCTTATTTCAGAAACCTTCTTGGATAGATAAGACTATGGATGGATTAGTAAACTTTATTATTCTTTTCTGTTTCTCTGTTTATAATGTATTTTGTATATGTTGTAATATGTATAATGATATTTTAAACTTGTACTTGTTACTTGTCTTATTAATTTTTATTTTTTTAAATATACAGGCATGTGGTTCTTGATCCGGCAAAGGTTGAGAAAATGCATGGTTTCCAAGTGAATGACACACATAATGTTCTTCAGCAGAAGCTACGCGCAACGCTAGTTCTAAAACTACCAGATTATTGCTAGAATTCTAAGACTTATTAGCTTTATTTTAGAGAGGCGAGCAATTCTTACGACATTATATTGAGATACTTTTGTTTTTGTTGCAAGTGCATGATGGATCGTTCAATATTATTATACTGTTAAAATAATATTTTAAGATAAATTTTGTCTCTTTGTTTTTTAATTTTATGAATTTTGTTGTCGCTTTTCTGTTGCATTTTGTTTGCTCTTTGTTGGTCACATGATTAAATGGTGAGAAACATAAGTTTGGCTAAATATTGAAAGTAGAAAAATCATCGTAAGATAACGCTTCTTTTATGAAGTGTTATCTACTGAATACAAACATGAGATAACGCTTCTTCCCAAAAGTGCTATTAATTTAATGTCAGATAACGCTTCTTTTATGGAGTGTTATCTTATGAATACAAATATGGGATAGCGCGTCCTCAAAAAGGCGCTATCAAATATGCATCTCACATAGCGCTTTATAAGCGCTATCTACAGGATAGGGCTTCAGATAACGGTGGTTCTTATAGCACTTCAAAGCGCTATCTAATGGGGAAAAAAAGCGTTATCTGAATGTTTTTTTGGCGTAGTGCGCATTATGCAATAAATTAAAAACGCCAAAAACTAATGATGCACCACTCAGAAACATGTTGAGACGGCGGGCTGTGCAAAGAATCCAGGCCTCCAAGATTTTTAAGTTAATTAATTTTAAACCCTATAGGGATTCTTGGCGTATAATTGGACTATACGTATAATCCACGAGTATGCGGAAGGCACGTAATTGTCTTGTATGCCAGCATGTATATTTTAGGTGTAGTACGTAAAGCATTTAATTTTATTCTTTCCTTAATTTCTCAATAAATAAATTAAAATATAAGAAGGTGACAGAACTACTGACACCATTGTTAAGGTAGATTTGGTTATTCCTTTGGATTTTGATTGGATAGTTTATGAATTGAACGGAAACTAATAGTTAATTTTTTCTTGATGATTTTAATGAAGTGATGAATTTTCGTAAATTAATATGAATAAATTATTTGAGGATTGACGAGGAATCTCTAAAGGAAAAATAATTTAAATACTGTCATGTTATGTACTATTAAGATGTTTTTACATAGTAGATTAATTAGGAGTCCACTGGACTTTTTGCCATTTGACATTTATCTATAACAAAAAATGTATTTTAGCCAAAACAAAAAATAAAGTTGACGAATATATAGCCATGCATATTTTTTCAAACAAAAGTTTTTTAGCAATTTTTTCAGCTCATTTGTCTATTTTTTTGCCCTTTTTCATTTTTCAAGCCCGATACATTTCTCAGTCCCGATCATAATTTTTTGGAAAAATGACCAACTAACCAAAACATACAAGACGTCATTTTTGAGTCAAAATGACTAAAAAACATGTTCATGTAAAACATGTTAGTTTTCATTTTTTTCAAAAAAAGGTGAATGGTCAATTTGCCCTGTTACCACCTAATAATTGTATCGAATTATTAGATATTTTATGAATATTCAGGGTCATCAGCATTAATTTGTTTGTTGTAATTTTAACAAGGGTGGAGCCTTGTAGGACCACGAGGGGGCTTTAGACCCCCTAATTTTTTCAAAAATTGTTACCCTGTGTATATTTTATATTTACATATTAATTTTTATATTGAATTTTTTAATGATTTAGCCTCCAAAAATAAGTGTCTAGCTCCGCCCTGAATTTTAAGCTCCTACTAGTGGCATCTATTAATCTATAGGAGCATCCTAGGTAGTAATTATTAATTACATATAATAATCTACATCCTCATTTTTCAAGCATGGAACAAAGGAAGAACAAGCAAGCATGTCGGTTAAGTACTTTCCATCTTACGTTAGTTTCAACTTTTTAATAGTACTGTCGTTATTCTTTCTTTTCTTGGCAAATTGCAATTGGCTTAAAAGGCGGAGAAGAATCACTCACGGAGTGTGTTTAGCATATACAGCTCTGCAGGTATATGGTTTTTCTAATTTATAATTTATATATATTTCCCCCCCAATTGTTTTTTATTTCATTTTAAGAAAGCTACTTTAGTAAGTATCAGGATTAGAAAACATTTTGGCCGTTTAATTATTATGCTATTGATCACATCATTAGTTGACTCTAAAAATTAAAAGCACTAATTATTTCAGCTATACATACATGAACAGTGAACACATACCAGGTGACAGATGTATGCTCATCATATAAGTTGATTGTAAGCTTAATTCACCTACTAAGCGCTGACAAATTACCAATTAGTTTTTTTTTTGAGGTACAAATTAGCAATTAGTTTTTAGTTTAACTTAAGCGCTTTTTCAGCTTATAATCAATAATTATAAGGTGAGGGGCCTGAGGGCCATGGTTTGGCCGTTTCGTTACTCCTCGCATTGGACTGGCATAATCATGTATTTAGAGTCAGGATGTAAGGTTTATATTTTAATGGAGATGATCATTAAATTATTGTTTGAGTAAAGATGTGAATTTTCTATTAGAGCTGTCAAAATGAGTTCGGCCCAGGAAAATGACCCATTCGGCCCGGGCGACCCGATTTTTTTTTGTATACCTTCATGGGCTAGGTCGAGATGTGCTCCCAAAAAGCAAATTTGAAAGCACTATTTGGCCCACTCGAAATTGACTGATTTTTCCGTGGTCCTCATGGATTTGGACCACTGACCCATTTGACGTCTCTAGGTTCTATTTGTTTTTTTGAGTATTAGGTTCTATTATTAAATCAAGATATCAACAATCAATTTACTATAATTATAATATCAGTTAATACTAATTATAATTATAATACTTAAATTAATTTTATTGAGTAGCAAGATAATAACACTTATATCTTTTATTTTTAAAAATACGATATTTCATTAAAATTGTTGGAAACAGCCAACACAGATTGACAATCGAAAACAATCAATATAATCAAATATGATAAATAAAATTTATCAGGTTAATCTATCAGACTTACAAAGGTAAAACTAGTAGAGATGAAAACCAGTAGAAACAAAAATATACAATTGTTGGACAAATCTCGTACTAATGAATTTGATCTTGGTTTGGCACAAATTTCCATGAAACTCCAATAAAACAGGTTGGATCAGAACAACATCACAACAATTAAATCTTTTGAACGGACAAAACATCACTTATTAAGAATGCGCAAACACCTGTGGAGGAAAACTCGATTAAAAGAAGACAAACAAAAACTAAAAAATAATAACAAATACAAGATGGTTTTCCGATCCTTTCATGGAGGGAAGACGAGGAAAGACGATACGGGTTGAGCAATAGAAAATTTTTAGAGAGAGATTTTTTTTATTAGATAATACTTATATCAAAATGAGTGAGATAAATAACACATGTGACACACGAGACAACAAATATGTTGTCAATACTCAAAAAAAAAACTTCATTCACGCCCTTTTTGTATTTTCAAATTCAGTAAAAAGGAAGAAGTATCTTTTACGAAAACAATGCCTTTCCTCAGTCCACTATGGGTGTGGACAATTTGCAACTGCTGGAAAAGCCTCATCACATTTGATAGGTTATTCTTGGCAATCCATTAGGCCTCATGGGCCCGAACTTAACAAGAAAAGCAAATGGCCCATAGCTATTTGTGCCTCATAGGGGATCCGGAGTGGATACACTAATGGGCTAGCCCTATTCACATGTCCGCCTTTTTCTAATGGAGTTGGATGGATCAATGTGAAACGTGAAACTGAAGGTGCGATTGGATATACTTTCATTTTGAAAATTTTCATTTTGCTATAAAATAGTAGT
This sequence comes from Rehmannia glutinosa, assembly GCA_016081115.2. Lineage (NCBI taxonomy): Eukaryota > Viridiplantae > Streptophyta > Magnoliopsida > Lamiales > Orobanchaceae > Rehmannia > Rehmannia glutinosa. Next base: position 3,654,405 of record CM071934.1, on the reverse strand, counting down.
GAAAAAAAATTTGGGAGAAAAAAGATGAATTTTAAGAGTGTGATTGGATGTGAGATAAAAAAGTAATGATGAAAGTTGATTTGATGTGAAAATAGTAAAATAATGATTGGATGTGATTGATAGTTAGAAATGTATGAGTGAATGAATAGTGAAATTTGTGGGATAATGTATAATAATGATTAGTTTTTTTGTGAAAAAATGTGTAGATGTGATTGGTGAAAGAAAAAAGTGAGAAAAAGTGAAAGTGGGAGAATAGTATATTTTCTGAAAATTTCCTTAAACATACGCATGTTTGGTCAAAAAAAATTCTCCAACAGAACGAAAATAGATTCTCGCTCACATCCAATCGCAGCCTGAATTTCCTAAAGTTACATTTGACTCAAAATAAAGATTATAAGTTTTTGAAGATTAAGAAGAAAAGAAAATATAAATATTTGATTTCCACTTGAAATATATGCTATTAAAGGTATCAAAATATAACAGTTGATTTATAAAAGTAATCTTGTTATTCACATATTCCAACTTATAAATTTGGTAAAATCGTAAACATTAAGTTCAGCCAAACACCCTTATAAGTAACTTACTAATTAATTACAACTTTTGAAGGTTTTATTTTAGTTTCTTGCTACTCAATAATTATGTGTGCCAATAAGTACTAGGGTTAAGGAAAAATAAAAAAATTGAAGAAATTATATAATTTTTCATATTAAAGGGGTAAGTAAATCTTTGAGAACTATTACCAATGTACATGAGCTAGATTATGACATTTCAAAATATCTAGGGGACGAAACAATCCGAACTATCTATTTCATCAATCAGTTTTGTTATTTCAAATGGTAATTTACTATACTAACCTTGGCTTGGTGCACTTCAAATGTTTTATTACAATATTTAAAAAAAAAAATTATACAATGAAGTCGATCAATAATATATCAATAATATATGAGTCCAATAATTTAAGTAGGTCCAGTGTAACCATTCAAATCTAAGGGTCTTAAAAGCACTATTAATGTATACACCATATAGAAAAAGAATATGACCCCAATCAATCAAACACTTATAAATATTCATTTTCTTTTCATGTTGAGTTATATTTTTAATTTGATAGCAAATTTACCCAAATCTCTCTTTTTAATCTTTTATATTACTTGATGAAGGTATGATTCTGGTGGTCGAAGGATTTTTATCGAGCTCCTCTGTGCCTCCAACATATTTTTGTCCCATGATGGCAGTCAAAGCCCATGCAAATTGCCACCAGATAAATCGCGGGATATATCCGAATGGTTTCAAATTAGGTTCAACTGTCCCCTTGCCAAATTGATCCAAGACAAGAGCAGATAAATCTGCTCTTGCTTGGAATCGAACCCACACAACAAGGAAACAGAGTGGATGACTGACCCTCCCTTCACCATTCGGCTATGTCCGGGGCACCACATTTACTATACTTGCCTACATATTGATTGGCTACATAACACCATTCGGCTATGTCCGCGGGTACCACATTTATTATACTTGCCTGCATATTGATTGGCTACATAACTAGGGATGACAATGGGTCGGGTCCCTGAAGATCCCTCGTCCCGTGCCTAGAACGAGGTGGGTCGATCCATTCTACCCTAGTTCAAATTAAATTAAATCCAAAAAAAATAGAATATATATATATATTTGTACAATTTATAAAAAATTATGTAGAAAAGTTATTATGATTAATTTATAAATGTTAGATATAATATAATAATACATAAAAATTATATTATAATATATATTATATATAAAAAATATATATTAAAATATATTTAAAAAATAAAAAAATCTAGGTGGGTGGGACGGGTACCCTAGGGCAGAATAGATACCCAGATTCGCACGCACCGTCACACCCCCTCCGGGATCACAAAACGGAGCAAGGTAGAATTGCCATCCCTACATATAACTGGTATTTTGTAATGCTTTGTGCAGTATTATACTCAATTACTCATTATCCAATCAAGAAAAGAAAAGCATATCAATACCTACCAATAGATTATATCAAGATAATTTGTAAAGGAAAGATAGCGAATCCGTTGGAGTTAGACTACTCAATTCCCTCAAAAAAAAATAAAAAATAATCAATATAGGATGAGATGGGCTGATAGATAATAAAGGTCTCATTGAGTCCCACAAGGTTAGGTGCCTGTCAACAAACAAACCTTTGCATAGGTCACTGACTCATAAAGACACACATATGACTATATAATATTCTCTCATTTTTATTTTTTTTTATAACTCGAACAGACTACACGCACATTATCTTTATACTTATCGAGCGAGTGACAATTTCCGGCTCCCATTCTTCTTTGCCGCCAGGTAAAACATGGGATGTGCACGCATTGACCAAAGGTGTTACGGCGGGTCTGGCGACGTACAAGAGATCCTCCTGGGTAAAAAGAACAATTATGTTCGACCCCAATCTACTAATAACGATCTCTCCCGAATCGAACCCACACGGATGCTATTGAGATGAGTTCCCACCAAATCTTCACCACTCGCATATGCCGGGAAGCAATTTGATGGAGTAGGGATATGAACCGACCTCCACCTCCACCCCAATTTGATGGGCGAGGATTTGAACCCCGACTCCATCCCACAATTCTTTTGTGGTGGCGTGGTAAGGCTAAGCCACCTGGTTATATGAGAGAACAATTATGTTCGACATTAGCGTTCACTTGCGTAAAACTCGATCACGATATTTAGTGATTCCCACATAGTTCATGAGATACTTTTCAAAGTATGTACTGGTATAGTCTTACAGAACTACAGAACAGCCAAATTATATATAACATTAAGATTTTAATTTAGGAATAATTAAAAAAAAATCTGAGGTTTGGGGTAATTATATATTAAAAAAACTCACAGAAGTTTTAAAATTACATAAATCTACTTGAATTTTGATTTTGTTTTACATTTTATCTCAACCTGTAATTGACATATGGAATTTGCGGATATAATCAATATTTTTTATTACATACCTCAATTTTTCTAAATATTACAAATAGCCACAACTTTTCGCCTGTCTATTTGTAATATTTAGAAAAATTGAGAGATGTAATTGTAAAATATCTGATGACAACGCGACAAATTCCATCAGTTCAACTACCGATTGGGATAAAATTGTAAGACAACAATCAAAACCTAAAGAAATTTCCGTAATTTTAAAATTTCTCCGGATTTTCTTCTTTTGTAATTACTCTAAACCTTAAGGTTATTTTTGTGGTTATACATTTAAGTTACCATACAGGCATACATATGTTGATTCACAAATCTAACTAGGAGCACCCAAATTGTATTTGCATAACAGAATCTCAAAAGAAGCTGGAAAGAATTATACTATAATTACCTTAAAATTTAAAAATGTTTAAAAAAAATTATAATTGTGATGGCGCACCATTGGTCAAAATTGTCAAGCTTAAATGGATAAGAAACAAAATTGTGTAGCACATTATAACTAGCCAGTTTGTAAACTCTTCGAAGGTGATACTTTTGGTGCTTTCTTATCCTTTTACATTTTTAGATTCTTCATATTTTGTTTTTGATTTTGATGGGTGAATTTTAGTTTTCTTTCAATTTTGAAGGCTTTTTTTGCTTGAAAATTTGCACACACTATTGGGTGCGTCACATGGTATGTAAGATACGGAACAAGATGTGGGGCCCGATCCTTGTCAGCAAATCTTAAGATTTTATCCATATGTTTGTCCGACATGGTGTTCCAAAGCCTCAAATATCACCTACACAACCATTTTTGTCCTAAATATCACACCTTCCCCGAAGTCTCCTTCTTATTTTTATTTTTTAAATTATTATTATTATTATTATTACTATTTTTTTCAAAATAGGAATATCTTAATATTGACAACAAAACTTGAGGATTTTCTGAAAAAATATTAATATTTGAAGTATTTGTTATTTATATGGAGGATGTTTAAATTTTTTATGTGGCATATGTGATTCTAGAGTAAAGATGTATATGTCATCTTTTGAAAATATTATTAAATTCATATTGAAAAACAACAATAACAACAACAAAATTGAGCACACATGAATATTGTATTTTGCACAAATTAACGCATGCCCACCGTCAATAGCGTAGCCAGGAGGTTTTTCGGGGTAAATCGATACACGAAATTGGAGTGATTCAAATTAAAAACCAAAAGAAAACCATATAAATACTAACTAGAAAAAAATCTTAAAAATTACATAGGATTTTTTTTAAAAGGGGGACTAGCTGGTCCTAGGTTGACCCCTCTGCCCCCGCTAGTGCCCACCATATATTGCATTTTTAGTAAATTCATCTTTTTTAAATTAACCATCGTTGGCATCGATATCAACAAAAAAATCATTAATTATAATGTATTAATTAGGGTGCAATGATATAAATATGGTGTATCAATTAGAACACAATAAATTAGGAATAATTGTGATAACTTTGTATGACTGAACGTTCAAATAATACATATATATAATCTTTATCATACTAGGCTAATATTTTGCAACTTTACAAAATCAACCTCACTTAAAAACTATCCCACTCATTAAAAACATTATTCCACAATAAAATTTAAAAACATTTCTCTATTTTTTATTATCTTTCTTTTTCTCATTTTGAGAATTGAAAATTATAAAAAAATGCCTAAAAACAATTTCGTATATTCACATAACCAAAGGACCACACACAAAAAAAAGTGTCACACTCTTGAAGTCGGTCCTAAGTAGCCAACTGATCCAATACACTCGTCTATAAAAACAGACACGTTCTCTTGTTATATCAATACTACATTAAGGTATCCAAATCCAACTGTAATAACGTCTCCCCTTTCTTGTTCTTGTTCCCACCACACACTTGTTCACCCCAAAAAACACACTACATTTTCCCACCAGTGAAGAGCGAAGAATTTCCACTCAACCCACGACGTCGTTTTTAATTATCCGTAAGCATCCATCCCTCTTCCATCTTCCCACAAATTTTTATGGGCTACAAAAAACCGGGGAGTGCTGACGTGTCACCTAACCATCATGCATACCAGATGACTGTGAAAATGAATGACTGAAAAAAATGAATGAAAATTTGGGGGACTCGTGTAATTTGGATGATTTTCAATTATTTTCTGCAAAAATGGTTTCTTTTTGGTGAAATCTTTCAAGGGCTAATGCGGTCACCTAATCGTCATGCATATCAGATGACTGTGAAAATGACTGAAAGAAAAAAATGAATGAAAATTTGGGGTCTCGTGTAATTTGGATGATTTTTTTAATTATTTTCTGCAAAAATGGTTTCTTTTTGGTGAAATCTTTCGAGGGCTAATGCGGTTATGGCATGTTATTTTTCTCTCTGTTAGATCTGTTTTTGCTGGTTCATTTTGTGCATAGATGGTTGATTTTTTTGTTCTTTTTGGGGTTTATTTTGTGTTGTGAATTATCAGGCCGTAAAGGTAAAATGGAGTGTGGTTTGAAGCATCAGATGGTTGCTCATTTGCCTGCAAATGATGAATGCATGATGGAAATGGAAAGGGGCTCTGAGAAATATGGGTATATATTGAAATATATCTCAAGTTTTATTCATTACTCTGTTTTTTTGTCCTGTTTTCTAGTGGCTTTTGCTTTTGTTATTGAAATACAATAATCAACAATATCTCCTTTATTTATATTTTTAGGAACATAGATATCCCTATTGGAAAAAATGTTAATTTAGGGAATGGTTATGTGTTAATAAATTTCAGGTGCTCGCATTATCGGAGGAGGTGTAAGATCATAGCACCCTGTTGTAATGAGATATTTGATTGCAGGCACTGCCACAATGATGCAAAGGTGCAATTTTTTTGTTTCTTTGGGTAATATATTTATTCATTTGTGAGCTTTCTGGAATTTTATTTTATTCAACTAATCTAATCTATAATTATGCAGAATTCAATAGAAGTTGATCCACTCGATCGCCACGATATTCCACGTCACGAATTAAAAAGGGTTAGTTCTCTTTTGATTTTATTGGGTTCTTGTCTGCTTATTCTGCTTTTGAAAATGACAAGGAATTTTAGTTAATTTTCTTTGAAGTAAAAAATGCAACTTTTCTTTGTTAAGGGAATAGGTTGAAATATGCGAGCTTCCAACTTTGTTGTCTGTAAATATTGTTCGAATATAATTAGTGGATAAGCTTTGACATTCTTCACATTTAGGCAGCCACAAATACTTTTTTACTTGCTATGATATTTCAAATAAGAAAAAAAATAGCATTTTTCTTGCTTTGATTCTGTTTCCTATATGTGTATTGCAACAGATTTATTTACTTGGTTTGCTTTGAATGTGTCTTTTCAGGTCATCTGCTCATTGTGTGAAACAGAACAAGATGTGAGTTCAACATTTAGACTTCAAAAATTATAGATTCCTATTGTAAAATTTGGTACTGTTCCTGGATGATCAACTTAATTTATGATGTTTCGGATTTTGATTGTTTAGGTTCAACAGATATGCATTAATTGTGGGGTTTGTTTGGGGAATTACTATTGCTCGAAATGCAAATTCTTCGATGATGATGTAAGCTTCTAATTTGATTTATTTCTCAAATAATTATAGTTGCTTGATGTTCAATATGGCACATTTAACAAATTTTTTTCTTCCTTTTTCAGGTATCAAAGAATCAATATCACTGTGAAAAATGTGGAATATGCAGGTTATTAACTTTCATCTTGCCTCTACGATCTAAATTCACATTACTCAGATTTTAGGGGTAATTACAAAACCCCCATGAGGTTTGAGCTAATTACAAAAAAACCCCTAGGTTTTTAAAAATTGCAAAACACCCTCGAGTTGGTTGACTCTTTTCACATTTTCCCCTCTTATAAATGAAAAACATTTCAAAACCGCCTGATAGTTATAGAAATATTACAGTTACACCATTAGATTTAAGATAGAAAGTAGAAACTAACCTAAGTGGTTTTTACGTAAATTTGAAACATTTCCGGGTATTTTTTGTAATTAGCCCATATCTCGGGGAGTTTTTTTTAGTTATCCCTAGATTTTATGTTAAATATGTTGCCCTTGAAAAGTGTCAAATCCCTGGCCCACATTATCCTATGTCGAGTCGCTTCTTTTTGGGCCACTGATTCCCTTTTAGCTCCTTTTTTGTTTACTTTAAATTTTATGAATCTTTGAATCTAACTTTATTTTTTTCTTTTGTAATTGTTTCTTGTTGTTTCAGAACTGGTGGCAAAGAAAACTTTTTCCATTGTGATAAATGTGGTAAGCTACATTCTAGTCATGAATAATTAACTTATCATTTAAAACTAGAAATTTAGCACTCAAAACCGTTTTTTTCTGTTTCAGAATGCTGCTATTCAAATGTATTAAAAGATTCACATATATGTATAGAGAGAGCGATGCATCACGATTGTCCTATTTGCTTCGAGGTAAATAATAATAATTGGGCGTAATATGAAACTGTTTGCAGTAAAGAGCTAGAAATTTTAACTTGTTATATATGTGAATGTCTCTCAACACAGTATCTTTTCGATACGCCAAAAGACACTACCGTGCTGCCATGTGGTCATACGATACATCTCGACTGTGTTAAGGAGATGGAACGCCATTTCCAGTACGATTTTCCTCATCCTCCTATTTTTATAAATACCCCTCTTTTTTTGTTCGTGTTTATAATTGGCTTATATAGCTAATTGTTTATTCGTGCAGGTATTCTTGCCCGGTTTGCTCAAAATCATATTGCGATATGACCCGTGTCTGGGAAAGGCTTGATCAAGAGGTATGCACAAGCCGGAAAAAAAAAAAAAAACCGTGATTCTCAGCTTTTGACGCTGTTTATTAACCCTCTTATCATTTGTTTCAATTTCAGGTTGCTTCAACACCTATGCCTAAAATGTATCAAAATAAAATGGTAAGAGAATTGTTAAATAAGTCAAACCAAAAATGGCTTCTAATTTTATGTACGATGATCATTAACTGAAACGCGGGATAATTGATGTTGATTTGAATTAGGTCTGGATTCTATGCAACGACTGTGGAGAAACATCGGAGGTGAACTATCATATTTTGGCGCACAAATGCATAAATTGCAACTCGTACAATACGAGGCAGACAAGAGGAGGCCATACGACATGCTCGTCCCGAATATCAGAGATGGTTAGATGACTGGCTGGTTGGCTAAATTGAACGATCAGACCCAAAATACTAATTAGAAATAACTATCCCGCTAGCAATACCAGGTGGAGTCATCGTATATGACGTCAAGGCAAAGATCCAATTGTTCCTTTGTTCTTTGCTAATTACTTAATTATGTACTTGTATAGTTAGATAACATCTGTAACTTATCTACTTATCATCCATAATCTTTTAGATTATAATAAAAAAATGTATTCTTTCATCTAAAGATTTGACAAATAACAGAAGACACAACAAAATCATGACTAGGATTGAGGTCCAAAAAATCCTTACTATATGACAAATAATTATAAAAAAAATCTTTTCATATATCAGTTTGTAACCCCTGGCCCATAAAGATATACGTCTCTACTGTTGTGTGGCTGCAATGGCCTGGCATTCTCTTCTGCGTACTGTCAAATTCAAGAAAAAGAAAAAAACAATAAATATAATTTAATCACAAAATTAGTTCTTGAAAAGAAAAAAAAAGACTCAAACAAATATTTTATTTTTCACTTACATCATGTACAGCTTCTCTGAGCAACTTAACTTGGTCTCTCGAAACAGTCTTCACCTAAAAATAGTTCCCAAAAATTAAATTAGGTATGAATTTTTCATAGTTTGGCAATTTTACACAAATTAATTAACGGGTTTGCAAATTAAATTGAGAGAACCACTGCCTTGTAGCTCAAGTGGTATCGCTTACCTTTTGTAAAGGTGTTAACCGGAGTTCGAACCCGGTTTATTTCAGTTTATTTGAAATTTATCTCATCTCCTCCAACCAGTACTCTGAACTGATTAAGAAAAAATTAAATTGAGTGAAGGCTAAGGGGTTTTACCTTTTTATTGATGGTCCAAATAACTCCTTCTGTGCAAGGAGGAACTGTAAGTGATCCCATGTATCTGTAATACCTTTTGCTGCGTAGTTTAATGTCATTTGGATCAATCATTCCCAAACTCTCCTCTTTGTCCCCCCTATCCGTGATCGACGATATATTTGTCATTAACTGTCAATAATCAAACACGATTTTGTCAACAAATAACAGAGGCGCAATGACGATTCTAAGTTAAATTTCAGAATTGCTCGCCAATGGATGATTACAGTTAGTTAACATCATTGTGTAACTTATACTGAAATATCAAGACTAGTAGTATCTTTTTTTTTTTTTTTTTTTTTTTTTTTTTTTTTGTTGCCTTACATCATCTATGGAATTGTCATTATATCATAAGGGGTGAATTGCAATTTTAGTCATATCTTTGTTGTCATTAATCGTCAAATTATGATTTACAAACAAGTCTTATAAAAAACTCAGTTTCAATTTCCAAAAATTGGAAATTTTGTCGAGAAAATCTACATGTCCACATTTCTGGCTACATTCGTTAATGTGGAACCCAATTTTGCTTATCTGTACACCCTCCAAATGAGTTTTTATTTCTTATATTTTGTCCGAGTAAGCATGCCAACTTACTTATAGGATGTCCACATAAGCGAATTGGTTTCAACATCAGATGATTTGGCTAGAAATGTGGACATGTGGATTTTTCCGACAAATTTCTCAACTTAAATCGCGAGTATGTTGCATTTGTCATGACTTTTTTGCAAATTGTAATTTATGCAGGTATTGCTAAGCTCATACAATTTACTTATTCAGTGTCAAGACTCAAGAGAGTGCATTATTGTCAACATTTAGGTTGAATGGTCAAAATTCACTGCACATTGACTGATTGACTACTGTTGATGTGAGTCACAATGCACAACGAGGTTGATTGGTCAAATTTTATTGCACATTATTAAATTTCAAATTTAGCTGTACAATACTGTTACTGTGAGTGACAATAGACAGGAAATTCGTTATATTTTTGTGTTCATTACCTTGGAGAGAAATTTATCAGGTTTGCCAATCTTGTAGAAGACTCCAACAACAGCTATATTATTTCTCACATTTGGTTCAGTGCTTGTGTGCACCAAGTGCAACTCCATGTCGTACCTGTTTGAACAATTTTCATTGCTATTTCAGAACACAAATTTTTTGACATCTGAAAAATCTAGCACATTTTTGTTAAACTTTATAATATGGCAATGTAACATTAACTGAGATAGTATTAGGAGGGGAACCATAACGAATCATAAAATAAGTGTATTTTTCAAAAAATAAGGGATAATACAAAAATCACATCTGAAGTTTGGGTTAATTAAAAAAACAAAAAAAAACTCAAAGATTTTTAAAAATTGTCAAAAAACCGTCATTTGATTCAGTATTATACTTAAGCCCTTCATAAGCAAAGATATTTCTAACATGCTTTTATATTTGTAAAAGTATTACAATTATCCCCTCACATTTAACACATAATTATACCGCAAGGTTCTTTTTTTGTAACTTTTAAATAGACATGTTTTACTTTTTTGTAATTAACCCAAACTTCAGGGGTAGTTTTTGTAATTATCTCAAAAAAGAATATATTATATATAGTACCTTCTGCCATGGATAGTGTGCTCGGAAGGAGAATATATTATATATATTATCTCAAAAAAGAATATATTATATAAAGACTAATGGTTGACCGGCCGGAGTCGGAGCAATGTTGGACGGGGGTGGTGAATTATGACTCAAAATTTTATTCTGAGCAACTTTGTCTTCTTGGACGGAAGCCAATTCGGCCGGCAACATGGAGATGCTGGCCCTTAAAAGTTGGAAAATCGATTTTAAGATCTCTTTTTGTGCGTTTTTGGTTCGGGGGGCAAATCAGACTGATTGAGGAGTGAGCTTTGTGATCCTTAAGATGAGGAAGACGATGGTATGCTCAATTTTGGATTTGGGGAAGTATCTTGGATGAAATTTGGCTTTGAATTAAACTTTGGGTTTTTTGAATTATCGTCAATTGGCATCGGAGACGAACTCAAATCATGAAATTGACCATTGGCATTATAGGACTTGCAGATACGCTCAAAATGAGTGGTTGCACGACACTTGAGGTCGCCGGAATCGGCGCCTGAGACGTCGTGAAGCATGCGCTAACCGTGGAAACCTACTACAGTTGGTCAACCGTTAGTTTTTAACGGTTGACTAACGAAATGTGCAAAAAATAAGTGAATTTTGTAATGTTGGATACTAGTAATGATAAGCCCAAAAAAGTGAGTACCAAAAGTGAAAACAGCTAATACTTTAGATACCAAAAGTAAATTTATCTCATATATATACTATTTCACCAACTACTAGCGGCGGATCCAGATGATGAAAAGGTATGATCGACAATGAAATTTTAATACTATAAAATTTTATACATGTTATGTCCGACAAGCTTCCACGACATAAAATTCAACCATAATTGAATCTAGATATTAGATATGAAGAAGTGATGAATCTTTCGGATCCTTTATTTTAATTTGATGTATCGTCTAGCATTGACCAAACACAAAATCAGAACAAAATATTAATGGGGGGGTTTAAGTCAACATGTAAAAAAAAAAATTGGTTTCCAAAGATGTTTTAGAATTACAAAAAGCCCATTCAAGATTGATTATGTATTAAATTTGAGGGGATAACTGTAATATTTCTAAAAATATCAGAGGTTGTAAAATGTCTTTTTTGCGGAAGAAGAGGGAAACGAAAGACAAAACAAACTTCAAGGGGTTTTTGGTAATTTTCAAAATATATGGAGTTTTTTGTAATTAGCCCCTCGAATTATATTTTTTTTAATAAGTTGGGAGTAGTCGTTGGAAATGATTCCAACGAGGGATAAATTTTAAAGAAACTGAAAAATACATGGTTCAAATCTTGTCAACAATCTTACAAAGGATAAACGATATCACTTGAGCTAAAAACTTTTAGTCCTTGAATTATGATGTTAAAATCTTACCAACTAATTTGAAGTAGTTGTATGCATGTCCCCATGGCCATAGGAATATACAAATTAAAGGTACATAATTAATCTAATTATAAACAACAATGATCTAATTTCCAATTGGAATCACCAGCTGCCTAATTGTGACGGAATGGATTTATTTAGTTCAACTAATCGTTTCAACTAGAGGATAATAAATTATTTCTCTAATTTATATAACTCAAGAGTTTAATTAATCTTACCTGTATATCATGACCTCTGTTCCTGACAGTTGCATTACAAACTCTGTAATACCTCTTATCAGGCTTACTGGAAATTATCCTCACTCTTTCATGTGACATATCTATTGGAGATTGCATAGTCCCACTGTTACATGCCGCCCATTCTTTCCTGATCTCTCCCCATTTTCTCGGACCCTTTTCACTTTTTGCTAAGTAATCAAACTCTCTTTCATCCTCTGAATTGAAAACAGAATTAAGGATAAAAAATTAAGACCCATATCAGACGCTAACAGAAAAGCAAATTAAAAACATTTACATCAACAAAAAAAATATAGCCATAATAAAAACATACCTACTTCTTGAGCATTGACAGATTTTGGTTCAAGCAAAATAAGACAGATCACAATCAGAAATGGAGCAAGGATGTAGAATGACTTGTTTTTGCTCTTCATTTCTTGTTTTTTTTTTTTTTTTCTTTGGGGGCTGTTTGGGGAGAAAAATAAATATGGGGAAAAACAATAATGGCAGATCGTATAATGGGATTCTTGATTATAAATGCTATAGAGCTAGAGTTGTCTTGTCTTATGGGTTTATATAAGTTAATGTAATTTGGTGCATATGGTGGACTGGGGACTTTCCTGCAAGTTTCAATTGATAATTGATATCAAGGGCTGCGAACCTGAATTTAAAATAAAAATTAGTGTAAAATTGGGCAATGACAGAAAGTGGACAAAATTTATTAGGTCACCACATGTGATTCTCAACACGTTATTATAACTTAAATGAACATATAATTATAAAGAACATCATGAAATTTGGAAAAAAAAAATTGAGTGAACTTTCTTCGGAGGGAGGGTTTTGTATTCTTACCTAACTTAATGACAATATATGGCTGGGTTGCACGAAAGTTGATAATAACAGTAAAAATGCCAGCCAAGCCACCTGGCCACCATAAGCAATTGTGGGATGGAGGTCAGGGGTTCAAATCCCTGCTCCATCAAATTGTTTGTGGGGTGGAGGTCAGGGGTTCATATCCCTTCTCCATCAAATTGCTCCCCGGGGCATATGCGAGCTGGTGAAGATTTGGTGGGAACTCATACTGAATAGCATCCGTGTGGGTTTGATTCGGGGAGAGATCGTTATTAGTAGATTGGGGGGTCGAACATAATTGTTCTCTTTACCTGGGAGGATCTGGTTGTACGTCAGCAGACCCCGTCAGAACACTAGCCAGTGCGTGCACATCCCGCGGTTTACCTTGGCGGCAGCAATGAGGAGCCGGAGCTGTTGTCCTCAGGCATAGTCAGGCGTAAGCCTAGAAGTTGAGTTAAAAAAAAAAAAAAAAGTAAAAATGCCAGCCATGAGACAACAACGCAGCCCCAAGAAAGGGGCAAAAGGAAGCAAGTAAAGATATGAGAGTAATTTTTATGCGAGTTTTTTATTTTGCGCAACTAACTTTGAATTATTCTCTTTTATTATATAAACTACTCGAATTGTTGTATTTTCCTATAATTTTCAAATTTACCTTTTTACTTTTATGGTTATTTTATTTTTTGATATCTGAAAATGGTATCATAACCTAAGTTTATTGGTAAAATTTACTATTATTTAATACTATTTATATATTGACTAAAGATTAGGAGATTTTGAGAGAAAATTGATCTAAATAATTATTCAAAATGTAATAGCTACAAACAATCTACTAACAATGAAGCGTAAAATTGAAAATTATAGGCCAACAAAATTTTCAAAATTTAGAGGGTAAAGTAAACAATTCAAAGATAATTGAGCAAATTAGAAAAATAGTATAGTTTGGTGTAAATTAAAATTAACTCTAAAGATATTTTTGGTAATGCTAGCTAATTCTTAAATTTTTTTAATTAAATTTAGTTAAAGAAAAATAATTTTGTAAAATTAGGTTGGGAATTGAAATGTCGTTTGATTTAGAAGAATGAAATTGTCTTGGGATAAATATTAGAATTTAAATTTATTTTAGTTATTAGTAATTATACAAATAAGAGTATAAGATAAATAATATATGTAAATATTGATGACACCGTTTAGAAAGTGGAAGAAATCAATCCACGTCATCGATCGACACATATCCGAGTAGCGACTGCGGGTGACGTCAACAATGATGCACAACGACAAGTCACGAATTAGGCTCGCCAGCTACCGAGCCCAACTGCTACCGAGCCCAACCGCAACACGGCCGCCGAGCCCCGAGCCCAAATCTCAATATGAAACGCACGCGCGACAACCTCGTAAAAATAATCACACGCTCATGCTTAACGCTTTATTGGTATCAAAAACTGCCACATGTCAGAGAATTATGAAAAGAAGTCGACAAGTGGCAAGTTTTGACTGACATGCACAACTATAGAGGGACAAGTGTCTTTCTTTAATTATTTTACTAATTAATGAATAGTTAGTGCAAAGATGACTATTGTAAACCCACTTACTAAAAGGGGTATAAAAAGTCTGAAAAAGAGGAAAAAGGGGAGAGCGCAACTGTAACAGATTATAAGAAAGACCGACCCCAATAATTCGGCTCGGCATAATACAAAAAAGGCATAATTAGCCAAAAATAAACATATGTTACGCACGTTTACATTTCCACGTGTTAAACCTTTTACATATTTCTGCTTGTTGACCAAAACGCACGTCAACAAATTGGCGCTAGAAGAAGGGTCGTATTGGTCCAGTCAAAATTCCAAGCACAAGCAAGTTAAGTAAAAACCAGGTAAAATTTAACGTTTGGTTTTTTCATAACAGACAAAATGAGTCACCAATCGAGAAATGCTCGTTTGACTGAAGAGCAACATCTGAACAACCAGACTGGTCAGACTACTAATGGCCAAAATATACCCCAAACAGAGGTAGGGAGCACTACTTTGTTTCCTTTCGCTCAGCTAATTGCCAACCCAACTTTTGTACAACAAATGAACCAACTCATATCACAAACTCTCGCTACCACCAACTCTCAAGCACCTCCTCCACTCATTGTGAATACT
This sequence comes from Rehmannia glutinosa, assembly GCA_016081115.2. Taxonomy (NCBI): domain Eukaryota; kingdom Viridiplantae; phylum Streptophyta; class Magnoliopsida; order Lamiales; family Orobanchaceae; genus Rehmannia; species Rehmannia glutinosa. The sequence continues at coordinate 3,639,152 of CM071934.1, read as the reverse complement.
AACCCACTCAACCCACAACTAAATGTTAACATTAATCCTCAAATTTAAGCTTCCTCATCACGAAGCCCAAGAAGCCAGTTCAGATAATGAACAACATGTCCGTCGTGACAGAAGGCGGCAACGAGAAAATGAGGAGGAGCAAAGTCGTATAGCAGAGTCATTACCGGAGCCAACGCGACATCGTCATGCCCACTCAGTGTTTGTCGGACGACTGGGAGTTGATCCTTTTCGCCTTCGATCGATAAGTTCCCACTCGAGGTTTAGGATGAGCGGGAGCAACTCGGGTCAATCAGTTCAAGGCCCTAGCTTATGGCGGTGAACGAGATGTAGAAAACACCGCCGCTGCGTCGTCTCCGAACGAATTGGAAGGCGGTCCGGAAGGCGAACAGTCTCAAGACCGCCCCAAGTAATGAACCAGCCCAGTTGTTGTGTCGCCATTTTCCCTCGGAATTCGCGAGCGACCCCATTACCACCAAAGTTGAAAATCCCCAGGTTGGTCTCTACAATGGGGAAACCGACCGACCACTCACGTTCACAAGTACTTAGCATGGACGGAATCAGCATAACCCTAGTGATGCCATCCTCTGCAGGGCCTTCCTCCGACTGCGGGCGACCGAGCCCACCGCGTTGGTTTAGGACCCTACCACATGGGATCCATTCGGCATGGGGATCTCGCCTCCGCCTTTACGACGCATTTCTTAACGTCCAAAGTCCGAGCCGCACCGGAAGGACTCCTCGTGAACATCAAACAAGGGAAGGACGAGCCCTGAAAAGCTATATTTCTCGGTTCAACAAACAAGTTCGAGAGATGGAACCGGTCTCGGATGACGCTTATTTTGATCGCAGCCGTGGCATTTGGTCTGGCCCCGAAACATGGTTTAATTACTCCATCCACGAATTGGGGGCGACCTCGCACAGGAATTTCTCGGGTCCGCGTAACGCCATATTTGCGCGGAAGAAGCCATGGCAAGAACCGCCCGAGCATCGCCGGGCGTGAGAAAGGAGGAAGGAAAGAGAGCCAGTTGGGCGGGTCGGGATTCCGGCCGTTCTCGGAAAACCCGACCACCGGATTTTAGAGCTCGCCAAGAGGCAAGAGTCAAGTCACCGCTACCGAGGAGTACTTTTGACCCACACTCCATCACCCATATGGAATGAAATATAGTGGTCCGAATTTGTTGCCCGGCCGCCTTTGAAAATTGAACCGCAAAATTAGATTCGCGCCGATCATCGTGCCTATCATAAATCGACAGTCACGATATCGATGAGTGCCGAGATCCGATTAGGGAAATTATGCGTGTTGTTCGCCAGGGCGGTCTCAAAAGGTACGTTCATGAGCTACCGCCCCCACCGGCATTGGCTCAAGGTGTCAATCCGGAGCGCGTTGTTAGAGATTTTTCTTACCGCAAGTCTACGGTGTCAAGTTTTAATATAGAGAAGTAAGGTTGTCGAATCCACAGGGACTAATAAATTAATGCGCTAAGTATTGAACTAAGATAGCCTTATTTTTATTTAGACGATCAAAATTGAATGATTGTTGTGGAAGAAAAGACAAGAATAACCACAAAAACACAAGATGAAAATAATATTGGAATTATCAAGGGAAATGAAATGGATTCCCGGGTTATGGTTTCAATTAATATTCCTCTTGTTTTACGATTTAATCAAAGCCAAAGTTATTATCAATACACCTATAAGACGATCACAACGGTATTTTATCCTCCATCTCGAGATGTATATAAAGTGTAGATTGAAATATCTATGCTAGTATCTCTACTGAACATAAGATACACAACTCTCAAATGCACAAAAGATCAAATATCCTCACAAATATTCACAAACCTCTCGATTATGCAAATATTCATGTCAAGTACTCAAGATCTAATATTGAAACTCATCTCTCGAATTATGAATCAATATATCAAACATGTTAAATCATTGGCCAAATGATAAAACAAGAATAAGAACAAAGTACTCAAATAGGCTTCAAGACAATAACTTCAATTAAGATTAAAACAATCAACAAGAGTTCAATTAATCTACTTCCAAAACCCGAAAATCACAAGAAATTTAGCTACCCATTATAAATAAACAACTCATTGACAAATTGTTCATCTTCATAAGAAACTAAAATGAAAGATTAAAGCACAAAGAATGAGAAAACTTAGGAAATGGATAATCTCTCGATTAATCTTCAATCCTCAAGCTACGATTCGACCCGATTCTTCCCTTTGATTTTTCCTTGATGAAATTGATGTGTTTCTTGTGTTCTTGGGTGTATTCCCAGCCTTTCCTCCATACCCTAGATCAAGCCTCCCATTTATGTATTTATAGCCCCTAAAAAGTCCAAGAAAAAGGTGAAGAAACATAGTAATTTCCGCCCCGGGGCGCTGCGGCGCCCAGCAATTTTGCAAAACTGAGCCGCCCGTGGACGAGCGCTGCAGCGCCCGCCCGAGTTTTTCACCCACCAAATGTTGGAATTTTCTTTTGAGCCCTTCTTCAAAGTTGTAGCTCTATCTCTTAGCTTTCCATAGCCACTTGAATCATCTCAATATCAATTTTGTAGAGAGAGTTATGGCCAAAATACGAAATGCAGTCAGTGATGGAAATTTCAGACGCGTTTGGACGTTTCTTCAAATCAATCTCTCTTTGTTTGCTCGTTTGTACTTCTTTTGATACACGATTCATTACTATGACTATAAACTCAATATAATTGGCTCTCAACATGGCTTGGCTACTCAAATGACTCAAAATACTCGAAAACAACACAAAACTCAAGTCTTGGAAGCCCAAATCAATGGTATAAAACCAAGTGAACACGCGTAATCAATCCAGCTCTCCTGCCGCCACCCCCGGCCGAAAACCAGGGAAGGGAGATCCTCATGATGTCAAGTGTCAGTCGAATCAATACTAACACAGTAGAGGATAGACGCTCCAACAAGAAAAGAAAAGCCGATGTTAGGCAGGCAACCAATGCCGAAAGACAAGTTCGGGTGGCGGAAATCAAGGAAGGCCAACCCACCGGCCACTTTGTGTTCTCGGATGTGGATGCCGACCAGGTGGTCCATCCTCATTTCGACCCTGGTCATTATCGCACCGATTTTGGGTATTCCGGTCCACAGAATTTTGATCGACACCGAAGCTATTCGTCATCATTTATGTCCGAGCATTTCGAAGATTGAACGTGGGACGATAGTTATATCCGTCCATGCAATGATAGATTCTCGGGGATTTGGAGGAGGAAGGATAGTCCCGCTCGGGGAAGTTGATTTGCCCATCCAAATGGGACAAGAATTGCATAAACGAACCGTCATGACAACATTCAAAATAATCAATGCCGATTCGGAGTACAATGCTATCATTGGGAGGCCATTGCTTTATCATATAAAAGCAGTCGTTTCAATATATCATTTTTGTATAAAATTCCCAACATCTGATGGCGAAGCTATACATAAAGGGAATCAAAGGGAGTCACGAGAATGCTCTCTCAAACTCCGACCGGTAGAGATTAATGTGGCAGAACGAGGACAAACCAGTGGAACCACACAAGACGATCCCCTGCCCAAGGAGGAGTCCGAGCAGAAAGATGTGATTGTTTATGAAGGTAATCCAGGTCGTCGACCCGGGAAGGAGCCAATGATGGAAGAAGGCGAGCCGGCAGTCAAGAACGAGCCGACCAATGAAGACGACTTGCCCCTGCAGATCAAAGAGGGGCAGAATAAGAAAAGAAAACGGGCGGAACCAGTAGAACAAGTTGATACAATCAATGTCGGAAGGCCAAGCGAGGAGCGCCAATTACGTATTGGTCATGATCTCCCAGAACCATATCGAACCGAGATGATTGAGTTTTTGGAAAATAATCTTGATGTCTTCGCGTGGACTCATGCAGACATGCCCGGAATTGACCCTAAGTATGCGTGCCACCGCCTCAATATTGATCTAACATTCCGCCCAGTTGTCCAGAAAAAGCGTAAGCTCGGCCCTAACAGACAAACAGCACTCGAGGCCGAGGTAAACAAGTTGATAGACAATCGATTCATCCGGGAAGCCCTATATCCCCGATGGGTTGCCAATCCCGTTTTGGTAAAGAAGAGCAATGGCCAGTGGCGCCTGTGCGTGGATTTTACCGACCTTAACAAAGCATGCCCTAAGGATAGTTATCCACTGCCAAATATCGATTATATGGTGGATGCTACGGCAGGACATGAACTGATGAGCTTCATGGATGCATACTCGGGTTACAACCAAATACGGATGCACCCGGAAGATGAAGAAAATACATCATTCTTCTCTACTCGGGGAATCTATTGTTACAAGATGATGCCCTTTGGATTGAAGAATGCTGGTGCGACCTATCAAAGGTTAGTAAATAAGATGTTTGAGGAAATGATAGGTCACACTATGGAAGTATATGTAGATGACATGTTGGTAAAATCACTGTACATATCTGATCATTTGAACGATCTTAATAAAATGTTCGCCGTTTTGAGAGAGTACAAGATGATGTTAAACCCGAGAAAATGTAAGTTTGGGGTCGGCTCGGGCAAATTTCTGGGGTATATGGTCACCAAAGGGGAATTGAAGCCAACCCCGGATAAAATAAAAGCTATCATCGATCTAGAACCACCGAACTCGTAAAAGGGTACAAAGCCTAACAGGCCGCTTGGCCGCCCTTAATCGATTTGTCTCGCGATCCACAGACAAGTGCAAGTCTTTCTTTGAAATTATAAAAAAGAGTAAAAATTTCGAATGGACTGAGCAAGCACAAGCTGCCTTCGAATACCTCAAGCAGCACCTTTCTTCAATTCCTATATTGCAAAAACCTATCCAAGGGGAGGACTTGTATTTGTACCTAGCGGTATCCGAATACGCCATCAGTTCGGTGTTAATCAGGTTAGATGGTTCTATTCAACATCCAGTCTACTACGCACCCAAGCATTACATGACGCCCGAACTCCGCTTATCCACCAATGGAAAAATGGCTTATTCGCTAGTCATCACTGCGGCGCGGAAACTCCGCCCATATTTTCTAGAGCACAAGGTTGTAGTCTTGACAAACTATCCACTGAAACAAGTACTACACCGACCCGATACTTCTGGACGGATGATCAAGTGGGCCGTCGAACTCAGTCAATTTGACCTTATATACGAACCACGCACCGCAATAAAATGACAGGCTTTAGCCGATTTTGTGGCCGAATTCACACCTTCCATACGATTGGAAGTTATGGAAGACCAAGAATGGAAATTATTCGTTGACGCTCTTCCACCGCAGCCGAGCGGGGCGGAATCGTGATAATCGATCCAAATGAAAAATGCTACTGCTCGGCCGTACGATTTTAGTTCCCCACAACGAACAACGAAGCCGAATACGAGGCACTTCTGGCAGGCTTGGAGATGGCAGCTTCTATGGGCCTAAAACAACTATTGGTACATAGTGATTCTCAGTTGGTCGTTCATCAAATCAATGGTGAGTACGAAGCAAAAGAGCAAAAAATTGCGCAATATTTGGATTTGGTCAAGAAGAGATTATCACACTTTAAGACAAAAGTCTTACATGTGCCCCGAGCCGAGAACATGCAAGCGGATGCCTTAGCTCGGCTCGGCTCGATCCCAGTGGGCGGATGCCATCACGGATGTCATCTTTGTCACACGACTATCCCGCCCCATCACTGGTGCAAAGAAAATATATAATCGAAACTACCCAACAGACTTGGATGACCCCAATCGTTCAGTATTTAGAGAAAGAAGTTCAACCGAAAACAAAGTCGAGGCCGTAACACTACGAACTCAAGCGGCTCGGTTTACACTAGTAGACGGCATCCTATACAAACGAGGATACTCCGTCCCACTCTTTCGCCCTTCCGAGATAGATGCAGATTATGCACTTCGAGAGGTTCGTGAGGAATATGCGGCAACCACGCTGGGGGCCAAACGTTGGCCTATAAATTGATACGGCAAAGGGTACTACCGCCATCCCTAAGAAAAGATGCGACCGACCTCGTCAAAAGATGCGAGAGATGCCAAACGTTCGCGCCCGCAGTCGATATCATCCCGAGCAACTTACTCGTATTTAGCCCATGCCGTTTGCCAAATGGGGAATGGACCTCATCGGACCACTCCCCGGCTGGCAAAGGGGCCGTCTAGACGCCATTGTGGCGGTGGATTATTTCACAAAATGGGCCGAGGCGGAACCTCCGACAAAAATAGATGAGGAAAAGATTTGCGCTTTGTATGGAAATCCATTATTTGTTGTTAGGAATTTTATTGTTTAGATTTTGATGAATGCCATGTAAAACTTAGAATAGAAAGTTGGCTCCCAATTTTTGTTGTAAAATTTATTGTAACAATTAGAGCCGCAAGCCGAGTTAAGTCGCCTACGCTCCAACTTGCAAAAAGACAATCAAGGCTTGAAGGAAAACTCTGCTGAGACAATTGAGTACAAAGAAAGAAGAAAGATGAACTCGATCTGAAGAAGCGGTGAGATGCGGTGAGTGGAACATCAGTCAAGTCGACTCAAGAGAAGCCAAGTCTCAAGTCAAGTGATGAAGAGTCATCCATGATTGGAAGACTCGACTCTAAGTCACCTGGGAAAACAAGGAAATGCAATCAAGCCGAGATAATCGTAAAAGAACCGTTGCACGTAAATCAAGAGATTTACTTAAACAAGTAATATCTCCATACTACCTTTCTTGGAGTGCTCATCCCCGAAGCGTGCAAAAGGAATGAACCAATGGGAAGCACTACACCGTGTCGAACTCGAAAAGGAGATAAAACAATTCATACGAGGAAATGGCAATTCCAAGGACTGCAAGCCAACGACCGCAAAGTAACTTTCAAAAATGAGCCTATCTCTTCAACGGGCAAATTTTTGAAAGTTCACTATAAAAGGCCGAGGAATTTGTTTGAGAAAGAGGATGAATGACACACACGTGAAGATATACAAGCTTATCTAAAAATCGAAACATTCTCAATCCTCAAGCCTACACTTCAAGTACATCAATCCAACACCTACCGTGAAGGAAAGAGAACTTCAATGGGTTGAAGAGGAAAATATCGAAAACAAGGGTCTACATTCCGGAAGGATTGTAGAAAGGTTCAAGCGTGAACCAAGTCTTAAGCTCTTGGAGGGCTTCGTGATCAAATCCAAAGTGCTTAAGCAAGTGAGTCGTAGTAGCAAATTAACGCCTGTGAAGAAGTTCGAGTTGTACGAGAAGCCAACCGAGTGATCAAGGCGTCTCTCATCGAGTCCCAAAGGATCAAGTCAATTTTGTTGTGATCAAGACTTGTATCCGGACTGTTACCACTTTGTAAACCGATCATTACTTAGTGGATTCCTCCAGGAGTTGGAGAAAGAGAGGAGAGAAGAATTACCCCATCTTCGAACCTCTATAAAAACTATCTTTGTGTCATTTACATTTCAAAGATTTAAATTTCGCACTTTTAATTGCTTATATCGTTGATAAATTTGCTATCCATTTGATAATTTATAAGTACTAAATCAAGTCAGTAAAAACTTGCTTAATCAAACTTAAGGGTGTTAAGTCTTCCAACAAAACAAAACCACATTGAGTCAATTTATAGCCAACATTTGAGTTACACTATTAATTTCACCGAAATGAGTGTTGAGAGATTAACTCTCTTGAGTGACTAAATCGATTGTCCATCAAGGACACAAATTGTGTAGAACTCTGAGATTTAAAAGGCCTAAATCGAAAATTTGGTAAGGTTTATTCAACCCCCCTTCTAAACCTTACACTTACACCCTTGGGACCTACAAGTGGTATCGAGCGGTTGGTTCATTGAACCCTCCGTGACCAGTTCTCGAACTAGATCTCCAAATTTTTCAAAAGTCCGCTTTAGTACTTAAACTTTCAAAACTCTTTTCTATCATTAAAAGTTGTTATCATGGAGGCAAATCTAACACGCATTCCTATGTTCACTATTGAAGAATTTGATGATTGGAAAATTCGTATGCGGAGCTCATCTATCAAAGATTACATGATGAGATGTGGATAGTGATAGAAGATGGGCCTCGCAAATATTGAAGGTGAACACTACTGCACGAAGAGTTGCGTGAAGGGGAAGAAGATCAAGAAGACGGTCATGGTTGAAAAACCAAGAACCGAGTGGACAAATGATGACAGAAAAAAGATACAACCTGGACAATGTAGCCAAGGATATTCTCTACAAAACCTTGACAAAGCCATGTTCAATAAAGTGAAATCTTGCAAAATCGCTAAGGAAACTGGGACAAACCGACATTGATTTGTGAAGGCTCGAGCAAATCAAAGAAAACAAACTATCGGTGGTCAGTACAAAAATTTGAGAACTTTAAAATGATCTCGGAGAAAACCTGGATCAACCGGACGCTTCGGTTTACGTAAATCACAAATGAGTCAGTCTACACTTGGAAAAGAATATACACGAGAATGAAATGTGTATGAAGATCCTAAAAAGTCTTCGGTGAATGGGAAATGAAGGTCATGGCATTGAGACACTCCATGGACCTATCAAAGACATCCAATCATGAGTTATTCTCGGACCTCAAAGCCTACGAGTTTGAGTGAGAAGGAAAGACCAGGAAGAGACAATTTTGCACCCAAAACATTTTGCTCTAGTTGTCAAAGATGGAAGGAGAGTCGAGGTCAAAGAGCAATTGACCCGGAAGAAAATAGCCCTAATGGTTAAAAGATTTAACAAGTTCTTTAACAAGAACTACAAGAGAGGGAAGGGTGAATCCTCCGAAGACACTCGGCTCCCTCCAAATCAAGGGATGATAGGCCAACCAAGAAAAAGATCATCAACAAGTTGAGTATCGAGGACCGACAACTCAAGAATAGAAAGAGCCGATCAAAAGGCTGAATATCTATGTTGGAATTGTAGACAACCAGGTCACTATGCCATTGATCGCTCATATCCCGTAGTCAACAAGTACGAGAAAAAGAAGAAAGAAAGATCTTGAGAGAAAGAAGACAAGAGAAGAAAAAAGGCAATGATGACCGCAGAGAGGGCCGAGAGCCAAGTCAAGAGAGACAGTTGACTCGCAGAGCGAGAAGCGACTACTCAAGTGACTCTCGAAGAAGAAGCCTGATCCGCTTAATGGCCAAAGAACAAGATCAAGAAGATGAGGTACAATCTAACTCAACAAGCTCGGACACTAGTGATAGTGATCGTGACACACACACTTCATCACCCACCGATCTTTATGACTCATTAGGCAAAATGATGAAAGATTTTGAGCACATTAAAACCTCACACACACTATTGAATGAGGAAAAAACTACTCAAAAGTCAAAACTCAAAGTCGACTAAGGAGCCGAGTACTCTAAGTCAAATAGTGATGAGAATAAAAGTTTAAAAGCCGAAAATGCTAAATTAATAAAGCAGAAATTGCCGCTATAGAAAAGAGGAGAATGACCTCAAAAATGTTATTGCCTCATTCACTAAGGCATCTAAATCATTGGATGATCTTATTATGAGTCAAAGAGAATGTGGAGACAAGACAAAGCTAGGATTTAATTCCTTTGTGCCATGTCAAACCTCAAAAGTAATTTTGGAAAAAGGATCTTCAAGTCATGAAGAGTCCGAAAAATCCAAAACTCTAAATGTTGCACACACTTTCAATCCAAAGCACAATACTAAGCAAACCGGCCTTGGTTACAAAGGAAAAGGAAAAAAACCCCGATTAAGAGTCTTGAAAGGGCGGTGAGAAGAGATTCAATGAGTCCCTCAAACAGACTCCAAACGTAAAAATACTCAGTAAAGAAGAAGCAGAGCTACCAAAAATCCAGAATACTCATAAAAGAAATACATATGATGGGAATGGTAGAAAATATCCAAGCCAAGTCGATGGAATAATGTGAACTATCGGCTAGACTTATGGAATACAAGCCCAAATGGCAAAGGCCTAGAACTCAACAAAGGCCATTCCAAAAGCACAAGAGCTTTCATCAAAGACACATATGCACCTAGGCACTACACTCAAAGACACCACAATTACCCAAGAAAGGCAATTGCTAAAACACATATGCAGGCATAGACAAAAGAGACAATTTGTATGAACCTGGAGACTCCCCAAGCAATTTGCCAGGATTAATTATGATTATGGCAGCGATAGATGGCAACCTCTTAGAGTCAAATCATTTGGCTATAGGTTGGTTGGATCATCTTATAATTCTAACCCCTCGGACCTGCATAAGAATGGGTACCTAAAACTTAATTTCCTTGATCGCAGGCTCGAGGAACAACCGAAAGTGCCAAGGAACCTGGTACATGGATAGTGGTCATTCCCGGACATATGACAGGAGTAAGAGAAATGTCAAAATTCAAGGAAGTCAAAGGAGCAAAAGTCATATTTGGAGGAAATGAAGCTCTGGTGAAATAAGAGGCATTGGATCCATCAAAAGGAATGGTTTAGAAATCACAGATCTTTGCATATGTTGAAGGACTAAACTTCAATTTACTAAGCATCACCAACTCGTGACAAGGGCTACAATGTTGGATTCAACATGGGAATATGCCAAATCAAGAATGTTGAATCAAATGAAGTTGTCTTTGCCGCAAGGATGTAGACGAGAAAAATATGTATGTAGTGGATTGGTCAATCGCAACACCAAAGACTTTGTCTGCTAGCAAAGAGCTGAATCAATCAAGTCAAGTCGTGGCACAAAAAGCCGAGTCACCCGAATTTCAAAACAATTAATAAGCTAGCAAGAAGTCATCTTGTAGAAGGACTTCCGGACTCGATACAAGAAGGAGAGTATATGTGATGCATGTCGAAAGGAAAACAAATCAAGTCGCCGTTCAAAGAAAAGACATGCCCATCCTCAACAAAGAATATTGATCCGCCTATATGGATCTATTTGGCCCAAAGTGGAACCAAAGAAGCATAAGTGGAAAGAAATACACCTTGGTGGTAGTAGATGACTACTCAAGATATACATGGACAATATTCATGTGCAAGAAGAAAGAAACTCTACAAAAGCTACCACGGTGATGAAGAGGATACAAAATGAGAAGAGTCAAACCATTATCAAAATAAGATCGGATAGAGGAACCGAGTTTGTCAATGGAATAATAACTCAAGATCTTGTATTGAGAATGGTATTGGTCATGAACTATCACCGCAAGGACTCCACATGCGAGAATGGAGTTGCGAGAAAGAAGAAACAGAACCCTCAAAGAAGTTGACAAGGACCATGTTAGCCAAGCAGGTTACCAAAAGATTTTGGGTCAAGCAATCAACACAGCTTGCTACACCCAAAACAGATGTATGATAAATAGACGGTGACAAAGACTCCCTATGAGATCCGGATGGAAGAAAACCAAATGTTGCATATTTGAGAATATTTGGATGTAAATGCTTCATCCACAACAATGGCAAAGACAACCTAAAGGCTTTTGATGCTAAAGTCGATGAGGGTATCTTCTTAGGATACTCGGTGAAAGCAAAGCCTCTGAGAATACTCAACAAAAGAACTATGGTCGCTGAAGAATCCATTCATGTAGTATTCGATGAGCCAAATGTAAATGGGGAAGACATTGAAGAGTGGTGATAAGTCAATCATCCAATCTTCTGAAGAGTCCCTATGTCAAGCCAAGGCAGAATTATCGATTGGAAGAAGATGAGATAGTGAATCTCAAAAGAAATGGAAAATCTGCGGTGAGTGATCACGAGAGAGCGACCAAAGAACACATACGGTTGCAAGTCGATCAATCCACTAACTTGCTTCAACTCGACGTAAGATGGTGAGAGACCATCCACCTTAACTTGTCATTGGAGATATAAGAGAAGGTGTCAAGACAAGATCCAACCCAACAAGAAGCAATGTTCACATGCTTCATCTCGCAAATAGAGCCCAAAGATGTGTCACAAGCATTGGACGACACACATCGATTCAAGCTATGCAAGAAGAGAGTGAATCAGTTTGAGAGAAATAAAGTATGGGAATTAGTACAAAGACCCATACATCAAAATGTTATTGGAACCAAATGGGTATTCGTAAATAAGATGAACGAGGAAGGTTCGTGGTAAGAAACAAAGCAAGATCGGTAGCCAAAGGATATTGCCAAGAAGAAGGGATAGATTTTGATGAAACATTTGCCCCTCGTAGCAAGATTGGAAGCTATAAGGATGTTTTCTTGCCTATCTCGCTCACAAGAATTTCACCGTATATCAAATGGATGTAAAAAGTGCATTTCTGAATGGTTTATTAGAAGAAGAAGTGTATGTTGAACAACCTCCAGGATTTGAGGAAGACTCTTGGAGACAAAGTATACAAACTCAAGAAAGCCCTGCACGGATTGAAACAGGCACCAGAGCATGGTATGACACCTGTCACAATTCCCGATCGAAAATGGATTCACAAAAGGAAAAGTAGATAGAACACTTTTCGTAATTCAAGACAAGAAGAGTATCGCTTGTTCAAATATATGTGGATGCCATCATTTTTGGATCCACTAACAAAGAGTCGTGTGAAAAATTCTCAAACCTCATGCAAAGTAAATTTGAAATGAGCATGATGGGAGAGTCGACATTCTTCCTCGACTTCAAGTGAAACAGTGAAGGATGGAACCTTCATAAGTCAAACGAAATACACCAGAGATTTAATGAAGAAGTTTGGTATGGAGGAGAAGTCTTCGTAAAAATACCAATGAACACATCATCAAAATGGACATGGATGCGGATGGCAAGCTCAGTAGATCAAACAAGATACTGAGCACTTATGGATCATTGCTCTATCTCACGCCTAGCAGCCGACATCACTTTTTCTTTGTAGGTGTATGTGCAAGATTTCAATCTGCTCCAAAAGAGAGCCATATGATCAAATGACTAAGAGAATATTGAGATACTTAAAGGAAGCCAAGAGTAGGCCTATGGTATCCAAGGAAAGCGGATTCAAGCTAATTGGCTATTCCGACTACGACTATCTTTGGATGCAGAGTGGACAGAAAAGTACTTCAGGCACATGTCAAATGCTAGGAAACAGACTAATTTCTGGTTTAGCAAGAAGCAAAACTCAATAGCCACCTCTCTGGTGAGGCGAATACATATCAAGGGCGGGCATTGTTGTAGCAGCCAAGTCCTATGGATGAGACAAGTGAGAGACTATGAAATTGAAGAAAAAGAAATTCCAATCATGTGTGATAACACAAGTGCCATTGCAATCACTCAAAATCCTGTGATACACTCAAGAACAAAACATATTGATGTCGGATATCATTTCATAAGAGATCATGTTGAAAAGAAGGACATTATCTTGGAATATATCTCAACCGACAAACAACTACCGACATCTTCACAAAACCATTATGTGAGTCAAGATTTGAAGAACTCAAACATGAGTTGGGGCTAATTGAGCTAAGCCGAGACACAGAAGAATCAAAGAAAAGAAATGGAACAGAACGACGTGAAAAAGAGTGAAAACAAAAATTAGCTCAAGAATCACCAGATTTCGGGAAGTCGGCTATATCAAGTCGGTGATATTTGAGTCACTAAGAGAAATGTGAGAATAGAGTTAAATCGCCTAAGAGATAAGTGAATATCTTATGAGCAAAGCGACAAAAAACGCGTTTTGACTTAGCGGGAATGTTTTAAGAGACACGTCAAAGATAATGATGATGTGTACAGACATAAAGCGCACACCAAGCCTATGATTGGATATAAATGCCGCATTAAATACGAGACATGAATTGCTCAATATTGCGAAATCCAAGCCGTTGATTTCGATCACAATTCAAAAAACCGTCCGCACGCCCTTTCATAAACCATATTTAAACCATTTTCGTTTCTCTCTCACACTTCTAAAACTGTTCAATCTCTTTTCTCTCAAAAGGCAAAGGCAAATACTCTAAAACCCTATCAATCTTCAAATCAAATTTCCGAACTTTTCCTTGAAATTATTCTCGAGAAATGGCACCAACGTATGACTTTACCAAGTTGGGAAAACAAATCCACACCGGTTCGACCGTGGATTTCGACGGAATGGTGAAGCGAGGTCCGCGACACCCTGGTGAAGAAAATCGCGGAGAAGTTAGAAACGCCGGGATCAAAACCGTTCCTAACGCCTGGAGTATCCTATGACCTATGTGGAAGAGGTCGCACGATTCTACGTGAATGCCGAGATTCACGATGAAGAATCAAGTCATCATTCACGGAAGCGGTGACTATCACCGCAAGGATTTGGTGAATATTGCTCACTACCAACATGAAGGAGCAATCGAAATTAAGGAAGTGATGTAAACTTGGCCGACGATGGAAAGAAATAGCCAAGTCCGACCTTGCCGATAAAATTATATACACAAAGAAACAAAAGATGGCTGAAGGAGGATTATCACAAATGTTGGACATAGTTGCCAAATGTATCGACATCAAATTTGGCGGCTTTGACCAACTATCAAAGGCAAAGCCGATTGTGATGGCCGCAATCATCGAGTAAAAGAAGATAAATGGCCGAAGTTTATCTCAGCAGACGCCTGTAACGTAGGGGAACAAGTCCTTCAAAGAAGATGGGTCATTTGGAGGATCCCGGGATATGGCCTAGTGATTGGCCGACTATTGGAGGTGAAAGGAGTCCCTCTCGACATGGGAAAGCATTCCATGTTAACAAGAGGATGTTTAGAGCTAACCTCTCTCGGTGCTCGAAGCGAGCTTATGCCAAGAGAGCGACACGAGGGAGGGGAATCACCGACCCCAAGACACACCGCCTCCTCTCCAACCAAGAAAAAAGTTGCCCCTGCACCGCAGAAGTCTCACGCCCTGCTGAAAACAAAGAAAGAAAACCAAACATGCTCCCCGCCCGCAGAAGTCCACTCCCGCCCAAAGAAGAATGTCACCGCCCCGCAGCGCCGATCGAGAAGGACTCCCAAATACCTTCTCCGATCGTCAAAAGGAGGAGAATCGATGCCCTAGACGACCAACTCCTCGAAACAAACACAAGCACCGGCCCCTACCGCCCAAGACTCAGAGGACACCGCCCCGAACTGTAAATTCCCCTGTACAAACCAGAGACAAAAGACTCTTCAAGCAGTCCGAACAGGTGTGCTACCACCGCCCCAACGGCTGAACCATCAATTGCAACAAAGGGAGTTTGGAGACGAGTGACCCCACTCCAAGTCACTCACCGGGTGCGGACGGTGAGGGGGAAACTCCCTCCACTGCAGCAGGTCGGAGGATGCCGCAGATGACTCGACGAAGAAGCAAGGAGGCGAAGAAGATAAATTACAATCACTAGAAGAACAGCAAGTTGCCATCAACGAAGCTCAGGCAGTACCGAGATCGTCTCGGTGAGGTGCCAATCGCTCTCGAAGGCTAATGACGCTCGCGATGCAATCGAGGCACAGGAAGGAATGCCGCGGGAGTTAACACTGGCGATGAAAGTGCAATCCATGGGGTTGAGACTCCAATGGATGCCATCAGAAGACCCTAAGACATACCGACATCGCGTCGAAAGGGAGGACAGTGCCTCGCAGCCAGCAGAGACCGCCGGAGGAAATGAAGGCCCACGGGAGGTTGAGACTTCCGGGGTAAAGAGGTCAAGTAGAGAACATCCCTCCCGCAATCATCGACCCATCTCGAAAGGAGATCGCGCACTTCATGATTCCCAGGACAATCCCGATGTTACTTTTCCGGGATCAAGACGAAGAAGAAGGTTCGAGTCAACCCCTGATGACAAATCCAAAAGACTGTGCGGATGTTCCAGCACGAGCAAGTCGATCCCAAGACTACTCGTCAAACTTTTAACTTTGATGATGAGCCACCTCTAGAAATCTCATCATCGTCCGATGACGCCGATAAGGCCGAGGATAAGTCAATCGAAAAGGAAAAATCACCGAGACCAACGGTTATTAATATTTGAGGCTCAAGAAACCGGTCTATTTCACAACCAAACCTATTGAACCGGACACCATCCGCCCGGCTCCTCAAGCTACTGGATCGATTCCCAAAAGAACTTCACGCACACCGCTTATCATCGAACAAATCCCGATTAGCGGTGATGAATCCTTTGTGGAATCTTTCCTTTCTCACCGGAGATACGAGAACTCCACGAAGAGTCGAAAATGAGCAAGCACGCTATCACGGACGCCTCTGTTTTTCACTCGTGCACCATTGTTCCGGTACCGACTTTGATTTCGATTTGTATGGCCATCACCGCAATGAAGAATCACCAAGCACGAGAAGTGTTCAAGGCACTCTTTCTTTGAAGTTGAAAAGATGGAGAGGCATCAGCCTCTTTGGACATGCGATTGGACAAATAGAGATGCCAACCTTACGGTGACTTGAGAGGCATCACGGTCAGGGTAAGGGAATGGTGGCAACAAAGAAGAATCAATGCGTGTGGAACAGGTGAGATACTTAACCTTATTCAACAAGTCTGGTGTGGAGAGTCGAAAATGTTGATGCGAAAAAACGGTCTGCGGGAACACATTGAACATATGCACGAAGCTCACACCGCCGAGATCAAAGTCGCTGCGTGAGCGTAATGCAAATGATATACAGCGTTTGGAAGAACACATGACAAGAAAATTCAGCCTTCTCATGGTGAGATGAAGCTGATTTCGAGGAGAATCCAACGCTACTCGATGGTCAATTCCGTGCAAGATACAACGCAAGAGACTTGAAGCAAAATTCAACCATCGAAGACTCGACTTCATGCTTGCAAGCATGTTCCCTGGTACCTCTATCCTTTGATGATGCCAAAAAGGGGAAGAGGAATACCTTAAAGCAAAGAAAATCTGTGTTGAAAAGAAAGGAGAAGTGACAAAGGAAAATCAGGTGAGGAAATTTTGAAATCGAAGAAAGGAAAATCTGAGGGGGAAGGATCAAAAATATGACCTTAATGATTGCACAAACCCCCAACAGGTCCTCACTGGTGACATTATAAGCAAGCAAACTCCTCGTGACTCGCCACTCCAACACTCAGATTGTATCGGAAGAGAAAAGAAATTGAAGCATGGGGATGAAGGAGGTGGAAGGAAGAATGGATGCAGGGTGATGAACATCTTGAAAGAACACGGAGGCATTCCGGTTGACAGAGACACGTATGCCATTTCGATATATTGGGACAGAGCAAGATCGATTGACGAATTCAAAACGCTCGAATCAAGGATATTTTGCAAATATGTCCATGGCTCAAGCTTGGGACTGTCAGATCGGGAAAAAGGGTCTCGCATTATGTGAAGAAGGCGGCATGCAGACAAACCGACAATACCACTGCTTTGGTCACTCCGCTGGCACTCACCGAAAGTTAATTTGGAAAAGACAAGATACGCCCGCAGGTAGAGGAAGAAGCGGCGATGGAGAAAAAGCTTGCAGACCTAGGCCTCCGCCAAGAATATTGAATACGTAGATCCGGAAAGAAATGAGGGATCTACTGGGCCGGGCTTGACCATGTGGCGAACTTGCAAGTGGCTAAAACCAACGCCGAGTATGCAAAAAGGATAGAAGAAGAAAACAAGAGACAAACTCAGCTATGGCGGGAGAGACAGGAAAGAATAAGGAAAGATGAAGCTGCCAGAAAGGCATATGAGAAGAAAAAGAAGGCGGTGACGAGAAGAAAGAGAAGAAAGAAGAAGATTGATCAAGATGAAAAAGGAGACAATAAGGAGATGAAGTGTTCTTTGTCAACCCTTCGTGTATTTTATATATAAATACATACAATGTAAGTCCTCGTAATATAGCTATAAATTTTCTATTTTTTGTGAAGACAATTACATACTCGATACACCTTGTAAATGATTTGTGTTAAGTACAAGAATGATATGATCAATAAAAAGATTGATTATGCGATACATTCTATGTCAATACACTATCCTGTATGTATCTTTGTTATTTGCATCTTTGTATGATTTAAGTTTTGGCATCATCAAAAAGGGGGAAATTGTTAGGAATTTTATTGTTTAGATTTTGATGAATGCCATGTAAAACTTAGAATAGAAAGTTGGCTCCCCAATTTTTTCAGTAAAATTTATTGTAACAATTAGAGCCGCAAGCCGAGTTAAGTCGCCTACGCTCCAACTTGCAAAAAGACAATCAAGGCTTGAAGGAAAACTGCTTGTGAGACAATTTGAGTACACAAAGAAAGAAGAAAGACAGAACTCGATGAAGAAGCGGTGAGATGCAACAGTGGAACATCATCAAGTCGACTCAAGAGAAGCCAAGTCTCGGTCGAAGTGACAAGAGTCATCCATGATTGGAAGCTCGACTCTAAGTCACCTGGGGGAAAACAAGGAAATGCGTCAAGCCGAGATAATCAGAAAAGAACCGTTGTACGTAAATCAAGAGATTTACTTAAACAAGTAATATCTCCATACTACCTTTCTTGGAGTGCTCACCCCTAAGCGTGCAAAAGGAATGAACCAATGGGAAGCACTACACCGTGTCGAACTCGAAAAGGAGATAAAACAATTCATACGAGGAAATGGCAATTCCAAGGATCGCAAGCCAACGACGCAAAGTAACTTTCAAAAATGAGCCTATCTCTTCAACGGGCAAATTTTTGAAAGTTCACTATAAAAGGCCGAGGAATTTGTTTGAGAAAGAGGATGAATGACACACACGTGAAGATATACAAGCTTATCTAAAATCGAAACATTCTCAATCCTCAAGCCTACACTTCAAGTACATCAATCCAACACCTACCTGTGAAGGAAAGAGAACTTCAATCGGTTGAAGAGGAAAATATCGAAAACAAGGGGTCTACATTCCGGAAGGATTGTAGAAAGGTTCAAGGTCGAACCAAGTCTTAAGCTCTTGGAGGGCTTCGTGATCAAATCCAAAGTGCTTAAGCAAGTGAGTCAGAGTAGCAAGGCAAGCCGCCCGTGAAGAAGCCGAGTTGTACGAGAAGCCAACCGAGTGATCAAGGCGTCTCCGCATCGAGTCCCAAAGGATCAAGTTTACTGCCGTTGTGATCAAGACTTGTATCCGGACTGCTACCACTTTGTAAACCGATCATTACTTAGTGGATTCCTCCGGGGAGTTGGAGAAGAGAGGAGAAGAATTACCCCATCTTCGAACCTCTATAAAAACTATCTTTGTGTCATTTACATTTCAAAGATTTAAATTTCTCGCACTTTTAATTGCTTATATCGTTGATAAATTTGCTATCCATTTGATAATTTATAAGTACTAAATCAAGTCAGTAAAAACTTGCTTAATCAAACTTAAGGGTGTTAAGTCTTCAATAAAAAACAAAACCACAAATTGAGTCAATTTATAGCCAACATTTGAAGTTACACTATTAATGTACTCACCGAAGTCATGTTGAGAGATTAACTCTTGAGTGACTAAATCGACGGTCCATCAAGGACACAAAATTTGTAGAACTCAGAGATTTAAAAGGCCTAAATCGAAAATTTGGTAAGGTTTATTCAACCCCTTCTAAACCTTACACTTACACCCCTTGGGACCTACATTTGTAGATTCGAATACCACATTCGATTGTTACGCATAATGGGAAACAATTCGATAACCGAAGGTTTCAAATTTTGTGAAGGTTTCCACATCAAAAACTATTTCTCAACTCCATACCATCCCCAAATCCGAACGGACAAGTTGAGGCCGTTAATAAAATACTCAAGTATACCTTGAAGGCGAGATTGGAGGAGTCTAAAGGTAATTGGCGGAAGAACTACCGGTGTATTATGGTCATACTAACGCACGCATCGAGCGGCCACTGGAGAAATGCCTTTTTCTTTAGCCTATGGAGCCGAGGCGGTGATTCTGTTGAGATCGGAGCCCTACCTTCGTAATCGCAAATTTTGAAGAAAATCGAATGAGGCTACGCTCCGAGCGAGCTAGACTCGCTCAAGAAAAAGGTGCAAAGTGTCGAGATGAAAATGCGAGTGTATAAACAAAGGAGTGAAAGGTACTACAATTCGAAAGTAAAGGAAAGAAGATTTTGTGTCGGCGATCTTGTGTTGAAAAAGATAACGGTGTCCAACCCACCCATTGAAGCCGACCAGGAGGGCCCATTTCGGTCACCCACGCCTTATCGGTGGGGCGATTACCTAGAATATTTGAGTGGAGAAAAATTTATGCATCCATGGAATGTAGCATACCCGAAACGGTATTATCAATAAAGATCTCGGTTTATGATCCGATAGAGTCCAAGGAATTATCCTTTCATCTCGATATTTCGTGAGCTCTCTAAAGAGAAACGAATTTTTACTCTCTCTCGGCTATGTGCGAAGACAAAAAATCGCCGCTTAAGTCAAGGCCGAAACGTCATCTCGTGCACGCCCTTTGCACGATGAAAAAGGGCAACATACCCACCCACAAGTCGGATCTATCCTTACATAAAAAGACTCGGTTACGCACCGAGCACAATACAAAGACTCGGTTACACACCGAGCACAATACAAAGACTCGGCTACGCACCGAGCACAATAAAGACTTGGTTATGTACCGAGCACAATACCAAGACTTGGTTACGCACCGAGCACGGATCAAGAACTCGGTTACGCACCGAACACACAACAAAGACTCAGTTACGCACCGAGCACAATACAAAGACTCGGTTACGCACCGAGCACAAAACAAAGACTCAGCTACGCACCGAGCACAATACCAAGACTTGGTTACGCACCGAGCACGGATCAAAAACTTGGTTACTCACCAAACGCAAATCAAAGATTCGATGTACACGCCGGGCGCCAAACAAAGACTCGGTTCATATACAAAATTTCAAATACAAAATAAAGGACAAGTTTATATACCGAGTACAAGAATCAATTAAGGCGAGCAAAGCCCCTTATTCAGAAGGACTGGGAACCGAGCCCCGTACTTGGGAATATAAAAGGAAAAAGAAGACAGGCAACAATCTTACAAAAAGGAAAAGAGCCGAGCATCTACAAAAAGCTTGAAACACATACACAGGTGAGGAAAATAACAATTCATTTCTACTTCAAAAGTATTTACATAAGGGAGGCTGGAGCCCATTACATCTCGAGGCAGGAAGCCAAATTACCTACCTAGGGGTACATATGAAAGCATCAAGACTGGGTAGGGGGCGGAATTTCGACGACACCAATAGAGGCGACTTCTTCCACGTCCGGAGGAGGAGAGCCCTGCGCGTTAGGAACCTCTGCAAAGTTCGGCCGAAGGGTATCGAGAACAGCTTCCAAAAGGGCCAGATCTTCCTCAAGCTGAGCAACAGTACGCCCACCCTTAACTAAATCAAGAATTTCTCGGAGGCTGGTCGCATGGCCGCAGGTTAACATGAATGCATACTCCTGAGTCTTTGTAAGCTTCAACGGCCTCTCTACGAACTTCCTCGGTTGCCGACGGCGGTTTCTTCACCTCCTGCGACATCGGCTAGACGCCTCACCATTTCGGCCCGGCGATGGCAAAGACGTTCGGTTCGGCGACCTTAGCCCTAAGCTCTTCTTCTACCCTGCGGGCCTAATCTCGCTCCGCCTCGGCCCTTGCTGCAATTTCTTTCTCGAGTTGGCTCGAGCCGTAGCCTCATCGGCTGGGTCTTTAGTGATTCTTGTACTCCTTGAAGGGTAGCATCGGCCTCCTGCATGTCTCCGTGCCGCATTTCCAGGTCGGCATATTTTTTCTCTAGCTCGCGAGTTCCCCCAACCGCATGCCATAAGAGCCCAATCATCCGCCCAGACATTGCCATGGCATACTCGAATTTGTTCTTGGCCGATCTCCGAGCTGCATTGCTCAACGCTTTTGTCCAGGCACGAGCTGGGACACTCATCGCGGCTCGACCTGCCTCCGGTAGAACTCTCGATTGCTCCTCTGTCGACGTGGCACATCGAACGAATTCCACAAACCATCGAGGGCGTAGTCCAATCATTCCCTCGCAATATTCATCTCTCGCTTGGCTTGAGGAATGAAATGACCTTCCTCGCCGAGGTCATCCGAGAAAGTTCGCGGACCTTCCTCTTCCGGGGCCTGTTCGGGATGTTCGGCGCGCCGTTCGACCAACCCTTTCGATTACAGCTCTCTATCACAATTCCTCCTCTTCTCCTTTGAAGAGAGGGCCGCACTCGCTTCCCGCACTCCATCGCAGGACGCCACGCCCGAATATCTTCTCTCCGAGCGCCCCCACATCCGCAAGTTGATCGGCCCGCCCGAGTTCGCCGCGCCGTGTTCCTCATGTTGCGAAGCGCGTGCACGCAAACCAAGCCACGCCCGCATAAAGCAACCACCGTTAGAAGATCAAAATAAAACAAAAGACATTTCAAAAGGAAATGTGAAAATACAATGTTTACTCGAACGGCAGCTCGCACCGCTATGGCGCTCGAGTTCGTGGTTCGCCCTACGGGCACAGGATGGTCCGCCCACAGACTAGTCGTCACAGGAGACGGCACAACCGCCGCCTTGCCCTCGCCATTGCCTTTCTCGAGATGGGGCCGCACTCCTTCATTACCGGGGAGGATTTCGTTGAGGCTCTCTCGACCTCCACCTCCCGCTGGCCGCTCGTCCCGAGCCACCCCCGCTTCGGGGTCGGCGGCAGAGCAGGCCTCAAACTGGGCGATTATGCCAAGTTGGCCTCCTGTGAGCCAACCTTTCAATCCGCCGTCCATGATTCCCCGGGCCTGTATGTTCTCCAGCCTTCGAATAAAGGTGGCCGACAGAGGCCCCTTTGATGCCCGGTTCCCTATAAAGGTGAAAAGAAAAGACAATTACGAAAAGGAAACGATAAATAGCAAAAGCAGAGAAAGGAGAAAGGATATAGACTTACGATAACCAAAAACAAAATCTGAAGGAGGATAAAGGACAGTCTCCCTTCCTTCGTCCTCCACGCGAGCTTGCCACTCGCCGCTCACCCAGAGCCATTTTTCTTTCCAGTCCTTCAACGATGAAGGAAGACCTTCTACTAAACTATCCGGATACCCCGGGCCGGTTCAGACATAATACCATCCGGACGGTGACCTTTTGATGAAGGAGTTGCTCGCCAGGCATTTAAAAGTTCATTCATTTCTTTGAACTTAGGCGAGGGTACTTTCAGGTGGAACATCACCAAGAGGCCAATAATCCCCGCCCACGAATGGGATGCACTTGGTCGGTGCATACCCCACTTGCAAAGCCACCGTGTGAGAAAAACCGGCGCGAGGGAACCGCAGTCGAATAGAAGGTCGGCGGTATGAATACCCACGCAACCCACGAAAGCCGGCACGGGGACCTCAAAGGGCCCCCGGCACCTTAAATGAATACCATTTGGAATACGATACCTTCGCCGGAGCTCTCCCATCTCCCGGATCATCGCATGCTTGGGATATCATTTATGTCGCTCGGCCCACCGAGGCTCAACACGGGGCGAGGGCCTCCTCCTTGCCTGCGGCCGCCGCCATTACGATGACCCATGACCTTGTGGCCTCTCCGCCTCGAATCACCGGGAGGTTCGTTTACCCGCTCCACGTTGTCACGCTCCGGCTCCGATGGGTCCATATTTTTTCTTCTTGCGAGCATCGCTAAAATCAACACTGGGATTCTTCGTCGGAATTCTCTGTGCGGCCCCGGCCGATACATCGTTCCTTCTCTAAAACGGCCATCGGGCGCCGGTCAAAGATAGTATGCGCCCGCTCCAAGGACGTTCCACCTCGTGAAGAATCCGGAGAAGATATCCGAATAATGCTCGGCCGTGAGACGGAGATCGCCGTGCTGGTGAAAAATAAACAGAGGGTTCAGATGGAGGATCTTCAATTTCAACTTCTACACTATAACTACGACTCCTACTATCTTCAAAAGAAGACATTTATAGGTAAAGGAAGAGTATTTCGAAAAAATACCTAAGTTCGAAGTCTCGAACTTGGGAAGCCGACCAAATTTCGCTCGGTTTTAATAACTTTAGCTCAAGGGTTAATGGTTGCGAAAGTGAATAATGGAGGAAACAAAGGTATTTATAGATGAGTTTCTCGATAAACGAGACGTTTATTCAAAAGACGCTCCTTTTAAAAGCTCAAAAGCCGCCAAACATGTCGAGCGTCGCGTCCCCACGCCGACGTAACCGGCAGAATTTTCGGTTCTCGCGCAAGATTGGTCCAACCACAAGATGCCACGTGTCCGTCATTATGGCAACCCAATTAATGCGTCGTTTCGAGGCATTAATCACTACGAGACAGATGCCAGGAAAGAACAAAACCTTTGAGAAATCCGTTTCCCCATTAAATATTCACCATTAGCATTAAAGTTTAACTCCGACGTAAAAAATTCTTCCCTCGGAGTCAAACTTGGGGGCCTTTGATGACACCCGAGCCGAGCCGGGAAGAAATCAATCCACGTCATCACCGACACATATCCGAGTAGCGACTGCGGGTGACGTCAACAATGATGCACAACGACACGCCACGAATTAGGCTCGCCCCTACCGAGCCCAATCAAGCACGAGCCCAACCGCAACACGACGAGCCGAGCCCCGAGCCCAAATTTCAATATGAAACGCACGCGCGACAACCTCGTAAAAATAATCACACGCCCATGCTTAACGCTTTATTGGTATCAAAAACTGCCACATGTCAGAGAATTATGAAAATAAGTCGACAAGTGGCAAGTTTTGACTGACATGCACAACTATAGAGGGACAAGTGTCTTTCTTTAATTATTTTACTAATTAATGAATAGTTAGTGCAAAGATGACTATTGTAAACCCACTTACTAAAAGGGGTATAAAAAGTCTGAAAAAGAGGAAAAAGGGGAGAGCGCAACTGTAACAGATTATAAGAAAGACCGACCCCAATAATCCGGCTCGGCATAATACAAAAAAGGCATAATTAGCCAAAAATAAACATACTTTACGCACGTTTACATTTCCACGTGTTAAACCTTTTACATATTTCTGCTTGTTGACCAAAACGCACGTCAACAAATATATATGTAAAATTCAATGCAAAAGTATATAGATAATAATGCAATAATAGCTACGATTTGATCATGGTAATCAAATTTAAATAAATTAAAATCGAATCCAAAATTGAATTTTTTTTACACGTACTGAATTTTTTATTTCGATTCTCTCTATTCAACTCATCTAAACCTATGTGAACACGACTATTGTGGAAACCAATAACTTCTCAGTTCCCCGAATAAAGAGACAAGAAGAAAAAAAGTAAAACGTGGTTTTCCACGCGGTGGTCGTCCGGTTGTTCCTACTTCCAAGCTACTTTTACTAATATATGGAAACTTTTCCTATACGAGTCAATGTCATGTTTAGGGGTGGCAATGACACGCAATGTTGTAAAAACCGCTAGGCGCTCTCTAGGCGGCATGATGGGGTCTAGCGCTTAGACGGAGTCTAGGTGGGGTAAGGTGGGTCTAATCGGACAAAAAATTGTAGGCGGACAAGGAGGGCCTAGCGCCTAGGCGGAGATTAATCGGGGCTAGGCAGGGATTTTTACAACAGAACTGACACGACACGAAACATGAACACGAATTCGACCCAAAGTTACTGAGAGAAACCAGAACACGAACACGAGAAACCTGAACCCGAAACCGACTAACATGAACACGACCCAGTGTTACCAATTTGTCTAAAACATAGTAATTTTAAATTTTCATTAACTTTCGATGTATTTTAAGCATAACCCAAAATCAACCCAAAACCAAACACGAACCCACCGATGACCCGAATTGCCACCTCTAGTCCTCGTGGATGGAGAAAAAGGAAAAATGAAAAAGAAAATGGGGAACAGATTATAACATTTAGGTGAAAAATTGCAAAACTGGTAATGTATCTACATGGTATTGCAATATTAATCCTATAATTTTTGAAGTTGTAATTTTAGTTACGTGATAATTTTGTCCCTTAACAAAAATAATAATTTCATGAGTCTAAAATCCTTCCATCATTAGGCAATATATAATATAAATGATAATAATTTAAATTGAACTCACTCTGATACTATTTTATATTTGATCTTAGGTATATTGAATATTATAGGAATAATTGAAATATTAAAATAGCACTCAAGACTAAATTTGTACCAATTTAAAACTTACAATTTGCACAAATCTAAAATTTATGGGACCAAAATTATAAAAAAAGGCAAAACATACGTAACTAAAATTACAATTTCAATAGCTAATGACTAAATATTGCAACATCCCTAAGATACAGAACTAATTATCGATCTCTTATTACTTGCTATCTTATATACTATATGAGTATATGCGTCCCAAATATATAATAGTGTATTTTGGAGCTACACTATATAAAAAATGGAAGCTGAACTCACTTGGTTAAGTTTGACGAAGACTCATAGGAGACCTATATTGACCAAGTTATTTTCATATAATAATAAATTAATAATAAAGCATGTCATTTCGCAATTCAAGACATTGTTATTGACTTATTGCTACTGTGAGACTCGGATTGGTAACTTGGAAGTTGGAACTTGGAACTTGGAATTTCTAAGAAATTGATTTTGTCTTTTAATGTATGAAATTTCATACTAGGAACGTACACCCTACTTTTTCATAGAATAATTTGAAAAATATGGATGTCTCATAATTCAAATGAAGGATGGGTTATATAACCCCGATTGATATAAAAATACTCTAAGGGCTCGTTTGGTTGCAAGATGTTTATGGGCATGATAAATTCCAAAGTTCTTTTCCTACCTTATAACTTGGATATAATAAGCGTTCTATTATTATTGTGTTTGTTTGATAATTGAATTTATTTGGATATATCTTCAATAATTAATAATGTGTTTGGTTCACAATTGATAAGAAGAATGAAACCAGCTGAGATTACCTTTATGCCCTTACTTTTAATTGTTTTTCCTTTTTCAACCCCAAACATATTTCTCCTAATTACTAGAATGCCATTGTGAAACACTGACCAATTACTTCGAAACACACCTTTCTACACATCACTATGTTATCTGCTTGCACAAGACATTCATATTTGAAAAATTCCCCAAAAATTATTTGAACAAAAATTCCTAAACAACTTATTTGAACAAAAATTACTTGCACAAGACATTTGTAGGGGTCATTATGTTTGAAAAATACCCTGTTACATATTATCTGCTTCCCCAAAAATTCCTACAATCACTTATCTGAAAATTACATAATGACCCCTGCAAATGTTCCAGGGGTCGTTTTATAATTTTAAAATCTACTTATTTGAACAACTTCATCCCATAAAAAAAAAGATAACCATTTATATAATCACTTATTAAAAAGTCCTAAACAACTTATTTGAACATCTATTAGACTAAGTTGAATAACATATTTGAAAAGCTTATTAAAAAGCCCTAAACAGCTTATTAAACTGAGTTGAACAACTTATTAAAAGCCATGAATAACTTATTTGAACATGATCACCTATTCATACATGATTGTTACAAACTCTGCTACAAAACCAACCCTTCTCAAAAAACTGAGGCATTAAGCAAAATATCCTGAAATTCATTCATATTCCAAATCACAAAGTAGTG
Organism: Rehmannia glutinosa; assembly: GCA_016081115.2. NCBI lineage: Eukaryota > Viridiplantae > Streptophyta > Magnoliopsida > Lamiales > Orobanchaceae > Rehmannia > Rehmannia glutinosa. The sequence continues at coordinate 3,611,756 of CM071934.1, read as the reverse complement.
TCTGATTTTAAATCATACAAACATACATAAGAACCCATCACAATACGTATTCATAGCTACCATAGTCAAAATGTACAATACCAAATGGAATTAAATAGCAAGTCGACTGAAATGTTAACATCACAAATGACCAAACAAACCGAATCTATTCAGTTCATGTGAAAAGATTCAATTGTCCAAAAACAAAATAAGGTCCTGAAATCCAAAGCCATATGTGGACTGTGCATCACAGATTTCCCGCAAGCTTCATCCTAGCAAACTCAATCAAAGCTTCGTCAGGCAAACTGAAGAATAATTCAAGGTCCTCAGTGTTCTTTTTTCTAGTCTTTTTTGAGCCCGAATGCGAATTGTCCTCACAAACATGTTCAAGATAAATATTCTTTCAAACATTAATTCTTCAACAATTAAGAATAACTTAGCTCTGCTCTTCGATATTTCAGTCATCTCTCTAATCAAACTGCAATGTAAATTCATATAATTCTCTTTAATAGTTTGAGAGCCATTTCAGCAAACAAGTACAAAAGTCCTAAACTCACACTTCATATAACCTAGAAAGAAGTATGAAATAAAACATAATAACATTATTGTGTTGAATACTGAAGGGAATAACCAAGAACAACTATGAAAGAAACAGAATTTTTAGGGCACAAACAGAAAGTTATTCACATTAATGTACTACATTTTTGTGAGATAATTTTGGAAATTCGTGGAATCAATAATACTTGACAACATAAATAACATTACCCAAAAAAAGGGAAAAAAAAGAAAATAAACTTCAGGGGAATAATCGAGACCCAGCATAATATCTCTCGGATTTTACAACAATAGCAGATATTTTCAATCAAAATAAACAGAAATACTAACCTCAGCTCGACGAGAAGAAAATCAGTGTTTAATCGGACTGCATCAAACATGAAGAAAAAAGAAGAAAAATGGGTTAAAAAAAACAAAATAACACCATTTCATGAATATGCACTGATTCGAAAACATTTGTGAAAGAAAAATTAGCTCAAAGATCAATTTTGGGAAAAATACTTTTACCTCACAGATTGATTTTCGGCCGCGGGGGGATTTGCATGAGCTAGGGTTCGACTTTGCTTGTTTGCAACAGTGGTGACTGGTTTTGGACTTGTTTTTTGGCCATATTCCACATAGAAACGATAAAGCTGAGGAAAGTGGGGGTATAAATGTCATTGCACTTCATATCAGATTGGGAGGGAAATTGTATCCCACCCCCCTGGTAGGATATGGAATACCTATTCTGAATGATAGTGGACGCCACTTATTTACGCTTCTTTTCACTTTGAACCAAACAAAGTAATAGGAGGGAAATATTAAAAATTGGTGTGATATCCTTCCTATTAATTCCAACCAAACGAGCCCTAAGTCCACAAAAAAATTGTGAAGCCCTTGCGATCTTTCGATTTATTGGTTAGGATATTTTTCCAGTTATTTGGCGTACATTCTTAATTTGTATTTTTCTCATGTACTTATTTTATAAATTAAATAGGTATCTAAGAGTGTAATTCATAATTAGTTTTGGGATAATGGTAGAATCTCCATTTTTAAAATATGAGGTTAACCATTCCCTCTTTTTCTATAGGTTTAATTATTCATCAGTAATTATCATGCATGATTGCAATTACATATTTTGTTTTTCAATTTAATAAAATTGTTTCATAAACCTCAAAGATGGCAGGGTAATTTGCTTTAATATAGTAAAAATCAAATGAATTTGTGAAAATATGGTAAAATTTGAGGGGGTTGTGATTTTGCTCGTTGGCGCACACTGTAAATGCGCAATTGTATGTGCGCCAACACTATTTTTAATTTTAGTAAATAATGTTATTAGTAAACAAAAAACTACTTATGAATTTATATATTTAACAATTAATATTACAAATATATATTACTTGTATAGGATTTGGTTCAAATGAGACCACCCTCCCTAGGTAAGACAGTGTGGACTCATCTTATCCATTGATTTTAAAAAATGAAGGGATGTGATTAATTCAGTTTTTTCAATTATTTCCTAATTTTCGCTGATTTTAAGGGTAAGATTGTAATTTTGTAATTCAAATTAGTGGTCCCAGCGGATTTTATGGGCTTAAATTGACACCGCGGATTTTGTGGCGGATTTTGGAACCCGCTTTCTTTCCAAATATTTTTATTTTACAAAGATAGTTAGGGTTTTCATCGCATAATTAGACATCAAATAATGCATATTTAGTTATTTTGTTGGCAGCACTTTGCTTTTTTAAAAATAAGACATAATTGAATATAACGCATCGCATATGTAGTTATACTACATTGCATAAATAGTTCAATATAATGTATATTTAGTTATGAAAATGGGATGTTGCTTTTGGAAATTATAAAAATGGGATGTTACATAATATATGCATATTTAGTTATTCCACAACGCATAGATAGTTTCTAGATAATACATAGTTAGTTGATTTTGTTGCATAGTTTATGACGTCTTCGCATAGTTGGATATATTGTACTACATATTAGTTTTTTTTACGCCGCATAGATAGTTTTCGAGATAATGCATATTTAGTTGAGTTTTGTTGCATATTTAGTTTTCGAACTCACTGTTCGTTATTTCTCCGTAATATTGCACCGATTTTTCTTGTTTTTCTCCGTAATTTTCATGAATCGTAATTTTGAGTTCTTCACAATTTTCTTTGTTTGCGTTAATGGAGGAATGTGTGTGTGTGTGTATGTGAGTGAGAGAGAGAGAGAAAGAGACGTGAGATTGGGGAAATTGAGAGATGTATGAGAGAGAAAGAGATTTGATTCCATTTTTGTAATTAACTTGTTATGTTAGTTTACCCTACTACCCTTATATTGATTAAATTAATATTTTAATATATTTTTTATCAATTAAATCATACCCATTGATTAATAGTGGGGGATGGTTGAGATTAGTCCATTGTGTCTCACCTAGAGACATAGTCTCACTCGATCCTCCCCCTACTTGTATATATTACTTATTTATTAAGTTTTATAAAGTACTCGGAACTGATGGTCATCACTAATAGGTAAAATTGCAAAATTGGTCCTATAACTTAGTGGGGGTGCCAAAATTCGTCCTGTTAGATTTTAAAATATTAATTTGGTCCTGTAAGTTATAAAATTGTCCAATTTTAGTCCAATGTCGCCGGAATGTTCCCAAACCACCGGAAGTTGACATAAAATTGGGGATCTTTTTTTATTTTTGGATATTTCTGAATGACATGGCATAATTAGTCCATATCATCAAATTTCTTGGAGGGAAAATGTATTCCACATCATCTTATTTTGGAGGGATAACGAGCCTGCATTTTCTAGTAATAACTTCCCCTTTTCAGTTTTTACCCCCACCCAAAAAGAAGAGCCCTAACCGTGTCTATTTTTCTTCAAAATTTCAGTGTGGGGGAGACTCCATCAACGATGTCACAAGCTTCTTCGCATGTCACCGATTTAAATCACTACTAAAATCCGAGAATTAAAAACTGGAATGCGAGAACAAAAAGTTAATTAGCAATTCATAATCTGATCATGGTGATGATGCCATTGGGTTTCTGCCTTCTTCATTATTTTTTGAAGAGTTATCAGAATTGGACTAATGTGAATGAAAGTGCATTTGTTTTCTTTCTAACCTGCATCAATAAGGTAATATGTATAAATCATTTTAAATGTACAAAGATAGATCCAAACAATCTGTCTGTAAACTTAGACTACTTACCTCTAATTTAGTCCTCGTTTTTCTTGAGGGTTGTTCTTCGTTGGGCTCTTGCAACTCTCTCCTAAGACATGATTTCTTGTTATGTCCAGCAACACCACATTGTCTACATTTCAAAGTTACTTGCTGTTTTTTTAGTCTCAAAACATATCCCCTGCTTTTCTTTCTCTTCAAATTTGGTTCATCAGCTTCCCTTTGTTCTTATAACATGGGATTGAATAGCTTTTCGAAATTCATTCTTAGTCCCAAAACTCATTCCTATCTCAAAAGTATGATCAAATACCATATTAGGATTGAACACTGGATTATTAGGTCCATTATCCTCACTGTCAGAAACTATGGTTTCATCAAAGTCATTTTCATTCCCAACAATATCATCCTCACCACACTCTCACCACTGAAAACTACGCCATCAGAATCTATGTTATCTATATTAGTTTCTTTAGTTACATCATTTAGTTGATCTATATTTTTGTCAAATAAATCATCTATTCCATTCTCCCCTATATCATAGTTGATGACACCCGAGCCGAGCTGGAAGAAATTAATCCACGTCATCAATCCATCACACATCCGAGTAGGCGGCCTGCGGGTGACGTCAGCAATGGTGCGCGACGACACGTCATGGATTAGGCTCGCCCACTACCGAGCCCAACCGCAGCACGGCCGCCGAGCCCCGAGCCCCGAGCCCAAATTTCAACGGGAAACGCATGCGCGACAAACTCATAAAAATAATCACATGCCCATGCTTAATGCTTTATTGGTATCAGAAACTGCCACATGTCAGAGAATTATAAAGAGAAGTCGACAAGTGGCAAGTTTGACTGACAAGCACAGTTAGAGAGGGACATGTGTCTTTCTTTAGTTATTTTATTAATTAATGAATAGTTAGTGCAAAGATGACTATTGTAAACCCACTAACTCAAGGGGTATAAAAAGGCTGATAGAGAGAGATTGAAGGGGGAGAGAAAAAAGAAAAGGAGAAGGCAATCAGAAGAAAGACCGACCCCAATAATTCGCCTCGCATTATGCAAAAAGTCGAATTAGCGTAAATAAACACACGTTACACACGTTTACATTTCCACGTGTCAAACCTTTTATATATTTCTGCTTGTTGACCAAAACGCACGTCAACAAATTGGCGCTAGAAGGAGGGCCCGTATTGGTCCAGTCAGAATTCCAAGCAAATTCAAGTTAAGTGAAAACCAGGTAAAGTTTAACGGTTGACTTTTTCATAACAGACAAAATGAGTCAACAATCGAGAAATGCTCGTTTGACTGAAGAGCAACATTTGAACAACCAAACTGGCCAGACTACTAATGGCCAAAATATGCTCCAAGCAGAAGCAGGAAGCACTACTTTATTTCCTTTCGCTCAGTTAATTGCCAACCCAACTTTTGTACAACAAATGAACCAACTCATATCACAAACTCTTGCTACCACAAAATCTCAAGCACATCCTCCACTCCTTGCAAATACTAACCCACTCAACCCACAACTAAATGTTAATATTAATCCTCAAATTCCCGGGCTTCCTCATGACGAAGCCCAAGAAGCCAGTTCAGGTAATGAACAACGTGTCCGTCGTGACAGAAGAAGACCGCGAGAAAATGAGGAAGGGCAAAGTCGTGTAGCAGAGTCACTGCCGGAGCCAACACGACATCGCCATGCCCGCTCAGTGTTCGCCGGATGACTAGGAGTTTATCCTTTTCGCCTAGCTCGATCGATAAGTTCCCGGCTCAGGTTTCCGGATGAGCGGGAGCAGCTTAGGATCAATCAGGTTTAAGGCCCTAGCCTATGGCAGGAACGGGATGTAGAAATACACCACCTGCGTCGTCGTTTGAACGAATTGGAAGGCGGTCCGGAAGGCGAACAGTCTCGAAGACCGCCCCAAGCAATGAACCAACCAGCTGTTATGTCGCCGTTTTCCCCTGGAATCCTGGCGACCCCATTACCGCCAAAGTTGAAAATCCCCCAAGTCGGTCTCTACAATGGGGAAACCGATCCGACCACTCACGTCCACAAGTACTTAGCATGGATGGAACTGTACAGTCCTAATGATGCCATCCTCTGCAGGGCCTTCCCACTGACTCTGGGCGACCGAGCTCACCGTTGGTTTAGGACCCTACCACAAGGATCCATTCGGGCATGGGGGGATTTGGCCTCCGTTTTTATAACGCATTTCTTAACATCCAAAGTCCGAGCCGCACCTAAGGACTCCCTCGTGAACATCAAACAAGGGAAGGACGAGCCCCTGGAAAGCTATATTTCTCGGTTCAATAAGCAAGTTCGAGAGATGGAACCAGTGTCGGATGACGCCATTTTAATCGCAGTCATGGCTGGACTGGCCCCCGAGACTTGGTTTAACTACTCCATCCATGAATCGGGGGCGACCTCGTACCAAGAATTTTTGGTCCGCGCGGAACGCCATATTTGCGCGGAAGAAGCCATGGCAAGTAACCGCCCCGAGCACTGGCCAGGGGGCGTGAGAAAGGACGGAAGGAAAGAACCAGCAGTTGGGCCAGGATCGGGATTTAGACCATTCTCGGAAAACCCGACCACCGGATTTAGGGCTCGCCAGGAAGCGCGAGCCGAAGTTGCCGCACTAAGGAGTGCTTTGACCCACACTCCATCAGCCATATGGAATGAAGTGCAGGGTCTAAATTTGTTACCTCCGGCTCGGCCTTTAAAAGTCGAGCCGACAAAATTAGATTCACGTCGATATTGTGCCTATCATAAATCAATAGGCCACGATACCGACGAGTGCCGAGATCTAATCAGAGAAATTATGCGGATTGTTCGGCAAGGCGGTCTTAAGAGATACGTCCATGAACTACCGCCCCCACCGGCACTAGCTCCAGGTGTCAATCCAGAGCGCGTAACTAATCCAGCTCTCCTGCCGCCACCTCCTGCCGAAAACCAAGGTAGGGAGATCCTCATGATGTCAAGTGTAAATCGAATCAATACCAACACAGCCGAGGATAGCCGCTCCAACAGAAAAAGGAAAGCTGATATTAGACAGGTAGCCAACGCCGAAAAGCAAGTTCGGGTGGCGGAAATCAAGGAAGGCCAACCCACCGGCCATTTTGTGTTCTCGGATGCGGATGCCGACCAGGTGGTCCATCCTCATTCTGACCCCCTGGTCATTACCGCACCGATTTTGGGTATTCCGGTCCACAGAATTTTGGTCGACTCTGGAAGCTATTCGTCAGTCATTTATGTCCGAGCTTTTCGAAGATTGAACGTGGACGATAGCTATATCCGTCCGTGCAACGATAGCATTCTGGGGTTTGGAGGAGGAAGGATAGTCCCGCTCGGGGAAGTTGATTTGCCCATCCAAATGGGACAAGGGTTGCATAAACGGACCGTCATGACAACATTCAAGATAATCAATGCCGATTCGGAGTACAATGCTATCATTGGGAGGCCATTGCTTTATCATATAAAAGCAGTCGTCTCAATATATCATTTTTGTATAAAATTCCCAACATCTGATGGCGAGGCTATACATAAAGGGAATCAAAGGGAGTCACGAGAATGCTCTCTCAAACTCCGACCGGTAGAGATTAATGTGGCGGAACGAGGACAAACCAGTGGAACCACACAAGGCGATTCCATGCCCAAGGAGGAGTCCGAGCAGAAAGTAGTGATCGTTCAGGATGGTAACCCAGGCCGTCGACCTGGGAAGGAGCCAATGATGTAAGAAGGCGAGCCGGCAGTCGAGAACGAGCCGACCGCTGAAGATGAATTGCCCCTGCAGATCAAAGAGGGGCAGAGCAAGAAAAGAAAACGGGCAGAACCAGTAGAACAGATTGATACAATCAATGTTGGAAGGCCAGGCGAGGGGCGCCAATTGCGTATTGGTCATGATCTCCCAGAACCATATCGAACTGAGATGATTGAGTTTTTGGAGAATAATCTTGATGTCTTCGCGTGGACTCATGCAGACATGCCCGGAATTGACCCTAAGTATGCATGCCACCGCCTCAATGTTGATCTAACGTTCCGCCCAGTTGTCCAGAAAAGGTGTAAGCTCGGCCCTGACAGACAAGCAGCACTCGAGGCCGAGGTAAACAAGTTGATAGACAATCAATTCATCCGGGAAGCCCTCTATCCCCGATGGGTGGCCAATCCTGTTTTGGTAAAGAAGGGCAACGGCCAGTGGCGCCTGTGCGTGGATTTTACCGATTTGAATAAGGCATGCCCTAAGGACAGTTATCCATTGCCAAATATTGATTATATGGTAGACGCCACCGCGGGACATGAACTGATGAGCTTCATGGATGCATACTCGGGTTACAATCAAATACGAATGCACCCAGAAGACGAAGAAAATACATCATTCTTCTCTGCTCAGGGAATATACTGTTACAGGATGATGCCCTTCGGGTTGAAGAATGCTGGTGCGACTTATCAAAGGTTAGTAAATAAGATGTTTGAAAAAATGATAGGCCAAACTATGGAAGTCTATGTAGATGACATGTTGGTAAAATCATTGTACATATCTGATCATCTGAACGATCTTAATAAAATGTTCGCTGTTTTGAGAGAGTACAAGATGATGTTAAACCCGAGAAAGTGCACGTTTGGGGCCGGCTCGGGCAAATTTCTGGGGTATATGGTCAGCCAAAGGGGAATCGAAACCAACCCATACAAAATAAAAGCCATAATCGATCTAGAACCCCCGAACTCTGTAAAAAGGGTACAAAGCCTCACAGGCCGATTGGCTGCTCTTAACCGATTCATTTCACGATCCACGGACAAGTGCAAACCTTTCTTTGAAATTATAAAAAGAGTAAAATTTTTGAGTGGATGAGCAAGCACCTGATCGCCTTTGAATCCCTCAAACAAAGACTTTCTTCAATTCCTATATTACAAAAACCTACCCAAGGGGAGGACTTGTATTTGTACCTGGCGATATCCGAATACGCTATCAGCTCGGTATTAATCAGGTTAGATGGTTCTATTCAACATCCGGTCTACTACACCAGCCAAGCGTTACATGACGCCGAGCTCCGCTATCCACCAATGGAAAAATTGGCATATTCGCTAGTCATTGCGGCGCGGAAACTCCGTCCATATTTTCTAGAGCACAAGGTTATAGTTTTGACGAACTATCCATGAAACAAGATCGCATGACACTGATCTTACGGTCGGATGATCAAGTGGGCATTTGTCGAACTCGTCGTTTGATATTATATACGAACCACGTCATCGCAATAAAAGGACAGGCTTTAGCCGACTTTGTGGTCGAATTCACACCTTCCATACGATTGGAAGTTATGGAAGACCAAGAATGGAAATTGTTCGCTGCACTTCCACCGCAGTCGGCAGGGGGCGGAATCGTGATAATCGATCCAAATGAAAAGTGCTACTCGCTTCGGTCGCACGATTTCAGTTCCCGTAACGAACAACGGCCGAATACGAGGCACTTCTCGGCAGGCTTAGAGATGGCGCTTTCCATGGGCCTAAAACAACTATTGGTACACAAAGTGATTCTCACATTGGTCGTTCATCAAATTCACGGCGAAGTACGAAGCAAAAGAGCAAAAAATTGCACAATATTTGGATTTGGTCAAGAAAAGATTATCACACTTTAAGACAAAAGTCCTACATGTGCCCCGAGCCAAGAACATGCAGGCGGATGCCTTAGCTCGGCTTGGTTCCAGTCCAGGGACGAATGCCATCGCAGAGGTCATGCACACAATGGCGTCGCCCCATCACTCGGCGCAAAGAAGATATATACAACCGAAACCGCCGAATGCACCTGGATGACCCCAATCGTTCAAGTATTTAAAGAAGGAGTTCAACCCGAAAACAAAGTCGGCGCTTAACACTACGAACTCAAGCGGCTCGGTTTACACTAGTTGATGGCATCCTATACAAACGAGGATACTCCGTCCCACTCCTACGATGTCTTTCCGAGACAGATGCGGATTATGCAATTCGAGAGGTTCATGAGGGAATATGCGGGAACCACGCTGGGGGCCAGACGTTGGCCTATAAATTAATACGACAAGGATACTATTGGCCATCCCTAAGAAAGGACGCAATCGACCTCGTCAAAAATGCGAGAGATGCCAAAGGTTTGCGCCACGGGTTAGATATCATCCCGAGCAACTTACCTCCGTATTTAGCCCATAGCCGCTTGCCAAATGGGGGATGGACCTCATCGGACCACTCCCACCGGCAAAGGGGCGTCAAATATGCCATTGGGCGATGGATTATTTCACAAAATGGGCGGAGCGGAGCTCCGCAAAAATAGATGAGGAAAAGATTGTGAGCTTTGTATGGAAATCCATTATCTCAGAGATTCGGATACCACATTCGATTGTTATGCATAATGGGAAACAATTCGATAACCGAAGGTTTCAAAATTTTTGTGAAGGTTTCCGCGATAAAAACTATTTCTCAACTCCATACCATCCCGGTCGAGCGGACAAGTTGAGGCCGTTAATAAAATACTCAAGTATACCTTAAAGGCAAGATTGGAGGAGTCTAAAGGTAATTGGCCGGAGGAACTACCCGGTGTACTATGGTCATACAGAACGATGCATTGAGCGGCTACTGGAGAAACACCTTTTTCTTTAGCTTATGGAGTCGAGGCGGTGATTCCCGTTGAGATTGGAGCCACTACCTTTAATTGCAAATTTTGAAGAAGATTGTAATGAGACCGCGCCCGAGCCGAGCTAGACTCGCCAAGAAAAACGTGCAATCTGCGAGATGAAAACGCAGGTGTATAAACAAAGGAGTGAAAGGTACTACACCGAAAGTAAAGGAAAAGAAGATTTGGTCGGGCGATCTTGTGTTGAAAAAGATAACGGGCCCAACCCAGCCCATTGAAGCAACCAGGAGGGTCCATTCGGTCAGCCACGTCTTATCTGGTGGGGCGTACCAGCTAGAATATTTGAGTGGAGAATGTAGCATACCTGAAACGGTATTATCAATAAAGATCTCGGTTTATGATGCAGATAGGATTCCAAGGAATTAACCTTTCATCTGATATTTTGTGAGCTCTCTAAAGGGAAACGTAGTTTTTGCTCACCTCGGCTATGTGCCGAGGACAGTAAAAACCGCCTTGGCTTAAGCTGAAGGCCGAAACGTCATCTCAGGTACGTCCTTTGCACGAAAAAAAAGGCCAACACGCCCACAAGACGGATCTATCCTTACAAAATCAAGACTTGGTTACGTACCAAGCACAAAATAAAGACTTGGTTACTTACCGAGCACAAAATAAAGACTCGGTTACGCACCGAGCACAATACCAAGACTTGGTTACGCACCGAGCACAAAATAAAGACTTAGTTACGCACTGAGCACAAAATAAAGACTCGGTTATGCACCGAGCACAATACCAAGACTTGGTTACGCACCGAGCACAAAATAAAGACTTGGTTACGCACCGAGCACAAAATAAAGACTCGGTTATGCACCGAGCACAATACCAAAACTTGGTTACGCACCGAGCACAGATCAAAGACTCGATGTACACACCAGGTGCAAAATCATGTAAATGAAAAAAGACAAATGTCAAGATTGAGCAGGGGGCGGAATTTCGATGGCACCGCTAGAGGCGACTTCTTCCACGTCCGGAGGAGAAGAGCCCTGTGCATTAGGAGCCTCAGCAAAGTTTGCCCGCCCTTAACCAAATCGAGAATTTCTCTGAGGCTGGTCGCGTGGCCACAGGTTAACATAAATGCATACTCCTCAGAGTCCTTGTAAACTTCAACAGCCTGTGTGCGAGCCGCCTCAATTTGTCGGTGAGTAGTCTCTTCGACCTCTCTGCGCACATCGGCTAGACGCCTCTCCATTTCCTCGGCCCAGGCAGCGGCAGCACGTTCCAACTCGGCAACCTTAGCCCTAAGATCCTCTTCAACCCCGCGAGCCTCGATCTCGCTCCGCTGGCCCTCGCTGCAGCAGTTTCTTCGTAGTTGGCCCAAGCCGTAGCCTCATCGACTTGGGTCTTTAGCGATTCTTGTACCCCTTGAAGGGTAGCATAGGCCTCCCGCAGTCCCCGTGCCGCTTTCCAAATCGGCATATTTTTTCTCTAGCTCGCGAGTACCCCCAAATCGCATGCCATAAAAGCCCAATCATCCGCCCGAGACATTGCCATGGCATATCAATTTGTTCCTCGGGAAGCCTCCGAGTAGAATTGCTCAATGCCTTTTGTCCAGGCACGAGCCGACACTCATCGCGGCCGACTCGCTCCGATAAAACTCTCGATTGCTCCTCCGTCGGCATGGCACATCGAACGAATTCCCACAAACCATCGGGCGTAGTCCAATCATTCCTCGCAATATTCATCCTCATTTGACTCGGAGGGATGAAGTGACCTTCCCCGCCGAGGTCATCTCAAAAGTTCGCGGACTCTCTCTTCCTGGGGTCATTCGGGATGTTCCGGCGCCGTTTGACCAACCCTTTCAGTACCGATCGGGCTCTCTATCACAATTCCTCATCTTCTCCTTTGAAGGGGAGGCTTCACCGCTTCTCCGCACCCCATCGGCCCGGACGTTTACACGCCAGAGATATCGCCTCTCCGAGCCGCCTCCGCATCTACAGGGTGACCGGCAGTCGCCCGAGTTTGTCGAGCGGCCGTGTTTCTCACACTGCGAAGGCGTGCCCACAAATCCAAGCCACGCCCTACAAAAACAACCACCGTTAATAGGTCCAAAGAAAACGAAATAACATTTCAAAAGGAAGTGTGAAAAATACGAGTGTTTACTCGAATGGCAGCCGCACACGGCGGCTCTGGAGTCTGCGTTTGGCCAACGGGTGTAGATGATCTGCCCACAGGACTAACCGCCGCAGGAGACGGCGCAACTCGCTCTGTCCTCGCCGGCTGCAACCCTGGAGAATGGGGCCATACTTCTTCATTACCATGAGGGTTCTGCTGAGGCTCTCTCTCAACCTCCACCTCCCGCTCAACCACCTCGGCCCCGAGCCGCCCCTTGACCTCCGGGGTCGGCGGGCAAAGCAGCCTCAAGCCAGTGCGGCAAGTTGACCTCGGTAGCCAACCTCTCAATCCGCCCGTCCATGACGCCCGAGCTCGGGATGTTTTCGGCCTTCGAATAAAGGTGGCCGACAGAGGCCCCTTCGACGCCCGGTTCCCTATAAAGGTGAAAAGAGAAGACGATTACAAAAGGAAATAGTAAAAAGAAAAGCGAGAGAAAGGAAAAAGATAACTTATCAGAACTAAAAACAAAATTTGATGGAGGATGAAGAACGGTCTCCCTTTCTCCATCTCCCACGCGAGCTTGCCACTCGCCGCTCACCCGAGAGCTATTTATCCTTCCACTCCTTCGCAGGAGAAGGGAGACCTTCCACCAAGCCGTCCAGGATACCCAGCACTGGTCCAGACATAATACCACTACCCGGACGGGTGGCCCCGAGATGAAGAGAGTCGCCGCCATACAAAGAGCTCGTTCATCTCTCAATTTGGGGCGAGGATATTTTTCCGGTGAAACATCACCAGGAGGCCGATGATCTCGCCCAAGAAATAGGGTGCACTGGGTAGGATGCATGCCCCATTTGCAAAACCACCGCGTAAGGAAAGCCGATGCTGGAAATCTCAAACCAAATAGAAGGTCGGCAAATACGGCTATGCAACCGGGTGGGTACTGGGAACTTCCGTGCCGTCCGGTACCCAAAAATTGATACCACTTGGGATATGGTACCTCCGCGTTTAACTTTTCCACTTCCCGAATCATCAACATGCTCGGGATATCGTTTATATCACTCGGCCCATCGAGGCTCGTCGAAGACGGGCCTCTTCTTCTTGCCGGCCGTCGCCATTACGGTGGCCCATGGGCCCTAGTGGCCTCTCCGACTCGAATCACCGGACGGTTCATCTATCCGCCCACGTTATCACGCTCCGGCCCCGATGGGTCCATATTTTCTTTTTTTGGCCGGGTATCTTGTCTAAAATCAACACTTGGCGATTCTTCGCTTGAACTCTCTTATACCATCCGGCCGTGATACATCGTTCCTTCTCTAAAGGCGGTGGGTGGCGTCGGGTCAAAGATAGTATGCGCCCGCTTCCAAGGACGTTTCCACCTCGTGAAGTTAATCCAGGGAAGATATCCGAATAATGCTCGGCCGTGAGACGGAGATCGCGTGGCTTTGGTGAGAAATAAACAGAAGGTTTAGAGGGAGGATCTTCAATTTCAACCTTTACACTATAACTACGACTCCTACTATCCTCAAAAGAAGACATTTATAGGTAAAGGAGAGTATTTGAAAAAATACCTAAGTTCAAGTCTCGAACTTGGGAAGTCGACCGAAATTTCTCGCTTCGGTTTTAGTTACTTTAGCTCAAAGGTTAATGGTTGCGAAAGTGAATAATGGAGGGAAACAGAGGTATTTATAGATGAGGTTCCTTGATAAACGAGACGTTTATTCGAAAAGACGCTCCTTTTAAAAACTCAAAAGCCGTCAAACATGTCGATAATGTCGCGTCCCCACGCCGCCGACAGAATCGACGTACCTTTTCGTTCTGCGCAAGATTGGTCCAACCACAAGATGCCACGTGTCATCGCTATTATGGCAATCCAATTAATGCGCCGCTTCGGCATTAATCACTACGAGCAGGATGCCGAAAGAACAAAACCTTTGAGAAATCCGCTTTCCCCATTAAATGTTCATCATTAGCATTAAAGTTTAACTCGACTTCAGTAAATTCTTCTCTCGAATCAAACTTGGGGGCCTTTGATGACACCGAGCGAGTAGCCGAAGAAATTAATCCACGTCATCAATCCATCACACATCCGTAGGCAGCTAGCCCGGTGGGTGACATCGGCAATGGTGCGCGACGACACGTCATGGATTAGCTCGCCCACTACCGAGCCCAACCGCAAAGACGGCCGCCGAGCCCGAGCCCCGAGCCCAAATTTCGACGGAAACGCATGCGCGACAAACTCATAAAAATAATCACATGCCGATGCTTAACGCTTTATTGGTATCAGAAACTGCCACATGTCAGAGAATTATAAAGAGAAGTCGACAAGTGGCAAGTTTGACTGACAAGCACAGTTAGAGAGGGACATGTGTCTTTTTTTAGTTATTTTATTAATTAATGAATAGTTAGTGCAAAGATGGCTATTGTAAACCCACTAACTCAAGGGGTATAAAAAGGCTGATAGAGAGAGATTGAAGGGGGAGAGAAAAAAGAAAAGGAGAAGGCAACTGTAAGAAAGACCGACCCCAATAATCCGGCTCGGCATTATGCAAAAAAGGCCGAATTAGCCAGAAATAAACACACATTACACACATTTATATTTCCACGTGTCAAACCTTTTACATATTTCTGCTTGTTGACCAAAACGCACGTCAACAATAATCACTATATACGTCCCCATCATCTGCAGAAAGAAAACATAAGGCAAAGGAAAAAAAAAATATAATTACAGTCAGTATCTAAAACTAGGGAAACTAATCAATGCAGTGACCAAAAAATATATACTCTACATGTCTCACAAAGAACATAAAGGAAACAAAGAATACAATCATTTAAAATTCATGGGGACCACACAAATCAGACAAATTGATGAAGTGGATGAGCATGTTTCTGACTTCTTGGAAACACCATCTGTTGGAATTTTTATTGATTTCCTGTGTGGACATACATATGTAATTACAATTATATTATGAGTTTTGCAATGTGTAGAGACCCAATACTAGTTAATTAGGATTGATGGGCTTCTAATTAACCTATATATAAAGAACTCTCATTAAAATTCTATCCGAAGTCCTAGGGTGCTTTCTCCCCTGGAGATTCCCCTGAGTGCAATGTCTTGGATTTCCAAGACCTGTTCACGCATGTGTTTTCCTTCTTGCTTTTTGCTCACGCCCACCTCCCTTGTCTAACCCATCTCCTTCACTTTCACACTGTTCCATTGTTTCCCTGGTCTTACCCCATCTCCTTAGCATCGTTGTTGGAGTTTTTTGTCCTCTATCTTTCTATTACATACTTCCCTAGTTTCAATTCCAGCCTCTGCTCTCTTCCTGTATTTTTCTTTTCTTTTTCTTTTTTCTTTCTTTCTTTTTTTCCTCACTTGTTTTTTGTCTTTTGTGTCTTGTTTTGTTTTTTGCAGATCTTGGCATTTTATCGTATGTGGTTGATTGAGACATCTGCAAGTCCCCTGCATTATATCAGTTGGACCTATTAATCGACTAGTTATATCATTCCCCTTCCATGGTAGAAGATCTAAATTCACTCTATGCCAAACTCTCACTTGGAGGAAAAAAATCTTCTTCCCTCTCAACGAATGGTACCACTTTGGATCTCCCAAATTCTTCATTGAGTTTAGTCGGAAAGCTCTTGGCACCTCGTGTTATCGGTTTGGACCAAGTCTCTTCCTTTTTCAAACGTCTTTGGAATCCTAAAAAACCTCTCACATGCAAATCACTCCATGACAATGTCTTCCTATTCTCTTTTGAAAGCCTTGCAGACAAAAAAACGGATCTCATTGAGCGCACCTTGGTTATTTGATAGGTATTTGTTGATCCTGCAAGACGCCATAGATGATTTAATCTCTTCACAGATCCAGATTCACACGGTGCCCTTTCTCGATCCAACTACATGGGCTACCCTGGATTATTCTCTAAAGGTTTTGCCGTATGCGCTGCTGGAAATTTTATTGGAAAATTCCTTGAGGTCCGCGGACTCTACGGGATCGCTTATAGGAAAGTTCCTCGTAATAAAGGTGGAAATTGATATCCAAAAGCCTTTATGTCGGGTGATTCAACTGGATGAAAAGTTTCAGAAACGGCTTATTGGATTAAAATACGAACGACTTCCGGATTTTTGTTTTCACTGTGGCAAACTGGGCCATATCTTAAAAGACTATGACGAGCATGTTCTTAATGGAGGATTAGAAAAATCGAATTGGAATATGGAAATTGGCCCGCCTCCTCACTCACCAACTGCGTTCTCTTCCAATCGCCAACATCCGTAACCCAACCTACATCTCCGGATACCCCTACTCGATACGCAACCAAATATCCCCGATACCCATGATTATTCACGTAAATCCCCACACTCATCTACACCCATTCCCCCATTCAAGGCCCTATCTCTATGCCTAACGACAATTTAGCCACATCCCCACCTCCAAACACTTTCCCCCACTCAATATCATCCACAGATGCAATCATTATTCTCTCCACCCAAAATAATGATTCAGCCACTACCCCACATAATCTAATTCCCCATATTAATAATTCACAAAATCTTATCCCTTTCTCAACAAAGTCGTCAAATAAATCTTTTCTTACCTCTCATTCCCATTCTCCATCTATAAATGTTCTCTGCTCTTCATCTTATAATACCAAAACTCCACCCACCCTCAAGGCACATGCATCATTGCTCCCAAACACCCATGTTAAAGTAACACATACGCATATTCTGTCATCCATACCATCTCCACATCCTATCATTCCTATTTCCCATGCACATACTCAGTCTTCAAATGCTTCTTGCCCTCCATCTCTTACCACTCCAATCTCACATGCTCATATGTCACACTCACCCTTCTTAGCTGCCACGTCAAAAAACCACCCAGCTATTCCTTCTCATACACTCTCTCCCATTTCACAACCTTCTACTCAACTTGTTTTAACCAGTAACCCTTTCTTAGTAAACGTACCTATACTCATGGACGCTCCGGCTAAAAAATTAGCTCGAAAATTCATCAAAGCAAAGAAGCATCTTCCCTCAAATTCCCTTTCTGGCACCATCCTCCCTTCTACGAGTGCAAAGCGTAAACTACATCTTCTCCATCATGATAATCCTGATTTACATGTGGTGCATGTTGAGATTATTGGAAAGAAAGCCAAACATGATGACTCGTGATACTATCGATGACATGGATGAATCTACCTCAATGGCGGAGGCCGGGCTTGCGAGCCCCGCCAATCTCCATGAATCTCCTCGCTTGAACCGTCGAGGCTTGGGAACCTCAAATGCAGTTCAAGAACTCCGCGAATTCATTCGCATTAAGTCCCCCAGCTTGGTCTTCCTTTGTGAAACCAAATTGATCAACAGAGATTTTGATAGGCTTAAAAATCTTCGGGATTTTTGGTGTTTGTGCTCCACCCGTTGGACGCTCGGTGGTTTGGCCCTTCTTCAAGCGTCAAAATGTTGATGTATCTCTCTGGGTTTCAACAATCATTTTATTGATGCCCATGTATCTTTTGCTACTATGAAATTGATTCACATGTATGTACGGACAGCCAAATATATCCTAACGCGCGCATTTTGGAATTCTTTTAAAAATCTCTTCCCCGCATACAAATGAGCCGTGGATATGCATGGGAGATTTTAATGAGGTTCTATGCCAAATTGAATTTGTTGGATCCCCCCCGTGCCTCCCGGCGCAGATCTCTCTCTTTCGAGATGCTATCGACTTTTGTGATCTTTCCGATATGGGTTTTTGTGGGTCTAGATTCACATGGCACCGTCTCTTAGCTCACCTCGTACACAATGTGCTCGCCTTGACCGATGCTTATGTAATCCGACTTTCCGCACAGATCTTTCCTTGGTACAAAATATATAATATTCCGTCATTTACCTCGAGATCATGTTTTTGTCCTTACTTGTGTCGAAAAACAAGCCCTCACCAAATCATTCCTTGAGACGCAAACCCCAGCGTTTGAATCTTATTGGGTTAAATCAATGGATTGCAAACGTATTATTCAAGAAGTTTGGTCCTCCTCACCCCCGCTCTTAATTGCAAACTTGATCTTGCCTTTTTGGTCTTGTTCAATGGAATCGTTCTCAACATGGGGACTTAATGAGAAAGAATTAATAAAATCAAAGTGGAAATTTTCCAACTTGAGAAAGGCGTATCACCGATTAAGTCAAGCACCGGTTATGTGAACTCCATGATAATTTGGATTCTTCTTGAATTAAATGATATGAAATGGAAACAATGGGCTAAACAACTTTGGTATAAAAATGGAGATCGCACATCTTGTTTTTTCCATGCTTATGCTTCTAAAAGGCGAGCAACAAACCACATCTCCTCCTTACTAGATAACCATGGCCAATCTCACACGGGATCGCCGCCATTGAGCGTATCATCACCGCTTATTTTGAGAACATCTTTCATTCAAGATCTCCTCGCCCTATGATATTCAACATGCACTTAGTAGGATCCGACCATGAGTAACAAAGGACATGGCCGATCGTCTTACTTGCCCGTACTCAAATGCCGAGGTCGTAAAAGCAATCAAGCACATGCACCGTTCAAATCTCCTAGCCCGGACGGTATGAGCACTATTTTTTTCCAAAAATATTGGTCCGTTGTCGGAAATGATGTCTCTCGAATTTGTGCTTAATTTTTTAAATAATAAGAAACCTTTCATCGACATGAATAATAATACATGATTGTGCTAATTCCGAAAATTAAAGACCCCAAACTTGTGTCCCATTTCCGTCCTATTAGCTTATGCAATGTTGTTTATCAGTATTGCGTCAAAAATAATCTTGAACCGATAAAGGCGTCCCATCTGTCAAAAATTATCTCCGAAACTCAATCTTCTTTTTTGCCAGGTCGTCTTATCACCGATAATATCTTAGTGGCCTATGAAATTCATCATTCTATGAAAGGTCGTACTAGGGGTAATATTGGGCATATGTCTATCAAATGGATATGAGTAAAGCTTTTGATAGGATTGAGTGGCATTTCTTGTTTGAGGTTATGAATTCTCTCGCCTTCCTTCGTCTTTTGTTGATCTTATTCGCTTTGTCTCACTTCGACTTCTTTCTCTTTTTTGTTAAATGGATACCAATTTGGTTATGTTTTACCACAAAGGGTATACGCCAAGACGATCCTATCTCACCATTTATTTTTATCCTTTGCATACCAAGTGTTTTCATGTATTTTGCAGATTTGTGTGGCGGAAAAATTCATGGCATCAAAATAAATAAATTTGCCCCTAGTGTATCGCACTTATTTTTCGCGGATGATACTTTGCTCTTTGGCCATGCTACTCTCCCGAAGAGGCAAAGAATATTGAATTTGCAATTACTTTGTTCGAACAAGCTTCAGGGCAACGTATTAATTATGAGAAAATGGTGTTCTTTTAGCCCCAACACGGACGCATCAACGGCTCAACATATTGCAAACCTTCCCGATCCCGATCGTCGACTCTCATGGAAAATATTTTGGTCTACCCTTTGTTATTGGCAAAAATAAGCACGAGGTATTCTCTCTCTATCCAAGATCGTGTCCTGGAAACGAATTCAAGGGTGGAAAGAAAAGATGTTATCTCAAGCGGGTAGGGAAATCTCTAATCAAATCGGTCATCCAATCAATTCCTTCATATCTATGTCATGTTTCCGTCTACGATACTATTCTCGATAAAATCCAATCATTGGTTGCTGATTATTTTTGGGGTGGTTCGCAAATGGTAGAAAATTGCATTGGTTAAGTTTGGAAAAAAATTACCCATCGGAAAGAAGTTGGTGGATTGGGATTTCGGCATCTCGAGCTTTTAATTTGCCCTTCTTGCCAAGCAAGCTTGAGACTTATTACGCAGCCAACTACTTTACTCTCACGTATACTCCGGCCAAATATTACCCCTACGGAAATTTTATGCTAGTTGAACTTGGCTCTCGACCCTCATGGAGTTGGCGTAGTATATTTTAAAGCAAAAATCTTATTGTATTGGGGGCTCGGCGACTTATCCGTTCGTGCTCTTCAACTCACATTTGGACGGACCCATGGATTCCTCGAAGCTCGAATTTTTTTGCCCACTGTTCTGTCGCAAACCTAGACATGAATGCCTTTGTTAGTTCCCTAATTGATCCTTTAAATGCTACATGGAAAGAACAGGTTGTGTGCTCATTATTCTCCCCGGATGAAGCTTCACTTATTTTCTCTATACCTATTGCGTCTACCCCCTTGGAGGATTTATGGTGTTGGCACCATAATAAAAATGGGAAGTTCACGGTCAAACCGCTTATCATATAGCCTTGACTTCCGCCACTCTCTTCCCTAAACTTCAAGCATCCTTTGCCTCGGGTTCATCCCCGAACCCGATCTGGAAAAAAATTGGCACTGAAGATTCCCCTCGCTTCAAGCCGTTTGCTTGGAGTTGCTTTCGAAGCCATTCCGACAATGGATTTCTTAGACGCCATCACATTGATGTTTCGGATGATGTAAGTTTTGTCTCGCTTTCGTAGTTGTGATGCATCCCATATTTTCTTCTTATGTCCGTTTCTTTGAAAAAACTTGGGCTCATACTAGTTTAAAGGATATTATTTGGACTTCTTACAATCCTCTTTCTCCTTATGGTACAAAGAGATCATTTTGAATTCTCCAAACAGAGGTGAGCAACATGTTTGTTGTTATCACTAATCTTATTTGGTTCCATAAAAACAAGAAGAAATTTGAGAATGCCACATGTGATCCTTTCTATGTTGCAAAAAGAAGAAAAACATCATCATGCGGGATTTTCAAGAATCTTGTTTGCATGATGCGATTTTCCACGCTCTCCATCCGATTCTACCTTGTCAGGACGCTTTCCTCGTGTCTACTTCGATGGAGCCATTGCGCCTTATAATTCATGTGGTGGTGTTGGTATTGCTTATTTTGATAAATATGGGAACTTTATCCATGGATTATCCAAGAAATTTAGCGGCATCAATGACCCCGAAGTTTGAAACTTTGGCACTACGTGAGGCCCTAAAACTTGCTAATACTTTGAGTATTGGTCCCATATTCATCTGTGGTGACGCAAAGACAGTCATTTTAGCGACTCTTTGGTGAAGCCTCTTGCCCGGCCTCTTGCTCTGGAATCTTGCAAGATATTCTTAGTTTAAAAGCTTTTGTTTCCCTTCAAGGCATTGTTTGGATAAGACGCTCTGCAAATTTTGTTGCGCATACTTTAGCTAATTTTGCGAAACATATGTCGCATGTTTGTTATCTCCGGGACCATCTCCTGACCCGTTTGTCAATCGTTCGGACGATTTTCAACACCTTTAATGAAAAATTTCCTTCAAAAAAAAAAAGAACTCTCATTAGGGTTATGGTCCCCAAGTCAAATCAGTCGTCACTCTTCTCCTCTTCCCCATCTTAGAGAGAGACCAATGAAGTACCTAAATGATTTGGCTGTGGAAGACAGTAACCCGATTAAGGATTCACACGCGTGTGTACAGATCTGAGGTATCTATTTGTGTTTATGAATTTAAGGTACGCTTCCGATTTAGATTTAATTTTATATTCATTTCTTGATAATTCACGTGATGATTCTGGGGTATGAATTAATTCTATTAATTCTAACACCATCTCCTTCAACGTCACACTAGGTCCAGCAAGGATTTCAAAGAGTTGGGATTTCTTTTGATGAGATTAGATTTGGGATTTGGGATATAAGAAAATGCAGGCTCGTTATCCCTCCAAAATAAGATGATGTGGAATACATTTTCCCTCAAAGAAATTTGATGATGTGGGTTATGCCATGTCATTTAGAAATATCCAAAAATAAAAAAAAAGATCCCAATTTTATGTTAACTTCCCGGTGGTTTGGGAACATTCCGGCGACATTGGACTAAAATTGGACAATTTTATAACTTACAGGACCAAATTAATATTTTAAAATCTAACAGGACCAATTTTGCAATTTTGCCTCACTAATAAATTAAATCAACAATAATATTACATTCCATTTAAAAGGAGATATCTGTACGTAGTTTTTTTTAAGTTTTTTGTAATTACCTTAAACCTCTAATTTTTTTAATTATCCCAGAAATTAATGATAATACAAAATAACTGACAACCAAACCGATTCAATTGAGTTTGTTTTATATATATAGGCTCCAAGTTTAATTGCGCCTGAAAAAAAAAGATGTCTTTAATTGTATGTTGTGTGCGTTATTTTATTTTATTTTAGAGCCAGTTGGATTTTTCTCTATAATAAAAATGGTTTTTAGTCATTTTTAATTTGAGTTCAAATGCCTATTTTGCTTTTTTTTTTTCATTTGTGGGGATTTGCACATGATTCAGTACCGAATTATGTAACGCATCAATATTTTTAAAAAAATAGTGCCAGAAAAAACGGGAAGAGTTTGACCGTCGATTTTTATTCAAAATGGCAAATAAGTATGTTTTGAAGACATAAGTATTTTTTATTTTCACAAAATATAAGTGGTTAATTTGACCTATTAAATGTGGTTGGCTGTATTTTTTTCGTTGTTCTAAATATCCTCGTCTAACCCTGATTAGTTCCTGCCTAGAGTAGGCGCTAAGCGCCCATTGTCCGTCTTGGTTATTCCTCCTATTAGGTCCCGCCTAACTCCGCTCAGGTCTCGTCTAACCCCTGTTATCATTCAAAGAATTGAACTATAATACTTAATAATAAAACTCAATGTGGAGAAGCTGCTTTAATGCTCTGGTTTTTTTATTAATCAGCTAGCCTTTTTATAGGCAATTACACCAACATAAATAAGCTAAAACATAGCAACAAACCTTACCACTAACTCAATTAAAGCAACATCTATAACAAATAGAATAGAACAACTTTATCCAATAACTAAACTAATTGACTTAATCAAAGACCAAACTAATGACTTAGTCAAAGACCACATGACTCAACATTCCCTCCCTTAAACTGAAAAAGGTTCAGTTTAATGAATTTTCCAGCAAACACACACCAAATGATTTTCTCAGCTTTTGAAACGTAGACAACTTTAAAGGTTTTGTACATATATCAACAATTTGATCTTCGCTTCTGCAGTGAATGAGATTAATGACTCCTTTCTTTGAGAGATCCCTCAGAAAATGAAACTTTATATCTATATGCTTGCTCCTGCCATGTAAAACTGGATTTTTGGAGAGCTTTGTGTCGAACTGCTGTCACAATAAACTGTGGTGGCTCCTTCTTGTTTGAAATGAAGCTCTTCAATAATTTTCCTCAACCAAATGGTTTGACAAGCACAAGAAGCTGCAGCAACAAATTCAACTTCAGTTGTCGACAAAGTAACAATTTCTTGCTTTTTTGAAGACCACGAAACATGCCCGGTACCAAGCATAAAAACATATCCTGATATGTTTCTTCTATCGTCTAAATCTCAGCCAGAATCATTTGTCAAGTTAAAAGCCAATCAAATCTGATTTTTCTTCCTTCTTGTAGAGCAAACCGAATTCCATAGTTCCTTTCAAGTACCGAAGAATTCTCTTGGTTGTTAGAAGATGCATCTCCTTCGGACACTCCATGTATCTGCTTATGAGACTTACAACATACATTATATCCGGCCTTGTGGCTGTTAAATACATCAAACTCCATACGATTTGCTTGTAAAGAGTGTTGTCAACTCTCTTTCCTTCAGGATCTTTTACCAGCTTCAAACTTACTTCAGTTGGTGTGCTGGAAGGATTGCAATTTCCCATTTGGAAGTTGTTTAAAACTTCTTGCAAATATTTCTTTTGAGAAATAAAAATTCCACCACCAAACTGAACTATTTCAATACCAAGGAAATAATGCATATTTCCAAGATCAGACATTTCAAATTCAAGCATCATGGACTACTTAAATTTTTTAAACATGGCACTATCATTTCCGGTAAAAATCAAATCATCCACGTATAAGCATACAATAAGTAACTTTCCTTCGTCTCCAACTTTTGTAAAAAGTGTATGCTCATATGGACATTTTTGAAAACCCTTCCTAGAAAAATAAGCATTTATGCGACTATACCAAGCTCTTGGAGCTTGCTTTAATCCATAGAGCGCCCTTTTTAATTTATACACCTTATCTTCATTTCCAAGTTTCACATATCCAGGAGGTTGTTCGACAAATACTGTTTCTTCCAAGTCACCGTGTAAAAAACCGATTTTACATCTAATTGGAATATAGGCCATGAGTTTTGTCCGCCAATGTGATTACCAACTGATCGTGTCATGCCTTGCAATCGAGTGAATACTTTATAATCGATGCCAAACTCTTGCTTGTAGCCTTTAGCTACTAAACGCACCTTGTATTTATCCACTTCACCATTCTCTTTTAGCTTTGTTTTGTACACCCTGCGGAAGCTCCGTTAACTCCCAAGTGTTATTTCTTTCAATAGCCGCAATTTCATCATCCATAGCTTTCCGCCATTTTGATTCTTTGACAATATCTTCAAAAATAGTGGGATCACAATCTGAAAACAAAGCAAAATAGTGGGTCTTCATTTTGGCCGATTCCTTGTACTTCATAATCCTTCATCCATTGTGGTCGTTTTCGAGTACATTGAGAACGTGTACTTATCTCTTCATCAGAGTTAGCCCGTGATGTATCAGTAGCAGCTGTTCTGGGACTTTATTGAAATGTGGGAACCAAATCTGATGATTGTTGCCCGATTTCCACAGGTTGTGCACGCTTCGAAGACTGGTGCATTTCTTCTTCATCTTTTCTATCAAAATCAGCTTGTAGATGTTGCTCAAAATTTCCTTTTTCATCCCAGATCCAGAACCTTTCTTCATCAAAATCACATCACGACTAGCAAAAATTTTCTTGGTGTTAGAATTGTACAGGTTTGTATGCTTTTGATCGCTTCACTAACACCAAGAAAAATACATTTTTCAC
The DNA here is from genome assembly GCA_016081115.2 of Rehmannia glutinosa. Lineage (NCBI taxonomy): Eukaryota > Viridiplantae > Streptophyta > Magnoliopsida > Lamiales > Orobanchaceae > Rehmannia > Rehmannia glutinosa. The sequence goes on along the minus strand of CM071934.1, from coordinate 3,586,459 downwards.
CTTTGTCGTCAAGTTTGCTCTTTCTTTGGTCTGGAATATGGGCATATGCTATACAACCGAAGAATTCTAAAATGCTTGATGCTCGGTCTATGACCACTCCATGCTTCTTCCGGTGTAATATTTTTAACAGCTAAAGTGGGGCTTCTATTTAATACATGAATGCTCCAATTTACTGTTTCTCGCCAAAAACTTTTTGGAATTTTGCTTCTTGTCAAAATAGTCCGCACCATATTCATGATTGTATGATTTTTTCTTTCCGAAATGCCATTCTGCTGTGGCGTATATAAGTTGCTTTTGAATTCCATGTTCTTCACAAAAATTTAGGAACTCTAGTGAGTTGTATTCACCCCCACGATCACGCGAAAAAGAATCTTTATAGGAATGTCGATTCTTTTTTTCAACCAAATGATCTTTGAAGCTTTTGAAAAGTGAAAAAGTTTGATTTTTCCGCAAAAATAAACCCAAGTTTTCCGACTATAGTCATCAATGAATGTTATAAAATAACGTTTACCACCATTTGACATCGACATATGGGTCCACATAAATCTGAATGTACCAACTCTCCAAAGACCTTATTGGCTCTTCTTGATTTGCGTTTTGGAAAATGGTCACGATGTTGTTTGCCAACAACACATTCTTCACATATTTGCTTTAAGGTAAGGGTTATGCTTTAAAGTTCAAAAATACAGACTACACGCATCCGTTGTCGGACCCTTCTCGCACTTCGGTTCGGGATCCAGACAATTGGAAGATGATATACCCGCAGGGTGATAACCCAGATGCATTCCGATTACCCGCACCGCCAGCCTCGGACACGGATGCCTATCAAAGTGAGGAATCGGATATTGATGCTCTCTCGGCTTCTCAACCACCAAGGCAACCACCACCCCCCATGGATGATACTAGATCTCTTCTCCACGCCATTCGGTTGGAGCAAATGGAGCAGCGAGCTATATTGGATTGCCACGGGGAAATGATGACGCAGCACTATGCTCGAATTGAAGAACAACAACAACAATACTTCATGAATCTTCAACGACATCAAAAACAACAATACGACCAACAACAGTCCTATTTTGCCATGATGGATCGTATCCAACAATAGCATATTTCGCAAGGACATTTTCCACCACCGCCACAATGAAGGTCGTATTTTTCTTGTTTTATTTTTACGCTTTTTAATCTGTATTGTATCACATCTCCTTCTTCGCATTGGGGACAATGTGACCCTTGAAGTTGGAGGTGGTGAGATTTATCAGCACATTTGGATAATTTTTTTTTTTTAGTTTTGTGTGAGATTGTGTTTTTAGTTATTTTTGTGGATGTTTTATCTTCTTTTTATACACTTTTTAAATCTCTTGCAAACAAACATGATATATTGTTTTTTTACAATTAGATAAGTTGTTTGTGGATTTGTTTTAACCATTTTTCTCCCGAAAAAGTCATCTTTTTGAGAACTCAAATCGCCAAAATATTTTAAAACCGTGTGACTCTAGTAAAAGGGTGAATTTGGTCAAAAGAGTTTAATGTCATGAAAATAGTTTGGATTTTGCTTAAAATTAGATACTTTGTGTCATGATCGTTAGAGAAATCATTATTCGGGTTTATTAAAAAAAAGTTAAAAAAACAAAAAAAAATGTTTATATTTTTATAAAAAATGACAAATCGAGGTTATACTCCTCTGTTTGTTGCTGCTTAGTAACTAGGAGCATTCATGAGCCACATGTTTGTCTTTTACGTAAAACGGCGGCACAAATATGAGTATGGGACACCACCCTAGGAGTTTTTGGAAAGTCATTCAAAATTAAACCTAGTGGAAGTTTGCCTAAAAAAATGTCCTAATTTATAATTATATGCAAGAATTAAAAAAACCGAGTTTTGGACATCCCCTGTTATCATTATATTCTTGTATTTGGTCTAATCGAATGATTAACAATTTCTGTGATATGACAACTGTGATGATTAAACGATTTCAATTACTGAAGTCACCCTCTTTTTAACAAATTGGTTGACTTGGAAGAACGAATCGATTGGCTCAATTGGGAATAAAAATGTTAGCGGTTTACTTCAATCATGTCGAAATTGTGATAAAATTGCTTGAGGACAAGACATGAGAATTTTATTAAAAACATACAAACCTTTATCACAAATCCATTCTAGAGTTCATTACATTCAAACACTAGGAGTTTAGCTACTCATGATTTTGACAAAAGAGTAAATTACACAAGAAGATTTAAGTATTGTAGACATGATGTACTTATCTTTCTCAAAATCTCAATGACTCCTTCCTTGATAGATTATGTTGTTCCAAGCCTTCTTCTCCAATGTTGCTACAAGCTTACTCCTCCAAGACCTCTTGATCGCAATTCCACTCAAAATGTTGAACACAATGAATATTTTCTAAATGTCTATGATGAATACACAATGAATCTCTATATAAATGAATATTACATGAATGAATTTCCCAACTCAAACTCATGGCTTTTATTGGCACCATCTTTGTGAAAGAACACATTAACAAATGCTCCATTTCCATGCTTGTTAGTTGAATCATTGTGTGCACATTCATGGTTGAGTTGGTTGAATCATTGTATTCACATGACAATACTCCACTTCCATTGGTTGAGTTGGTTGAATCATTGTGTCCACATGACAATTGAGGGGATAATGGAGTTTTGGTGCAGCAATATGAGGTGTAAAAGTTGCTCAAAGGTTGTCAAAAAGCAAAAGTCTCCATTATTTCCGCCAAAAGAAGAAAAGATTTTGAGCTGGAGAGAAAACACGGTCGTGCTTAAAAAGCACGATCTGGCCGTGTTCGTCAAATTTGACGAACACGGCCGTGTTTATAAAGCACGGCCTGGCCGTGTTTTCTTCGTCATTTGGGACTTTTTTGGCAGGGTGTGCTTTTAAACACAGTTTCGGCGTGTTTTGATGATTTGCGTGGGGAACACGGCTGTGCTTTGTAAGCACGGCCTGGGTGTGTTTTTCTGCTTTTCTTGCTTTTCTTGTTTTTTCTTCCTTTTTAAACATGGCCATGTTTCCTAACACACTAGGGGTGTGTTCTGCACGAGATTGAGTCTTCTTGCCTTCTTTTAGACTTTGTTTTTGTTCGTATTTTCATATGAAATCCATAGGAGTTTGCTTCAAGTCTTTACCTTCACCATTTAAAACAAGCCAATGATTGAAAACCGCCTTCAAGTCTTTATCTAAAAAGATTTATAAAAATTGTGAACAAAAATGCACTTATCAAACCGCCTCCAACTTGGAAATTTTGCTTGTCCTCAAGCAATTTTTAAAATGAAGAGTGGGGTTGAAAACAAAAATGAGGTATCTATTTTCACAATTTCGACATGATTGAAGTAAATCGCTAACCTTTTTATTCCCAATTGAGCCAATCGATTCATTCTTCCAAGTCAACCAATTTGTTAAAAAGAGGGTGACTTCAGTAATTGGAATCGTTTAATCATCACAGTTGTCATATCACAGAAATTGTTAATCATTCGCTTAGACCAAATACAAGAATGTAATGATAAAAGGAGATGTCCAAAACTCGGGTTTTTATTGTTTAATTTTTTTTTCATGCATATAATTATAATTTAGGACATTTTTGAGGTAAACTTCCACTAGGTTTAAATTTTGAATGCTTTTCAAAAACTCCTAGGGTGGTGTCCCATACTCATATTTGTGATGCCGTTTTATGTAAAAGACAAACATGGGGCTCATGAATGCTCCTAGTTACTAAGCAGCAACAAACAGATGAGTATAACCTCGATTTGTCCTTTTTTATAAAAATATATTTTTTTTAAACCCGAATAATGATTTCTCCAATGATCATGACACAAAGTATCTAATTTTAAGCAAAGTCCAAACTATTTTCATGACATTAAACTCTTTTGGCCAAATTCATCCTTTTACTAGAGTCACACGGTTTTAAAATATTTTGGCGATTTAAGTTCAAAAAGATGACTTTTTCGGGAGAAAAATGGTTAAAACAAATCCACAAACAACTTATCGAATTGTGAAAAAAAAATCACATGTTTGTTTGCAAGAGATTTAAAAAGTGCATAAAAAAATAAAACATCCACAAAAATAACTAAAAACGCAATCTCACACAAAACTAAAAAAACAGTAAAAATTATCCAAATGTGCTGATAAATCTCACCACCTCCAATTTCAAGGGTCACATTGTCCCCAATGTGAAGAAGGAGATGTGATACAGTACGGATTAAAATGCGTAAAAAAATAAAACAAGAAAAATACGACCTTCATTGTGGTGGTGGTGGAAAATGTCATTGCGAAATATGCCAATGTTGGATACGATCCACCATTGCAAAATAGGACTGATGTTGGCCGTATTGTTGTTGTTGCTGTTGTTGAAGATTCATGAAGAATTATTGTTGTTGTTCTTCAATTCGAGCGTAATGTTGTGTCATCATTTCCCCGTGGCGATCCAATATAGCTCGCTGCTCCATTTGCTCCAAGCGAATGACGTGGAGAAGAGATCTAGTATCATCCATGGGGGTTGGTGGTTGCCTTGGTGGTTGAGACGCCGAGGGAGCATCAATATCCGGTTCCTCACATTAATAGGCATCTGTGTCGGAGGCCGGCGGTGCGGGTAATTGGAATGCATCCGGGTTATCACCCTGCGGGTACATCATCTTCCAATTGTCCGGATCCCGAACCGAAGTGCGAGAAGGGTCCGACAATGGATGCGTGTAGTATGTATTTTTGAACCTTAAAGCATAACCCATACCACTCCGTTGAATCATTTCCATAGCAATGCAAGATTCAAAGTTGATTCGGGTTGGTCCCCAGGCTTGCTCGAGTCCTGCGAGGTTATAACCATAATGGGTGGCGATAGGAGTTATAAGGCCACCAATGACGATTTTACCTCGATTTTTCCTGCTCACTTTGAGAAAATGCTTTGCGAGATAAGAACCCGTGTCAGCCAAAGAGAAATTTACCATAGACCATAGAAAATAGAGCTCATCAACTCGGACGACTCATTCGCTTTCGCCCCGGCCAAATAGTGTGCTTGAGAGCACCTGATGGATATAACGGAAGCAAGGATTGACGATGCATGAGGATTTTGATGAGGAAGGATTATATTCCAACTCATGCATAATAGCTTGCCAAAATTGTCGATCACGGAACCCCAATGGCTTTATACGCAACCCATTTGTGGGTAAATTATAGATAGAATTAAATTCTGCCAGTGTGAGTTGGTGATCATAGTTGAAGAGCCAAAATGTGATATGTCCTTCTTCAGCGTGTCGGCCTGATGTGATCTCAGCGTCATAGGAACTCATAAATTCTAATGTGAGACGGATGTAGGTGGGCGTGGCTAGATTCATGAAATAGCCCCACCCAAGCTGATTGAGCATCCAATCCACATCTGTACGCAGCCCGAGCCCATCCAATGTAGGGTTATCTGAGAATCATGTATTTATGATTTGACGTTGGGCTAGACGATGGTATTGAGCTTCATGATCATTATCTCGGAAAGATATACCAAACGGGTTGGTAGGGACCGATGGGTCAGTACGAGTGGCTCGGCAACCGCCGTGTGGGGGGGCCGCGGAGGATGAAGCATCACCGGTACGTCCGCGTTTCGACCTGGGATTCCTATGTCAACATAAACTTATAACAGCGTGAAAACCCATTCTAAGAGACATAGACAATATCCCAAGCATGAAAAAGCATCAATTTATTCAAAATTCCACCATATCAACACCTTTATTCAACAAGAATCCATCTTCACAAGCTATACACCCCATTTGCAACAATGATTCAACAACATCCCTTTTTCAACATTTCAATAATAGCAATTCAAAAAAAAACAAAGAAATCTCAACAACAATTTAGGAATATTAATCATATGAATCCAAGACTAACTCTTCAAATTTAGTTCATGAATATCAAGAACAAATGACCAATTCCTTAATTTAGCAAGATAAAAACATCACAAGAATAATTTCCCACCATTACCACAAGAACCAAGAAATTACCACAAACAAACTCAATTAAACTCACAAAAATTCACAAGAAATATGTCATAAAAAGAAATTCATGATTTTACCATTAAGCAACAAATATCCAAATTTTAATTTCCCTACCATTCAATTTCTAGGGCATGAAAAATTGGCAATAAAAATCCATGAATTTGCTAATTATAACATAGGGCAACCTTTACTACAACACACAAAAGAATAAAAATACTAAATTAAACAAGTCAAAATTCGAAATTGAAAGAAAAAGAAAAGAAAAGAAAAACAACACATACCTTGAAGACATAGTAGAGGGGAAGAAGTGAAGCCTTGTGGTGTGAAAGTGTGTGGTGTGGTGTGGGTGAAGATTTTGGAAGAAAAGAGAAAGAATTTGGGGATTTTGGGGTAAGGTTTTAAGAAAAAAGGGGGAAAGGAGGAGGAAGAAGATGAAATATTGAAGAGTAATTCGTCCCCTGTTTTAATGATGTCCGAACACGGTCGTGCTTTGAAAGCACGGCCAGGCCGTGTTCGGTACGTCTTCCGTCTTTTCCTTTTATTTTATATCGACTAAAAATACGGGCGTGTTATTTAACACGCCCAAGCCGTGTTTGGTACGAGTTTTCATCCCAATTTATTTTTTAGATTAAAAACACGGGCATGTTTGAAAACGCGCCCAGGCCGTGTTTTGTACGAGTTTTCATCCCAAATTTTTTTTAGATTAAAAACACGGGCATGTTTGAAAACACTCCCAGGTCATGTTTGGTACGAGTTTTCATCCCCAATTTTTTTTTATATTTCAATTAAACACGGGCGTGTTTGAAACACGCCCTGGCCGTGTTTTGTACGATTTCTGCAAACATGGCCTTAAATAACTAAACACAGCTGGGGTGTGTTCGCGAATTAGAAGACGAACACGTCCGTGTTATTTAAACACGGCCTGACCATGTTTTTTTTAACTACACATCCCCAAGAAACCAAAAAAATAGGAGAGAATGCACACAAAATGTCGGGTTGCCTCCCGGATAGCGCTTCGTTAACGTCGTATAGCTGGACCATTTTACCTCTACTCATGTGGTGTACTTCGGGGGTCGTTAAGACGGATAGAATCTCGATAACTATCATCGGTGGTGCCCCCAAAATAGAACTTTAGACGATGTCCATTTACCTTAAAAGTGCCCATTTCGATAGTCCCGTAAGGAAACACTTGAGTAACTGTGAATGGGCGGACCACTGGATTTTAACTTACCGGGAAAAATCGGAGTCGGGAATTGAATAGTAACACTTGATCACCCGGTTGGAATTCCCTTGTGCACTTAATGTGTTTGTCATGCCATTGTTTTGTTCAATCCTTGTAGATTTTCGAGTTCTCGTATGCCGAATTTCGCCATTCTTCAAGTTCGTTAATCTGCAATAAACGGTTATCGTCTGCGCTTGAAAAATCATAATTAAGCATCTTAATAGCCCAAAAGGCTTCATGTTCAAGCTCAACCGGCAAATGACATGCCTTACCATAAACGAGTCGGTATGGGGTAGTCCCTATTGGCATTTTGAAAGTCGTTCTATAAGCCCAAAGGGCATCGTCGAGTTTGAGGGACCAATCCTTGCGAGAGCGTCGCACCGTTTTTTCCAAAATTCTTTTTAATTCGCGGTTGGACACTTCGACTTGACCACTAGTTCGAGGGTGATAGGCGGTGGCGACTCGGTGTGTGACACCATAACGTTTTAACACTTTGTCAAATTGACTATTACAAAAGTGAGTGCCCCTATCACTAATGATGGCTCGTGGAGTACCAAATCGGGTAAAAAGTTTTTTGAGAAAATGTACCACCACTCGAGCATCATTTTTAGGCAAGGCTTGAGCCTCTACCCATTTAGACACATAGTCAACGGCTACCAAAATGTATTTATTGCCAAAAGACGCAGGAAACGGTCCCATAAAATCAATACCCCAAACATCAAAAATTTCGCAAAACAAGAATACCGTTTTGGGGCATTTCATTTTTTCGAGAAATATTTCCTGCTCGTTGACAATTATCACAAGTTTCAACATACCATTTCGCGTCTTGGAAAAGTGTAGGCCAATAAAAACCCGACTCAAGGACCTTTCGTGCCGTGGTATTCGCTTGATAGTGCCCACCGGTGGGTCCTTTGTGACAATGATTCAAAATGGAGATCATTTCAGGAAGTGTGACATATCTTCGTATGATTTGATCCGCACAAATTCGGAAGAGGTGGGGATCGTCCCAAATATAGTATTTGAGGTCCGAAAAGAATTTCTTCTTTTGTTGATGGGTCACTTTCGGTAGAACTTTTCCTGCAAGATAATTAGCAAAATCTGCAAACCGAGGATTATCAATTGAAATTGAGTTCAAGGCAAAGAGTTGCTCATCCGGGAAACAATCGTTGATATGTCCTTTGTGTTGCTTGTCGGTGTCGGAGTGCTCAAGCCTTGACAGGTGATCGGCGGCAAGATTTTCGGCACCCCGTTTATCTTTGATCTCCACATCGAATTCTTGGAGTAAGAGTACCCATCGAATTAGTCGTGGTTTTACATCATTTTTGTCAAGCAAATAACGTAAGGCAGAGTGATCCGTATAGACAATGACTTTTGATAAGATCAAATATGAGCGAACTTTGTCAAAGGCGAAAACTACTGCAAGTAACTCTTTTTCTGTAGTTGTATAATTGGACTGAGCGGGATTCAGAGTTTTACTTGCGTAGTAAATTAGTCGGAAATGCTTATCTTTTCGTTGCCCAAGCACCGCACCTACCGCATAATCGTTGGCATCACACATGAGTTTGAATGGTTGAGACCAATCCAGAGCTACCATGATGGGAGAAGTAGTGAGTTTTTCTTTCAAAGTATTGAATGCTTGGAGGCATTCATCATTGATATGAAAGACCCGCATCCTTCTCCAAGAGGCGAGTGAGTGGCCGGGCAATTTTTGAAAAATCTTTGATGAATCGCCTATAGAACCGGTGTGCCCCAAAAAGCTTCGGATTGCTTCACAGTGGTGGGTGGAGGCAATTTGGAAATTGTCTCAACCTTCGCCTTGTCAACTTCAATGCCCCTGCAAGAAATTTTATGTCCCAAAACAATACCTTCTTGTACCATGAAATGACATTTTTCCCGATTAAGAACCAGGTTAGTCTCTTCGCAAGCGAATGAGGACTTTTTAAGATTTGCAAGACAAAGATCAAAGGAGTCCCCAAAACCGAGGCGTTATCCATGAAGACTTCCATGATATCTTCTACAAGTTCGTCGAAGATAGCAAGCATGCACCTTTGAAAGGTTGCGGTGCATTGCACAACCCGAAAGGCATGCGGCGATAGGCAAAAAATCAAGTAGGGACAAGTGAAAGTGGTCTTTTCTTGGTCTCCGGTGCTATCGAGATCTAAAAATAACCGACATGCCATCAAGGAAGCAATAATACAAGTGTGGGATAATCTTTCAAGCATTTGATCAATAAAAGGTAAAGGAAAATGGTCCTTGCGAGTAGCATCATTGAGTCGTCGATAATCGATGCAAACTCGCCAACCTATTACCGTCCGCATTGGAATAAGTTCATTCTTTTCATTTGGTACCACCGTCATCCCACCTTTCTTTGGAACCACTTGAATGGACTCACCCATTCTTGTCGAAATTGGATAGATGAGCGGCAAAGATCAAGTAATTTGATTATCTCCGCCTTGACTACCTCTTTCATGTTTGGATTTAAGCGATGCGAGGTAGAACAACCGGCTTGAAATTTTCCTCCATCGAATTTTGTGAGTGCAAAAGGAAGGATTGATCCCTTGAATATCGGAGATTTTCCAAGCGATGGCCTTTTTATGTTTAATAATATTGCCAACAATCTATCCTCTTGATGAGAAGATAAATTGGAGGAAATAATTACGGGAAGTTTGGCGTTCTCGGCTAGAAATGCATATTCCAAGTGTTTGGGTAGCTCTTTCAGCTCCAACAGTGGTGGGTCCTCAATGGACGGTTTGTTATACTCCACCTGCGAATTTTCAATTTTTTCGAACTCTTTCTGTCGTTCTTTTGGTGCGTTTTCCTCCAATGCGAGTACAGATCCCCTAAGAAAGGGATTTTCATCCGCTATACCTGCACCTTGAACAATACAAGTCTCCAAGAATTCGTTAGAAATCATGCTTGGTAAAGAATTGGTTATCTCCATATCGATAAGTTCAATAGCAAAACAGGAGTCATCTTTATCTATCGTATTTTTCATTGATGTAGCGATTTTAAAAATAACTTGTTCATCTTCGACTCTCAAAATTAGTTTTCCATCATGCACGTCAATGATTGCCTTAGCAGTAGCTAAAAATGGACGCCCTAGGATTAAGGGGACTTCGACATTTGTATGCATATCAAGAATTACAAAATCGACAAGAAATATAAACTTATCGACTTTGACCAAAACATCTTCAACAATGCCTCTAGGATATTTATTGGATCGTCACTAATTGCAAGCTCATCCTAGTTGGTTTTGGCTCCCCTAGACCCATTTGTTTGAATAAATCATAAGGCATCAAATTAATGCTAGCCCCTAGATCGGCCAATGCCCGATCAATAGTCAAATTACCGATATGACAAGGAATAGTGAAACTCCCTGGGTCTTTGATTTTCTGAGGTAACTTATTTTGCAAAATTGCCGAGCATTCCTCATTTAATTGCACCATGGATATTTCTTCAAGCTTTTTCTTATTTGAAAGAAGATCTTTTAGGAACTTGGCACATTTTGGCATCTGTGAAAGGGCTTCAACAAACGGAATATTGATGTGCAATTGTTTAAATAAATCCAAAAACTTACCAAATTGGTCGTCATGTTTGTCCTTACGCAATCGACTTGGATACGGAATATGTGGTTGGAATTCCGGTACCATTTTCTTTGTTTCCTTGGATACATGTTCGTCTTTTTGTTGTATGGGAGTGGGCTCGTCCTCCGGCATCCGTACTTCATCTAGCTTTGTTCCACTCCTTAGAGTGATTGCTTTTGCCTGTTCTCTTGGATTCGGATCGGTGTTGCTAGGTAAGCTCCCTTGTGGCCTTTCGGAGATCATTTTGGCAATTTGACCAATTTGATTTTCCAAGTTGCGAATGGATGCTTCTTGGTTCCTTAAGGATGTTTCGGTGGCCGTGAAACGGAGGTTTTCGTTGTTTAGGCAATTTTGTGATAAGTCCTCCAAACTTGGTTTTCGCGATTTGAAACCGGGAGGTGCGAGACAATTGGGGAGTGCGTTTGGATTAGGCTTCTATTGACCTTGATTTCCCCAACTAAAGTTCGGGTGTTGACGCCAACCTGGATTATAGGTGTTACTGAAAGGATTATTTTGAAAGGGTCGAGATTGATTACCTAGATAATCCATTTGTTCATGCGGCGGTATCGCGTTAGGGCAATCTTGGTGGTTGTGCGATCCTCCACAAGTCTCGCATGAGAAAGCTTGTTGTGGTGGTGGTTTTGGAGTTGCCAACCCGTCAATTTTCTAAGTTAGAGCTTCGACCTGCGCAGCTAGTGTAACCACCGCATCTGCATTGTATACTCCTATTGTCTTGTTGGTCTTACCTCGTACAGATTGCCATTGATAGCCATTCATGGCCATCCCTTCTATGAGATCTTGGGCGGCTTCGGGTGTTTTATTATTCAATGTTTTCCCTGCCGCTGCATCAATCATTTGCCTCGTCGATGAGAGTAGCCCGTTATAAAACGTTTGGACTTACATCCAAATAGGGAGGCCATGATGTGGGCATTTTCGCAGCAATTCTTTGAATCTTTCCCAAGTGTTGTACAAGGTCTCATCGTCCTCTTGAGTGAATGAAGAGATCTCATTCCTCAATCGTGCGATTTTAGCGGGTGGAAAATACTTCAGAAGGAACTTTTCCGCCATAATGCTCTATATTGTGATTGTTCCCTTCGGTAAAGTGTTTAGCCATTGTTTAGCCCATCCCCGAAGAGTAAATGGGAACAAGCATAAACGGATGGCATCATCGGAGACTCCATTTATTTTGAAAGTATCACAAATTTCGAGGAAATTCGCGATATGATTATTTGGATCTTAGTCCGGTAGGCCATCAAATTGAACAAATTGTTGCACCATTTGAATGACATTTGGTTTGATTTCGAAATTATTGGCTGCAACAGCAGGCCTTACGATACTAGACGATGTACCGTCCATAGATGGCTTGGTGTAGTCGTACATGGTTCTTTGTTGTTCATCCGCCATATCGGGATCCTTGTTTTCGTTAATATCCTCCTCGTGGTCTGTACTAATACTTTCCTCTGTGTTGCTACCGGCGGTCTCGCGCTTCCAAATTCGGCGACAAGTAGGCATCCACTGCGGTAAATAAGGAGGATAAGTATAATCCAAGACTTACAAAGATAGATACCTAGAAAGACAAATGATGAAATAATAAAAAAAATGATTAAATTAACAAAAATAAGGTGTTCTTAATATTACAATCCCCGACAACGGCGCCAAAAACTTGATGGCTCAAAAGCTACTCTAGAAAACCTTAGGCAAGTGCACCTATCATTTTGTAGTATAGATTATTGAGTACCGAGTGTCATTCCCACGAGGATTGTAAGTACTAATAATTACCGTCTTTTTGTTATCTAATCTAACAATTTTCAGAGTTTTGTTTGTTAAAATGGAAAATGAAAATTAGAGAATTAAAATAATTGCAACTTAAAAGTAGATTGTAGAATGAGAAATCAAGAGATAGAAATGTGTTGAATGTAAATCCTACAGAATGTTTTTGTGATTCAACAAGATAAAAATACAACCATAAGCCCTTAGCAAAAACCAACCTCTTTTAATAAAATCTCATGTTATGTGGACCGTAGAAATTCGATTTAAGTTAAACCCTTTCTCAAGGCGAAAAACTCCTAATCTCAAGTTGATTAAGCTGAAATATCTTTCTAGTTAAAACCCCTAAAATTGCATTATAACGATTTATGAATTCCTATATTAGGTTTGACCCTAATCCAGAAGATTTATGTCGTCATATATCTAGGATTGCATGCAACTCTTTTCACTTATATAGGTTCTTTCTCACCATAAATCTCTCGATTACCGATGAGGAATAGATATCAAATTAATATAAGGAAATATTAACTTGAATGAAATAAACATGATATAAGTGAATCACACAAGACATGAGAATTTTATTAAAAACATACAAACCTTTATCACAAATCTATTCTAGAGTTCATTACATTCAAACACTAGGAGTTTAGCTACTCATGATTTTGACAAAAGAGTAAATTACACAAGAAGATTTAAGTATTGTAGACATGATGTACTTATCTTTCTCAAAATCTCAATGACTCATTCCTTGATAGATGATGTTGATCCAAGCTTTCTTCTCCAATGTTGCTACAAGCTTACTCCTCCAAGACCTCTTGATCCCAATTCCACTCAAAATGTTGAACACAATGAATATTTTCTAAGTGATTATGATGAATACACAATGAATCTCTATATAAATGAATATTACATGAATGAATTTCTCATCTCAAACTCTTGGCTTTTATAGGCACCATCTCTGTGAAAGAACACATTAACAAATGCTCCATTTCCATGCTTGTTAGAGTAAGTCCAAGCGGCTACATAATCTAGAGGGGGGTGAATAGATTTTCTCCATCTTTTCGATTTTACCCTCTTTTTCGAACCGAATGCTCAAAGACAATAATAAAGGTGCGGAATGTAAACAACACACATCGATTTATAGAGGTTCAACCCACCTAGGGCCTAATCCTTTACCACCCCAGTATATCCGGGATGGATTTCAAAAAAAAAAAGAATTTTATTAATTACCAAAATTAATACAACACCAACTTACAACAACACCTTGAAGAGCACCACACTCTTCTTCAACACCGCCTTTGAGATTACCACAATCTCTCTTGAAGATTACCACAATCTCCAACGGCACCTTGTGAAGATTACCACAATCTTCAACCTTTAAGAATACCAAATTCTTCAACACCTCAACAAGAAGATTACCACAATCTTCTCACATCTAACACCTAGATCACTTTTGTGTTCTTACCACAAGAACACTCACAAGGATATCTTGTGTTGAATGATTACCAAAAATCCAAGATTACAACTCGATAATGAATTATACAATTGAGTGCAAGTGTAATCAAGAATAGCCTAGACCTCAAGAATGTGAAAGTGAATAGCTAGGCAAATTACAACAAGAAATAAGACAATGTAAGAACAAGTGTATTCTTGAGTGTATCTTGTTGTGTTGTGTTGTTCTCTATTATTGTTGTGCTTCAAATCTTCCTCTATTTATAAGAGATGATTGATATTTGATAGGCTCTCTTGGAATCTGATATCTACTAAAAAAATTGCAATTAAAATGAAGATTATAATTTGTTAGAAATCAATTCCACAATTTAGGGAAAAGTTGGTCTTTTGCACAACGGTTAGAATTTTCTTTGTTAAACCATAGGGCGACCGGCCGCACGAGAAATAGATGTTTGAAAAATACACAGCAAAATAACACGGAAGCGTCGGTCGCGTACACCTCGGCCGGTCGGCGTCCCCTAATGGTTGCCCTCTTCAAAAAATCGAAATGGAGAAGTTTGCAAATTTGAACCAACCTTCAAGTCACAGGGGCCCTATGGGTCGACCGATCGGCGTCACGGTCGCCCTATAGGGTGACCGATCACCCTCACCATTTTTCGCAAACATGAAGTTTTTCTGTTTTTGCACAACTTTCAGTGCGTGTTGCCCTATCGACAATAGGTTGACCTCAAAACAAAAGTGTTGTCAATTTTATATTGAAAATAAACTTCAAGAAATACTCCAAAAAATAGTGAAAACATTTTAGACGGTGGGAGTATTTAGACAACATTTGGAAACATTGTTTGGATGTAAAAACCCATTGATACAAAATCATTAAATGTGTTGTCCAATTTTTGTCGAAAAATAAAACTTGAAGAAATACTCAGGAAAATATTAAGACCATTTTAAATCATTTAGGAGTATTTGGACAACCTTTAAAACCATTATTTTGGTATAAAAACAAAATCATCAAAATCATGATAAAACCATTTATCAAACAGTTAGTTGAATCATTGTGTGCACATTCATGGTTGAGTTGGTTGAATCATTGTATTCACATTACAATACTCCTTCCATTGGTTGAGTTGGTTGAATCATTGTGTCCACATGACAATTGAGGGGATAATGGAGTTTTGGTGCGCAATATGAGGTGTAAAAGTTGCACAAAGGTTGTCAAAAAGCAAAAGTCTCCATTATTTCCGCCAAAAGAAGAAAAGATTTTGAGCTGGAGAGAAAACACAGCCGTGTTCGTAAAAAGCACGGCCAGGCCGGTGCATTTTTGTTCACATTTTTTATAACTCTTTTTAGATAATTTCTTTAACTTTTTAGTTCATTAATCAATAAATTCAAGAAAAATCACATTGGCTTGTTTTAAATGATGAAGGTAAAGACTTGAAGCAAACTCGTGTGGATTTCGTATGAAAATACGAACAAAAACAAAGTCTAACATTGATCGAAAAGAAGGCAAGAAGACTCAATCTCGTGCAAAACACACCCCTAGTGTGTTGGGAAACATGGCCATGCTTCAAAGAGAAGAAAAACAAGAAAAACAGAAAAACACACCCAGGTCGTGCTTATAAAGTACGGCCGTGTTCACCATGCCGATCATCAAAACACGCCCAAACCGTGTTTAAAAGCACACCCTGCCAAAAATCCCAATTGACGAAGAAAACACGGCCAGGCCGTGCTTCATAAGCATGGCCGTGTTAGTCAAATTTGACGAACACGGCCTGGCCGTGCTTTTTAAGCACGACCGTGTTTTGTCTCCAACTCAAAATCTTTTCTTCTTTTGGCGGAAATAATGGAGACTTTTGCTTTTTGACAACCTTTGAGCAACTTTTATACCTCATCTTGCTGCACCAAACTTCATTGTCCCCTCAATTGTCATGTGGACACAATGATTCAACCAACTCAACCAATGGAAGTGGAGTATTTTCATGTGAACACAATGATTCAACCAACTCAACCAATGGAAGTGGGGTATTTTCATGTGAACACAATGATTCAACCAACAACCATGGAAGTGGAGCTTTTTTTAGCATTATTGATGTGTTATTTCACAAAGATGGTGCCTATAAAAGCCAAGAGTTTGAGTTGGGAAAAGGAATTCATGTAGTATTCATTCATAGAGAGATTTATTGTATATTCATTGTATATTCTAAGTTTCAAAGCAAAATACATTGAGAGGATAAAAGAGAGGTGAAGTTGGAAGTTGAAGAGCAATAAAGGAGAAGGCTTGGAGCTCAACATCATTGCAATCAACCAAGGAGGAAGTCTTGAATTGGTCTTGAATAAGAGCTAAATACACCATGTTCATTTTATTCAAATCTTCTTGTGTAGTATACTCTTTTGTCAAAATCATGTGTAGCTAAATTTCTAGTGTTTGAATGTAATGAACTCTAGAATGAATTTATGATTAAGGCTTGTATGTTTTTAATAAAATCTTCATGATTTGTGTGATTCACTTATATTATGCTTTATTCATTCAAATTGGTATTAGTGCGATACTGATTTAAAGTTTATTCTTCACTGGGAAATTGAGAGATTCATGGTGAAATAGAACCTATATAAGTGAAAAGAGTTGCATGCAATCCTAGATATAAGACGGCATAAATCTTCCGGATTAGGGTCAAACCTAATATGAGAATTCACGAATCGTTATAATGCTATTGTTCGCCTTATTTTTAGCTTCACCGCAAGTATACGGTGTAGTTTATAGAATAGGGTAAGTAAGGTCGTATCCACGGAGACTAATAAATTAGTGCGCTAAGTATTGAACTAAGATAGCCTTATTTTTATTTAGACAATTGAAATTGGATAATTATTGTGGAAGTAAAGACAAGAATAACCACAAAAATACAAGATGAAAATAAATATGGAATTATCAAGGGAATAAAATGGATTCCCGAGTTATGGTTTCAATTAATATTCCTCTTGTTTTACGATTTAATGAAAACCAAAGTTATTATCAATACACCTATAAGACGATCACAACGATATTTTATCCTCCCTTTTGAGATGTATATAAAGTGTAGATTGAAATATCTATGCTAGCATCTCTACTCAACATAAGATACACAACTCCCAAATGCACAAAAGATCAAATGTCCTCACAAATATCTACAAACCTCTCGATTAATGCAAATATTCATATTGAAACTCATCTCTCGAATTATGAATCAATATATCAAACATGTTAAATCATTGGTCAAGTGATAAAACAAGAATAAGCTCAAAGTACTCAAATGGGCTTCAAGACAATAACTTCAACTAAGATTAAAACATTCAACAAGAGTTCATTAATCTACTTCCAAAACCCAGAAATCTCAAGAAGTTTAGCTACTCATTAAAAATAAACAACCCATAGACAAATTATTCATATTCATGACAAGCTAAAATGAAAGATTAAAAGCACAAAAGAATGAGAAAACTTAGGAAATGGATAATCTCTCAATTAATCTTCAATCCTCAAGCTCGTCGACCGATTCTTCCCTTGATTCTTCCTTGATGAAATTGATGTGTTTCTTGTGTTCTTGGGTGTATTCAGCCTTTTCTCCTTGGTGTGCGCCCCAAAAAGTGGTATTTATACCTTTTTAGAAGCTAAGTCAATTCTTTGTCATTTTTGGAGTTTTTGCGCAGAACGCACGGGTCGTGCGCCCATGCACGGGCTACCCGTGCTCAAAGCCGTAGGAAAATCAATTTTCAGCGATCCACGCATGGGTCGTGCGTCCACGCACGGGTTACCCGTGCTCGAAGCCGTAGGCATGCTCAAAAGCTTCAGGTGCCTTCAGGTGCGCACGGGTCGTGCGTCCATCCAAACGTCCGAATTTGCTTGCGGGGTCTTCATAAGAGTTATAGCCCTCTCTTTTATCTTTCCATAGCCACTTCAATCAGCTCAATATCAATTTTATAGAGAGTTATGGCCAAAATACTAAACCCTACCAGTGATGGAAATTCCATACGTGTTTGGATGTTCCTTGAGATAAATCTCCTTGTTGTTTGATAATGCATGCTTCTTTTGCCACACGACTCATCACTATGACTCTAGACTCCATATAGTTGGCTTCCAATTGGGTGTAATCGCTCGATTCTTGATGATTCTAGGTAGCAATGCTCGTATTTGTCACAAAATCACTCCAAATATCGTTAAATTCCTACAAAACAAGCAAGCGTAATATATTTTCCACAAAGAGCGAATATATACCATTTCATACGCATTATTGCATGTTTATAAACAATTATAGCCATAAATATGCCCTAAAATACATGCAAAACTCACACTCAATAGCTATCTTGAGGGTTTTAACTAGAAAGAGATTTCAGTTAATCAACTTGAGATTAGGAGTTTTTCGCCTTGAGAAAGGGTTTAACTTAAATCAGGAATTTCTACGGTCCATAAAACATGAGATTTTGCTAAAAGAGGTTTGGTTTTTGCTTAAGGGTTTATGGTTGTATTTTTATCTTGTTGAATCACAAAAACATTCTAGAGGGATTTACATTCAAGCACATTTCTAGCTTTTGATTTTTTAATTCTACAATCTACTTTTATTTGATCTTTTGTAAGTTGCAATAATTTTAAATTCTCTATTTTTCATTTTCCATTTTGACAAACAAAACTCTGAAAATTATTAGATTAAATAACAAAAAGACAGTAATTATTAATACTTACAATCCTCGTGGGAATGACATTCGGTACTCACTAATCTATACTACAAAACGATAGGTGTACTTGCCTACGGTTTTCTAGAGTAGCTTTTGAGCCATCAAACATCTCTGTCATTGTGGCTAGCCATCAGAAGAGAGACTTCTTCTTCTTTTTCTGTAAAGTTTGATTTCGCACTACGATTTTTGTTGAGATTTCTGCATTCTGATTTGTAATGGCCATACATATGACATCTGTAACATTAGATTTTTGATTTATCAAAATACTTTGGTTTTTAGTCTCTTGAATGATCATTGTCACGAATTTTTGTTTTCCAATTTAAATCAGTAGCATGCTCCTCATCTGACTTGTGGTAATCATTTTTGTCCTTCCTTCTTGATTTCCCACTTCCAGGACCTTTTGGATAATTGGATGCCGCCTTTAAAGCTTGCTCCTCTTTATCTTGGTGGAGAACTTTTTGCTCATGAACTAGCAAAAAGCTCTGCAATTCATCAATTGACAGAGAATCGATGTCTTTTGATTCCTCTATCGAACAGACAATAAAATTAAATTTCAGCGTCATCGATCGAAGAATTTTCTCCACAATGGTGACGTCCTCCATTTTCTCTCCATGGATCCGCATCTTGTTAGCTATTGTCATCGTTCTTGCAAAAAAGAAAACCGACTCACCCGACTTCATGCGTAAAGTCTCAAATTCGATTCGAAATCTTTGAAGCTGCACCCGTTTTGCCTTCGCGTTCCTTGATGTTCTCTTCATGGAATCCCAAATTTGCTTGGAGGTATCTTTACTAAGAATTGTCTCCAAAGTTGCTCGATCAATTGCACGAAAAAGGTAGTTTTTGGCCTTAAGATCCTTGATTTAATCTTCCAAATCATGTCTTTTGTGTTTCTATCAACACTTTGCTCGGAAAATTTGGTTACGCTACACCAGCTTCAACAACATGCCAATACTCCTTAGATCTTAAGAAGTTCTCCATTAGCATGCTCGGTGATCATAATGACCATCAAAGCGAGGAATTGTTGGTTGCACGAATGTTGTTTGAGACGCCATTTGCTACGACAAACCAAAAATGAGATGAGAAAAAAAAAAAAGGCTACAGCTATACTCTCAAACTCACTTGCCACTGTTTTCCTTTTTCACTCAAAAATTTAATAACCAAGCTCAGGTACCACTGTTATCATTCAAAGAATTGAACTATAATACTTAATAATAAAACTCAATGTGGAGAAGTTGCTTTAATGCTATGGTTTTTTATTAATCAACTAGCCTTTTTATAGGCAATTACACCAACAGAAATAAGCTAAAAAATAGCAACAAACCTTACCACTAACTCAATTAAAGCAACGTTTAACAAATAGAACAGAACAACTTTATCCAATAACTAAACTAATTGACTTAATCAAAGACCAAACTAATAACTTAGTCAAAGACCACATGACTCAACAACCCCGCACAGGCTCCGCCTATATGCTAGTCCCTAGTCAATGGCGTAGCCAGGAAATTTTACAGTGTGGCCGATACACGAAATCGGGATGAGCCAGATAAAAAATTAATAGAAAAATTATATAAATTTTAACTATTTTTTTTTTAAAAAAAATTACCTTATAATTTTTTTTTTAAAAAAAAGGGGGGGGGGGGCAGGGCCCTGGTTGGCCCCCCTCCCTCCGCCAATGTCTCTAATCATCCGCATAGTGTTTTTTAGAACAATAATTTTCTTTTATTTTTCATAGTTTTGGAACTTTCCATCTCCACCTCCATGTCTTCCCGCGGTTAGTTGCAAAAACTTTTGAGAAAGTTTCGACATATAAAATTGGGAAATGTCGTTTTCGTTGATTGTCCGTTAGTGCCGTCTATGATATTTTACACCTGGCCAAGATTTTGTTCATTTCACTATTAGTAATGGATTGCAAATTATTATGCCGGTTAAATTTTTCATAAGTGGAACTAAAGCCCCCATTAAGATTTTTATAACATATCTACTTACTTCCAATATCATCTCTACACACACAGATATATATTTGTTTAGAGTGTTAATATAAATTAGTGCCAGAGCGGTCGGGTAAATTAAAATTAATTGATGGCCACGAAAATCATAGTAACATTACTTTTACTGGTGGCGGGAGAATTATCTCTTGCCATCAATAGGAAAATGGTGCAAACCAGATCGGAGGAGATAATTAGCAAGGCGGATCAGGCGGAGAATAATATCTCCACCGCCGAGCCGGAGATAAAAAACCACCATTCGATTCCGAGGAGATCTTGGGATAGAAGCCAAAACCAAGACGAGCCGGCGGCGGATACTCCAGATCCGGCGTGAGTTATTCGTAGCTAAATTTGGTGTCAGATATGTTGTAAATTGTAATCAATATGATTTACTTTATCCAGTTTTTTTCAACTTAGAGTTGTGATTTCCCAAACGTTTTCTTCAGCATGTGTGGATAAGTGTCAGGCTAAGAGTGTTTTAGTAGGTATTAGGTAGGAAGAAATTAGAGGTAGTGGTATAAATGTAATATTATCCTTGTTTGATTTGAGAGCTTGTTGGTTTTTTATTTTTTATTTTTTTCATGCGAGATTAACAGTACGTGTCAAATGCGTAAGTGGGAGGGTTGGGCAATACTAACATTAGCGCTTACTGATCATTTCTTTTTTTTTTTTTTTTTTTTAAATTCTTGGCGTACTATTTTTCTTTTCAATCCACTCATCTTCTCTCTACAACACCATATCCTCAATTAACTAGGATATAAATGAATCAAATTGAGCAGGATATAAATATATTTATTCATATTAATTGGCCTCATTCATAGAATATTTTTAAAAATATTTTTTAATATTCAAATATAAATTTTGAAATATATACTAATTAATTTAAATATTTGTATTTTAAATTATAACCTATCTTTATTTAGAGTTAGTCTTCTATTAAATGGTCTAACAGATCTAATTTGTTAGACAAATTCAATTCCGACCCGTCAGCCCACTAACAGTCCGCACAAGTACCAATACCTAGAGCTGTCGAAACGGGCCGACGGGGTGGGTTGGCCCGCCGAGGTGGCGGGCCTAGAAAACCTCAGCCCAACCCAACCCGCCAGGGTGGGGGGTTGAAGCGGCCGACCTTGACCAAAAAGTTAAAAAAAAATATATATTCATATTATTAATTTTAATGAATTAAATATACTAATGGATAACAAATACATATTTTATAAAAATATTATATACATTTTTATAAGAGATACAAGTATAAAATATTAATTATACTATTTTTTTAATCTATTTTATCTAAATTTTCTTTTTTTTCTTTTTTTTTTAAATTTCTGGCGGGCTAGCTTTGTCGGCCCGACGACCCGCCCCGCCCTTTGGCGGGCTACTAAATACTTAATCCACCCCTACCTTAGGCGGGGCGGGGTGGGCCGGCCCAGCGGGCCTGGCCCGTTTTGACAGCTCTATCAATACCACATCCGCTGGCAGCTGCTAATGCATTTTAGGAGAGTTGCTAATACATTTTAGGATGACTACAAATTACTAATACTTTTCGGATGAAAAAATAATATTTTTAGGGATGCTACCAAATATTTTTTAGGATGATTACTTATTATTTTTTGGGGAAAAACTAATACTTTTATGGGGAACTACTGATACTTTTTATGAGAAAAAATATTACTTTTCAAGAGGAATACTAAAATACATTTAATCATAAAGTATAATACTTTTAAATTTTAAATAAGATTACTAATACATTTTAGTAGAAATACTAACACTCTTGATGTAAAAAATAAACATTTTTCAAGAGGATTACGGATAAAACTGTTCAAGCAGATTACTAATACATTTCATCGTTAATACTAATACTTTTTTGAGGGACTAGTAATACTTTTAGGGAGAAATTATTAATTATATTCAAGAGAACTACTAAAATATTTTCCAGGAAACGGTAATACTTTTTCGAGGAACTACTAATACTTTTCGGATGCACTGTCCCAAAATATTTCAAACATGCCACTAGTACATGAAATTACAAAAAAAATCTGGTCAGGTTGGATCCATCTAACAAAAAAGACCTGTTAGACGGTCTGACATGAGTTTTTGTGCGTTGTTTATATTAAGATAACTCTTTGACCAATGGCTATAATTTGTTTAATATATCTAATAGATAAATTTTATTCACTAGAATAGTGTAACAAAATATATAAGGCCACCTCAATACAAATATTCGAATTAGTTCGTATATATTTCAAATAAGAATAAGAATCAGTTTTTGTATTTAAATATTAAAAAAAATTGTATAAAAATATTTGTAAATGAGGACAATACAAATAAATTTTTTTTTAACAATTCTCTGCAAGTATGATAATTTTATATCATTACTAACATCATCAACAGTTTAATTTTATTGTATTTGAACATTTGCTTTTTTAAATGAGATGTAGAAACTTCTAAATTTATTTATATATTGTCTCCAATGTTACACCGTATCTTAATTCACACTAATATTATATTATTTAAATAAATTCCAAATATTATACATACAGACTAGGTTAAACAATGGGAACTTAGATATGAAAATGTAATAACAAGAATGAGATTAAAATATTAAACAAAAAGTAACACCATAAGAAAATTCCAGTTACAGAAATAATTGTCACTAAATTTTATAATTACCTACAAAATACCTACATAACAAAAAAATATTATTTTCCTCAAACTATAAGGACCAATTACCAACAAATCACCAATAATTTTAAATTTACCAACAGAAAAACCACTAACTTGTAGCTCAAGTGGTATCATTAACCCTTTATAAGGGTGTTATCCAGGGTTCGAACCCTGTATCTTTTAGTTTAATTGAAATTTATCTCCTCCCCTGAACCAGTACTCCTAGCTTATTAAAAAAAAAATTACCAACAGAAATACTGCAGGTATTTACCAACAGTTTTAGATTTTGTTGTAAATATTTATCTATAATAATCCTACCTACAATGATATTACCTACACTTTATAATTATCTTAATATTTGCCTATGACTTTTTTTAGGTAAATTAATTTGTTTCTTGTAGTGTTAACGTTTTCTTAACGTATCAAAATAAATTCCAGATTTTTTAAATGAATTACGCATAAACATGCGATGTTATCACTCCAAGTGATTGAACTTCCGTGAATGCGAATTGCTAACTAGGTCGCTACCTGCATCACAAACTAGGTATCGGGTGATTAACCCAGCAAACACCCTCCGACGCTCAAATCAGTTACAAAACAAAAAGAAAATCCAGAAACTTGAGAGCTGGTAATTGCACATCATGAATTGTCTCCCTTTCAATAATGAGGATATAAGGTACTTATAGGCAAATAGGTGGGTCTTCGTGGGCTTTTTGACATTAGTTCATCTCCAACCCATTGCAACAAATTTGGTATTTTGGTGTTATTTTGTCAAAATCATCTCCGACCCATTACACCAAATGAATATTTTACTCTTTCTTCTTTATATTCTAATAACCAAATTTATTTATTTGTACAATTATTTTATTTAATTATATTTTTTTATTATTGTGTATGTAATTAACTATAAAATCTTACATTTAATTAATATTACATTAATTAATTATATTACAAAAATATATATTAAAATTAATATTAGTATTTCTTTTAGTTTAATTATAGTTATTTGTTATTTATTATTATTTATAGAAAATATTAATTAATTATTAAAAAACATGTTATATAAATTAATTATATATAAAATGAGGACACGATGAGAATTTAAATTTGAAGTAAAATAGATTTGGAGGGCAACTAGGGGATATTGTATTACATGAAATTTGGTGTAAATGAATAGTGTTACAACAAATTTGGTGTAAGGTCTAGAGTTGGATTGGAGGGAGTTTTTTTGTAATAGTATGGGATTTGAAGTTGTGTTAGAAATTCTCTTAGAACTAGGATATTGCCAGTATGTCTACTTACAATTTTGTGGGGAAATGATTTATTTTTAAATTATCGAGGTTCCATACTTCTATTGGTAATACTTATGGCGCGACTGGATATACTTTCATTTTGAAATTTTTTATTTTGTTAGAGAATAGTGGTAAAAAAAATTAATTACATTTTATCCCCAAACTATAGGCATTTTTTGAGTTTATCACCTAAACTTTCCCGAGTCGTACTTCAGCCTCTGAACTCCGTGAATTTTGCACAATGCCATATAGTGGCAACGGGCCGGGAAATATTCTCGGAATATTCGGCACGTGCCTTGCACGTGAGGACAAAATCGTCATTGTCTCAAAATTTTAAAAACATTGTTACATTTTACCGCCTCAACTTTGTTTGACTTTCACTTTATCCCCCTAAACTTTGCGCTATTACACTTTGCTACATAATGTTTTAAAAAAAAACACATTTATTTATATATTTATTTTATATCTTTTTTTTCTAATTTTTTATCCACAAAAAATAAATAATTACTTTGGTTAAATATATTATCAATAAATTTATACTATAAATTCTTCATTTTAAACTTTCTTGTAAAACCTTACTTTATTTTTCCTGTTACTGTATTAGTTTTTACATTATAATTAAAAATATAAACTATACTTTTCAATTTTAGGTGAATAAAATTATAAATTTTCATCAAAGTAAATTTAATCATAATACGATGCATTTAACTTTCTTTTGTAAGTAAAGTTACTAGACGATACAAGTATTATAAATTTAATGAATTTGGTTATTTTACATTTAAATAGTGTATAATATTTGTAAGAAAGTAAATTAATTTTCATAATTTTTAATTATAAAACTAAAAAATTAAATTGACGAAAGGAATATTCTTCCATAAATTTAAATATAATACATTATAAAATAATATGATAATAAATTTACTTTATTACAAATCTTATACAATACTTAAATGTAAAAATGATTAAATTCATTAAATTTGTAATACTTTTATGCATCGTATTATATTCAAATTGACTTTAGTGAATATTTATAATTCTATTCACGTAGAAAATGAAAAGACTAATTTATAATTTTAATTATAATGCAAAAATTAACTCAATAAAAGGAAAATAAACTATGATTTTACAAGAAAGTTTAAAATGAAGAATTTAGTGTAATTTTGTTGATAATATACATAACCAAAATAATTATTAATTTTTTGTGGATAATGAACTAGAGGAAAAATAAAATAAAAAATGTGTATAAATATAAAACATTTTTTTTAAATTTTATGTGGCAAAGTGAAATAATGCAAAGTTTAGGGTGGTGAAGTGCAAGTCAAACATAGTTCAGGTGGCAAAATGCAACAACTTTGAGACAATGACGATTTTGCCCTCTTGTGACAGAATATTCTGGAAATATTCCGCCGGCGGTGGCCAATATATGGCATCGAGCAAAAAATCTAGGAGTTCAAGGGGTAAAATGGAACTCGAAAAAGTTTAGATGGTAAATTCCAAAAACGCTATAGTTCGGGGGGCAAAATGTAATTATCTCTACAAAAAAATTTAGAACAAAAAAGATGAATTTTGAGAGTGTGATTGGATGTGAGATAAAAAAATAATGACGAAAGTTGATTTGATTTAAAAATAGTAAAATAATGATTTGATATGATTGGTAGTTGGAAATGTGTGATTGAGTGAATAGTGAAATTTGTTGGAGAATGTGTAATAATGATTAGTTCTTTTTGTGAAAAAATGTATAGATGTGATTGGTGAGAGAAAAAATAAGAGTGAAAGGATAATATATTTTCTATAAATTTTCATAAATAATCGTATATTTGGTCAAAAAATATTCACCAACAAAATAATAATGAAATTTATTTCACATCCAATAGGAGCCTTAGAATTTATAGGCACATTAGCCTGGTGCACTGCTACAACCACTTGAAACCCCGTGAGAATTTAATTATTATTAGTTTTTATGGTAAAGAATTTTTAAGCATGTTCTCTTTGTACTTAATCACGATACTTTTTAGATTCAAAAATTATATTCTATAATAAATTTTAAATTTTATTGATTTATATTCGTTACAGATTTTCCATGTGTTGGAATAATTTGTAGTGTAGTTTTTTGTCACACATAGATAACTTGTCAATATATATATATATATATATATATATATATATATAGAGAGAGAGAGAGAGAGAGAGAGAGAGAGAGAGAGAGAGAGAGCAAATGGGGCAAATTACCCACTTGGGATAGGTGATTGAGTTTTTTTGACATGTAGGATAAAAAACATAGTTTTCTACCCACTTTTGGTGTTCTTTTACCACAATACCCTTGAGGCTTTAAATGCAAGCCTTTAATATGTATTCTCTCTCTTGAAATTAAATACTCCCAATACATAACATGTCGTGAACCGTGAACACTCCCCTTTTTTTTGCTCTTCATTTTTTCTCTCTCTTCTTCTTCTTCACAAAATATCAAGAAGTTATTTTTGTGGGCTTTCATCAACAAACTCGCACAAAAAATCGAATAACAAGGTAATGTTCTTCTCCTCCTAATTAGTTAACCTTGTTTAAATCGTTCAAGACCAATATATTTGCAAAATATGTGAAGTGTTTTGTGAAAGGAAAAATTTTACGCATTTATGAAACACAATGCACGATATCGTGTCATAGATTAGGCACGATATCGTGTCCCCAGTATATTAGACACGATATATCGTGCCCTTTATTTGACACGATATATCGTGTTGTATATTAGATACGATATCGTGCCCCCGTATATTAGACACGATATCGTACCTAATATAGGGCACGATATATCGTGTGCACGATATATTGTGTCTAATAAAGGGCACGATATCGTACCTCACGAAAAAGGGCACGATATATCGTGCCCAAAGACAAAACAAAGCGCGCTTTTATGTAGAGCGCAACCGAGGCGGGCGGGCCGGCCTCAAATCGACCAACGGGCCATTAGTAATTTTGGTCGAGCCGGGCGGGCAAAATTCTCGGGCCTCTATTTTTAGGCCCACTGCCTTCGATGGGTAGTTGGGCCATCGGGCCAAAATGGCCCGAAATGTATTTTTTTATATTTTATAAACAACCCAGAATTTGTGAACAATTTGATTCGACCCCAAAGTCACCAAATTATGACAAAAAAGCCATCTTCCTCAATGGAACTAGATTCTCCTTACTTATTTTCAAAGAAAATCGCCGCAAAGAGCTCATCGCCCTTGCCGCAAAACGCGCCACAACCTCCGTCCTTCACGTCTAGGCGATTAACATAAACAAAATTACCACCGGCCGTTGCTCTTCAAACCACCGACCAACAGTCCGCGACTCGCGTCACCAGATCTGCTGCAAGAAAGGCTTTTGTGCAACAACCAACCGGAAAAGTCAAAGCTTTGCACCGCACCACTTCACCAATCGATGGGCCACCGCGCAACCTTTGCCTCCAATTGACAATTGTCATCGAATTTTGGGCTTTTGGTGATGTTACGTGTAGATCTTTGGAAAAGTTGAGAAGATTAACCTTTTTTCTTCTAAAAGCAAGATTTACCTTTGTTTTAGTTTAATATATTATATTATATTAATATATAAATGTACGCATAGATAGTAGATACTGATATACATATATCTAAATAATAGAAAATAACGGGCCAAAAAAGCCCGAGAAAGTCGGGCCAAAAATAGCTGAGCCGGTCAGGCCGCCAGGACGATTAGGTCGGGCCAAGCCAAATAGGCCCGGTATTTTTCGGGCCTGTAAATTTGAAGCCCAACTTGGCCTTAAATCCGGACTGATCGGGTCGGCCCATTGGGTCGGGCCTAAATTGCCAGCTCTACTTTTATGTGTTCTTGCATTTATCAATATTTTTTCTTTGTATATAAATGAACTCTCGCTATCTTGTTGTTCGATTTGGTGGTCATTGGGAAGATTTAGAATATAAAAGTGGTGAAGAAAGAAGTTGTACGTATTAAAAAGGGCAAAATGAATTATAGTGAAATATTGGAGGTTTATGGTGTTGTTGATGTTGATAGGGCGTATACGATTGTATAATGCATTTATTGTAGATATTTCGGAAACAAACTTGGGAAGTTAAAGTTGAAAAACGATGATGACATTGAAAGCGTGTTTAGGAACACCGAGGTTACGATTGTTTTTGTAACATTTGAAAAGAAAAGCGATGGGTGAGACTAGTTCGCATAATGTATTGGGAGGTAAAATCGGCATAATCGAGTTGAGAACGTTGAAGGTCAACAAGGTGTTGGTGGAAGTTTTATGCAACTAATGGCTAGTCGAGAATGATTTGTCGCCGATCATTGGACCTAATTACAACTACATGCAACTTCTTGGTTTTCAACAATACGGTTTCGCAAATCAATCCATATAGTCATGCGGTAAGGCTAGTGGAGCACCTCTTATGCATATGAACAATGTTCGATTATTGATCATCCGCGTCCACTTTAGCACCTACGGTTAATGTTCCAAATATCAATTGTCAGGGACTAGTATAAGGCCAAGCAATGAAGATGGCTATTATCTGATATGGGTTGTGATAATCTTGATGTTAATTGTGATATCTTGATGTTGATGTTGGTTGTGATAATAATGACATTAATTATGGTGCAAACTACGGTCAAATGATTTTGGTGAGAACTACACCGATGGTGATGTTGGTGCGGCGTTGAAGCTAATAATCAATTTGAAAATGACCCGAGAACGTCTTTGAATTTGAGGAATTTTGTGAGTGGAGAGCGTGAAGCGGAGATAAGTATTTCAGAAAACCAACCAAGATGCGGAGAAATACGAGGTGTTAACTTACATCCGGATATCCATATAGACAATATGGGCCGAAACAATAGTGCCCAGGGGCGAAGTTGGGTGATTCTGGTACACTCTCGCACCTTTCGGTTCCTAAGGAACTGCTTAGGTTGGAAGCATCTGGTGGGACATGCGCGCCAAGGAGCAACATACATGAGCAAAAGCTGAATTGGATATCGCACTAGGCATGTATCACCTTGAAAATCAAGTCGAGTATCGAGTTGAGCGCTCGGATAAGACTCGTTTTCATGCAATATGCAAGTATGAGCGATGCCCTTTTCGAATGCGTGCATATGGAAAGGATGGTATTTGGAGAGTAGGGAAGTTTGACAAGCACCATGGATGTGGGTTAAATTTGAATGACAATGCATCTGGCGGGTGCATTCTAAAGTAGTAGGTGCGTATTTTGCATCTAGATTACTAGTGGAACATTCTGCGCTCGTGCAAGAGATATGATAGTGGAGTTGGAATCGCGACATGGGCTTAAAATGAGTTATAATGTTGCGTTGAGTGCAAAGCATCATGCCTTTGGGTTGATATATGGAGATAGCAACAAGTCATTCAATCTAATTTACATACTTACACATGTTGAATTTAACGAATCCGGATCGGTAACTAGATGGAAGTCGGATAATTTTAATAGATTCAAATCGTGTTTTTGCTTTGCATGCATCAATCATGGATTCGAGAACAATGCCCGACCGATTATTGTGATTGATGGAAACACACCTTAAAGGCAAATACCAGGAATATTGTTTGTGGCGAATAACAAAAGATGGTAATGAGCAGATTTTCCCACTTCTTTGTTGGAATCGGGGATGTTGAAAACAGCGATTCTTGGACATGGTTTTGATACGATTGAGAGATGCTTATAATTGCCCTCGTGATCTCTTGATTGTTTCGATCAAAGACAAGAGTATCGATAATGCCATAAAAGCGATATACCGGAAGCATCACATGGGCTTTGCACTTATCATTTGCGAGTAATTTGGCTCAATACGGTCAACATATAGTAGCAATGTTTAGGAATGCGGCGTATTCATACCGTAGTGAAGATTATGATAAGTATTTTGAAAACATAAAAGTTGCTAGTGAGACGAGTGCGTTTAAGAAGTTAGAACGTGCGGGGAAAGACAGATGGTCTCGAGTTAAGTGTCATGTCGGCGTTATGGGTTCATGACATCAAACTGTTGAGAGCTTCAATAGTCGGTTATTATGGGCCAAAAAGTTACCTGTTTGTTACGTGGCTTGAGTGTGCTCGGACTATTATTGAAAAGTGGTTTTATGACGCGACTTGCGATGCTAATGATAAAGATCAAGAGCTAACACTTGAAACAACCAAAAGATTAAATGATGCGAGTTGAGATAGGTCGTAGAATGGATGTACAATGTCTTAGTAATGTGAAGTACAAGGTGAAAGATGGAACAAAGACTTATTTGGTTGACTTATCCCAAAAACGTGCAAGCTGTCGAGAATTTGAATATGAATTGATGCCTTGCGCCCATGCATCTCAGACGATTAGGTATAAAGAAATTTAAAATTTGTATCAATATTTTCACATAATTCGTTCAATATTTTCAAATAATTGTTTGTTTATTTGTGCGGGAAGCGAACCTCAATATCTATTCATTTCTTTGCCCATTATTATAAAAATGAAAATCTTCAAAAAATATGGGCGGGTGAAGTTTTACCGTTCGATCCGAGTGAATGGGTTCTACCACAAGAGGTGCGAGACTTAGTATGCAACCCTCCAAATAACCCGAGACAAGCAGGTCGTCTGAAACAAAGTAGAGTTCATTCATTTTGTTGAATCATCAAGTAATCGTTCACGTAAAAGTCAAATTTGTTCAAGTGTGGGGGTCTTGGCCATAATTGCGTTAAATGCACTATGTCATTGCCGCTCGATGAGCACGAAAGTGCCGGTGACCTGGGTCCCGAGACAAGTGCGTAATAAAGGATCATCGGCCCGATGGGATGATGGACCATCCCAATCTAAGCCGCTTCTCTCGGCCTCTGAATCAGATAAATAGGAGTAGCTTGTGTCGGCCTTTAAAACGGTCTACCTCTCCCTCTCCCCCTGCCCCGTCTCATCTCTGCCCCCGGAAGCATCCTACCTCTGTCCCCGCTAATAGGGGAAATTTTGTCGAATCGACACTCCTCTCTGCCGATAGGGGTGGTCTTTGTCGAATCTGTACTCGTACCTCTACCTCATTCTGCTAAAAGCGGTTCTCCTCTAAGGATGAGCGAGAGGACCTAACAAAATAAGCTGGATCATCGGCTCCTCTATATATATCTGCTGGAGCTCCTCATGGTCGGATCGATATCTCATGACACACTAAAGCACGTAAATAATATAAATAAATTAATAAAAAAATAAATTAATTATTAAATAAATAAATAAGTAAACACCGTTAATACATACCGTGTCAAAGAAAAAATCTGTCATGTCAATAGCGGTCTTGAAAATCTCCAACGAAGGCACCAGGCAAACTGGGTGTCGGATACTGAGTCGCCCAGGCATTACCCAGCGAGGTATCGCCTCGAATGCCCAAATCTGTGAGAACATTGATAAGTATGAAAAATAAGATTTTTAAATATTTAAAAAACTAATTACAAATATAAATAAAATAAAAACATATACGTACCGGCCAAGGACATAAGTGGCCCCATAAAAATGATAAGAAGGTGGCGATATCTAGGTGGAACGTCCTTATATATCGGCCAAGTGGCGAGAACATCATGCAGTGCGAATATAATGCATCAATATCACGAAAGGAGTATTTCCCCCAAGGAACGCCCCAGCTGTGCATCGTCCTCGATCAAAAACCACGATAACGGTCGGTCGGCTGCGATCTGTCGGCCATCGAAACACTGATATCATGTAAAAGGCAAATAACACCTTCGCCACCTTCAGGGCATCGTGCGGTGAGTCACGGAAGGTGTCAACAAAGAAATAAATCGCGTAAATGCGCGGCGGTAACCCGATCACCCTAGGCAATACCGTACTATATATACCGGTCTCGGGTACCTCAAAATCACCGTTAGGGTCAAATGTGGACCCCGAAAATCGCAATCCCGATATCATAGCAAAATCACGCCGAGAGAATCGATAGTCTGCTCTCTCCGGCGTGGAACCAACACTCCGATTCCGGAGCGTCCGCACATGCACCTCCATCGCAACTAATGCATGCGATGCCGCATTACAATCGGCTCAAGTCATACCCAAAATCCATAAAATATCCGAAAGCCGATCGTCTAAACTAACTATATAAATCATCAGCGATCTCCAAGAACTCATCTCTAATAGTCGAATAATATTCGATCGAGCGTATCCCGCGATGTGGGCCCTCTCTCGATGATATGAGGTCTCTTCCATTGTGGACGACCTACAACAATTAATAAATTTCAATTTATTAAGATGAATTGTTGAAAAATTGCGAATGTAGTGAAAAAAAGCATGTGGGACAATATGGATATGGATATCTAGGCGCGATATAGGCAAAGAATACATGGAAAGAATACAAAAAAACCCACAGGGCACGATATCGTGCAAGATTTATAACTAGTTCAATTTATAACTAGGGCACGATATCGCCCAATTATAACAAGGCACGATATCGTGCCCATTATACCTAGTATGCGATATGTGGCAGCGCGATATCGCACCCAATTATAACAAGGCACGATATCGTGCCCGTTATACCAGTGCGATATGCGGCACAAATATCGCACCCAATTATAACAGGGCGCGATATCGTGCGCTTCATCTTCTACATCAAATCGCGCCGCCGATCGTTCGCTACACCAAGTCACCAACATCCAACAATAACCCAACACACAAATTTATCAAATTTATTCACAAATTTATCCAACAATAACTTGATTGATAAACCCTAAACACCAAAATCGAACACTAAAAATCCTAAATCAATTAACTTTAACATAAATAGAGTTTAAAACTTAAAATCGAACACTAAAAATCTAAATCAATGAATCCTAAATGACGATTGATATGCTTACATGTTCGGAAGCGGGCGACGGAGGATGGTGCGGAGGCGGCGATGGAAGCGGCGGCAGCAGCGGTGGGTGGAGCGGAAGCGGCGGAGCGGAGGTGGGCGGAAGCGGCGGAGGTGGAGGCGGTCGGCGTCGGCGGCACGATTGAGTCCATGTTCTTCTCTTATTGGGCACGAAATGGGGGGTTGGTACTTCTTATTCTTCTTGTAGTCGCACAAAATGGGGGCCTTTTTTTCTTTCTTTTGTTTTGATTGTTGGGGCACAAAATGGTGATGGGTTTGGACGTTTGGTTTCTTATTTTGTTTTATACGGTTTCTTATACGGTTTCTTATACGGTTTTTGAATTTCAAAATTCAAAAATACCAACTTAAAGGAGGTATAATATGGTCGATTTGGGTAGAAAAGAAATTTTTTATCTTATTGGGTAGAAACAAGTACCATTTATCCATAGTGGGTACTTTAAAAATTCTCCATATATATATATATATATATATATATATTTTGAGCGAGAATGAATTTCATTCATAAAACATAAGAAACTTACAATCGGTTACAACAACAGATGTAAAACAATTGCAAGCCTACGGATTATAGATCTATACATATCTAAAAACAAATTTTAAACCGTAACAGATCTGACTAATCCATAGATTCAGAACTTCGCACCAAGGCGCTGGACAAAACACATACCAAAAACTTGATCTCGTTTCTGTCACATATCATCCTGGGTAATAGCACATCCAGTCTTACGAGCAAATCCACACAGGGACAAATAAAAACCGAAAAAAGCCACTTATTGGGACAAAACAAGCCCTCTGGGGGACGAATAAAACACCATTCTGAAAGATAAAAGACCAAAGGGAAAAGATTGGCCTCTCCTCCTCGGATCCACACCGTAGTCCATCTCGCCAAAGCCACATCAAAACCGCCACCACCACTAGCATCACTTCTAAGCCGCAAGCGAGTTCGGAAGAGACCATACTTGCAAAGAGAAGAAGCATTCTAGGAAAGGAGGAGGGGTGACCAGGAGACCATGGGATATTTGGTCTCGACCATGGTAAAGGAGGGCGAGGTGGGGAAAGACAAGGTGGGGGGGGAGAGAGAGAGGGAGGCGGCGGTGGTTTAGGGTTTTTAAAGTGAGAGTTTTTGAGAGAGGTAGTTTTTGGTAGAGCTTTTTCAACTCAATATCAATAGATAACTTGTCAATATATAGTCTTGTTTTTATAATGGAAAACAAGTGTGCTTCTTAATTAGAATGCTTAGACTAGTTCAAGTGGGCCTTTTATTGGGCTTATATATATTATATATATTTATGACTTGAGCTTGATTTGAATAAAAATTAATATATATTTTGCTATTTTTATTTTCAGATTTAAAAATAAAATATATTTCGAAATTATAGCAATTTGAATAGATGTGTATTTCCAATTTATTCAGTTAAAATCTGAAAAGTTATGACTGTAATTTTAGAAATGAAACATTGTGTCCTTTTAGCCTTTCATCTTTTTCTATAAATATACGAGTTATCTATAGGAAAATTACATAATCTCCTAGCATGCACTTTTCAGAAGAATATTAAGGGTTTGTTGTATCTTAAAACAAATTAGCTCAGATAATTTTTAATCCCTACAATAGAAACAATAGTGCATTTGGAAAAACTGTTCTCGCGCATCAAAGTCAGTATTAATTTCGTTTTTCATTGACACTATGTGTGAGACCGAATACATACTGGCTATTGCGTGCGTCTCCTTGTATATTCATAAGTAGGGGTGTCAATTTGGGTTGGGTCAGGGTTCGTGAGTCGGGTTCGCGAGGTTCGCGTGTCGAAAGCAGTAGGCTCGGACCGACCTGTTTTTAACTATTCGTGTCGAGAATCTTGAACCGACCCGACCTACTTATTTCACAGGTAACCCGGACCCGACCCGTGTAACACGTCTAATAAAATTATTTTCATATATATTTAAAAGTTTTAACTGAATAATTTTTTTTTAAATCAATAACTATCATACACTATTCAGTCAATAAAAAAATATCACAATTCACAACGTACAAAAAAAAATAACATAATTGCATAAATAACATAACACGCTGATCATATTTTAGGGATAATATTAAAAAAAAAACATGCATAATAATAACAAATACATAAATAAGGAGGTTTTATCATTTAAGTTTTAAGGATATGCCTTGTTTGTTGTTTTTTCTTACAATTAATTATTTGCTTATTTTTCTTTTAAATTCACAAACGGGTTAAATGGGTCGTAGTAGGTTGACCCGAACCCGACCTGTTTAATTGGCAGGTTATTCGGGTTCGACCCATTTTCGACCCGAACCCACGAAGCCTGGACCCATACCCATTAATTTCGTGTTAGGTTCGTGTTGGGTTTGTGTGTCGGGTCTGAAATTGACACCCCTATTCATAAGTCATAACAAATTGCCCTTTAAAGTCACATTATAGGGTTCATGGCCCATCTCATTGTATATTGAAAACAATGGCCCTTTAAAGTCATAATATAGGGCTCATGGCCCATTATATAGCCCACCTCCTATAATATAAGCCGGCCTCTTAGATCCTTAGCCTAAACATGGCTGCGAATCAGTGAAGTCAAGTAGTCATGGTCCTCATGGAAAGTTGGAGATATGAGAAAACCGTTATATATTTTAATCTGTGCTTTATTATATATTTTATAAAATAAACTACATGCTAAAATGTAAAATATTCACACACACACACACACACACACACATATATATATATATATATATATATATTTTGAAGCACATATAACTATATATTTAGAAAACCAACATTCATAACACAGTGCTCGAGGCCCTACTAACCTGACAAATCCAAAACCAAAGAAATTATAGCAGTTTCTTTTCATATAAAAAGGAGATGGGTCCCACCAGCTAGTATAAAGGTCAAGCATTTAGACAATAGAGTGAAAAATTGCTCCATGGAACCCATGTTGTACCCAAATTGAGGCTCCACTTAATATTTATTTAATATTTTTATTGGAAAAAGCTGATAATTTTAGTGAAAATTATCAAACCTTTAATCGAGGACGTTGAAAAACGGAGAAGATAAAGCGAAAGATACAAACATGCAGGCCATGAATATGCGAATTTAAAGATTAAACGGACCACAATTTAGAAGGGCAAAAGTTAATAAAGCTGTTCAAGACTCAAAATAGTCAATACTATCAGGAAAAAAGTAGATATCATATAGAAGCTGAGGTAAAATATGAAATATAACTGGTTCCATACACCAGTTTCAATATATAAGTTAAGGGCAATTTGATTAATAATTTATGGAACTTCTATTTAATTTTGTAGGTACTTACATCTTCTAAAAGGATGCAAGTATAATATCCTATAACAGGGCACAGTCATTTGAAGTTTGATATTAATTCCTGTTTTCTTTTTTTTTTTAAACTTTTGAACTATTTTACGAACTTAACTATACAAAGTTGCGAGTGTTTAAATGTTTGACTTGAGTTTTCAACTTCAAATATTTACTAACAATTTTAGATTTTATTGATAAATATTATATCTACTTACAACTGGACGGACATATGATTCCAGATTTGGGGATAAAAAAACGGACCTTATTCATAAATTTAAATTATGAGAAAAAATTAATGTTCATATACTAATCATAATTAATAGTATGTTATATTGTAAAACTCAACTATTTGAAGTTTTTATCAAAATTTTTGGGGCAACTGTAAGTTAATTCATCTATCTTAACTATAAAAAAAAATTGGAAAATTTTAGGGGCCGAGCAGCCCCTTGTTCCCCTATGTGTCTGCTATTCCCTACAACAATTTTACTTACAATAATTTATTTATATTTTTTATTTATCTTAATATGTACCTATATATATTTCTGTATCTAAATTATTTTCTTTTCTTCTATAGGTAATTAATTTCATTTCTAGTGATATTTTTGCCCGTTGGAAACCAGTCAAGGAGATGCAGTCATGCAGAAGATGCTTTAACGAAGCATTTCTTTTTCTTTTTCTTTTTTTTTCTTTTTATTTTATTTTAATTTTAGAATACCTTTTTCTATTTTAGGTCCAAATGCAGTTAAAGTTTTGGGCCCTATTGTTTTAATTAAAAGGCTTAAAGAAATAGAGTAAAAAAGTATGGCTCTCATACTTTACTAGACGTAGAGGAAAAGAATATGCATGCAGATTTGCAGAATCTAATTTAATTTATTTTTTCATTTACTGGTTATATATACACAATTTGGCCATGCAACAGAAAAGAATTGATGAGTTCAATATTTTGACCGAAAATGGACCAAATTGTGTTAAAATCAAATTTTTTCTTAAAAAAAAAAATTATACTACAGAATGATTATATAGAATTTTTATTAAATTTGAATGTTGGCCAATGGCCAAACACCGTTCATACTCAATCCCTATTACGCAGTGGGGACTGGGGAGACATGAATATGACCAAAATGTCCCTGGTATAGCAAATAAAAGCTCGATTTACGCAGCTTTTTAACCACGCCTGAGTTAATTACGGAATTAAAAAGCAGAAAAGGAACTAGCAGGAACACAGTTTTTGACGGCCATTATATATAACAGCATCATGAAAAGCAGAAATTAGTAGGTTTTCAATCCCCTCGTAAAGTAGAAAATAGGGTCCTAATGGCCCATTACTTACTTATTCATGTATTTAATTTGTAGTATACTTTTGTATTTGTGTAGGGCAGAACTCCTGGGCCCTGTATTGTGGATAATTTGTGGGGCACTATGAGAGACTTACATGAAAGGCAGCCTATAAGCAGGGTGGTTTTTAGCGTCCCCAGCCACCACACGATTGTGGGGTGGAGTCGGGGTTCAAATCCCGCTTTCCATGGTGTTTGTGGGGTGGAGGTCGGGGGTTCATATCCCCGCTCCATCAAATTGCTCCGGGGGCGTATGCGAATTGGTGAAGATTTGGTGGGAACTCATCTTGAATAACATCCGTGTGGGTTCGATTCGGGGGAGAACGTTATTAGTAGATTGGGGTCGAACATAATTGTTTTCTTTCCAGGAGGATCTGGTTGTCGTCGTGGGCCGTCGAGAACGAACATCGATCGGTCGTGCACATCCATGTTTACCTTGGTGGCGGCGATGAAGAAGAGGAGTTGTTGTCCTCGGCGTAGTCGGGCGTAGCTTTTGAGTTATAAAAAAAAAAAAAAAATGAAAGGCAGCCTATTGAGTTTCTTCCTTTTTTTTATTTTTCGATCAAATATGAATTACTTTATTACTAATTACACATCACTCAGAAATAAGCACAACCTTATAGGTACATTACCAATGACCTTGTAGCCTAATTTATTACAAGTGAGGTAACCCTTGGCTTCTCCATGAGAGGTCAAGGGTTCGAGCCTCCCAATGTGCAATGGTGTAACTATTAATATTGAAGGTTTCAAGTGGCAGTGTGAAAGGCTGGAACTCGGTGAGAACCTGCGGCTGGATTTAGGGGAGTCTAATATGAAACAATCACTTGTGGGACGACTCCTTGTGCGCGGTACTTGAGGATATTAGAAACCTGCGGCTGGATTTAGGGGAGTCCAATATGAAACAATCACTTGGGGGACGACTTCTACTGAAACAATCACTTGGGGGACGACTCCTTGTGCGCGGTAGTTGAGGATATTAGGAACCCAGTAGCCATTGTACATTCTCGCGGTTTATTTGGGGTAGTTCCTAAGAGTCGAGGGTTGTTTCCCCGAGTACTAATCATGTGGGAACATGAAATCTCGGTTATCAGGAAAAAAAAACTTTATAGGTACATTCATATCGCTCATTTTTTTTACGAAGATGTTGATAAGAATCTCGTTTTTTTTTTTTTTTACGAGTATCTTTTCCACTCCAACCACTCCTTTCAACTTATTAAAAAAATTTACAATGCTAAAAAATATTATAGATTATTGAATAAGCTTCACTACTAAAATATGAGAGTGATATTCTCGGACATTAAGATATTAAAAAGTTCCTCTTTTAAAATTGTAGAATGTGAATGCGATGAAAAATGCAAAGATAAATCATAAATATGGATTGTTAAGTGTTTGAATACAAAAATTCATATGAGACGGTGTTACGGATTTAATTTCGTGAGACGAATCCTAAGCTGAACCATATTAGATAATCTATTTGAATTGGATTAACTCTGCTTTGATTTCTAAATGAGTTGTGTCCATCTCGTAAATTCCTTTTTACTTTTTAGAGTGTTACGAGTTAGTTATTAATTTCCCAGGTGGTATAGCTTAATAATTCATTAAAAATGATATATAAAAATTTAAAGAAAAAGAGCCGCTCTCCCATGGCTAGACCCTTTTATTTTCTTGCCCTTTCACTTTCCCAATTTCTCTTTTTACCCCAACTATGAACCCCAAAGATTCTTTCACAATGATTATATATTCTGACTAATGAGCTCACACACTGCTGTTGAGTAGAAAGAATGAAACTACATAAACAGCAGCAGTAACAAAACCACATTCTCACTACTCACCTCACTCTACAGCCCTCCAAACAGTTCAAATCTCAGATTTCTCATCTCCTCTGTTCTCACCAATGCTCTAGCAGGAGCACATTGCTTTCCTGATACAAATGCACACCAGATATTACAAAAGTACAAGTGATTTAAGCAGCACATTCTTGGAGAGTACAATGGAAAAGCTGAGTAGCACCTGCATTGTGCTTCTGTTACTTGTGGGCTCATTTTCTCAACTGGGCTTTGCAATGCTTAACCTCACTCTCCCTGGTCAGCACCCTTACCCAGAAGATGTTGCTCAAGATGTTCACAGGCAAGAAAAAATACATTCTTGTTCTTCTGATTGTTTTAAATCTATTTTCCATTTCAAAATCTCAGTGTTCATCCAAAAAACAAACAATGCTTGCTTCTAAAATCTTGAAATAGCATTATGGATTTATGAAGAGCAGTGTGAATAGAAAAGTATGCAAAAATAAGAAAGAACCCACAGAAAATCTCTTCTTTTTTCTTTTTGGTGACCGTTGTTCTAAAAATTCCCGCGCATCGCCCCAATTAGTTCTGTATATGTGCTAGACTCTTCTTATCTGTCTATA
The DNA here is from genome assembly GCA_016081115.2 of Rehmannia glutinosa. Classification (NCBI taxonomy): domain Eukaryota; kingdom Viridiplantae; phylum Streptophyta; class Magnoliopsida; order Lamiales; family Orobanchaceae; genus Rehmannia; species Rehmannia glutinosa. The sequence continues at coordinate 3,545,875 of CM071934.1, read as the reverse complement.
TATTTTTGACGATTTGACCTCGTCTAACTAGCTCAGGTCTCACTTAATTTTATTTAGTTTCCGTCTAAGCATAAACCCCAATGAGCCGACTGCCCCTACTTCTGTCTGGAACAATGTCTCTCACTGTACCTCTATGTGAGAGAGAAAACAAAAGAGAGATTTCTGTTTGTATTTAAATCTGTAGTTGCTTTTAGTAGCTTGGCCCTACATCATCATTTCAGTTTTCTGTTGACTGTCGTGGTATCCAATGCTCTGTTTCTTTTCATTAAGAGACTACTCAAGTATCTATACGTATACCTGTTTCTACTCTATACACCAAAACCTGAAACCTCTTTTAAATTTTTTTGGCTAGCCTCGATTCGTCTATGGCTAGCCTCCATTCGTCCCCGCCTAAGCGTTAGGCTCTCATTGTTCTTTTACGTTTTTTTTTTTTCGGTTAAGCCTCCGCCTAATCCCCACCAGTTCCCACCTAATTTCGTTCCCACTTAATTTCGCTAAGGTTCCGTCTAAACACTAAATTTCAACAATCTCAACATGCTGCCTGACTAGCATTTTTACGACATTGACATAAACAAATATTATGACAGTGTAAATAATTAATTCTCTGTACCCATCCTGCATTTTAATTTAACATTTTTCATTTAATCAAACAGAAAAGTGAACGTTTCAATTTCACGAAGACAAATGCTAACCTATGCCGACGACGACCAATCCTCCAATTGCCTGACAGGCAACCCGATCGACGATTGCTGGCGCTGCGACCCCAACTGGCATCTCAACCGCCAGCGCCTAGCCGATTGCGCCATCGGCTTCGGTCAATACGCCCTCGGCGGCAAGGGCGGCCACTACTACGTCGTCACCGACTCCTCCGACCACGATCCGGTGAATCCGAAGCCCGGCACGCTCCGCTACGCCGTCATCCAAACAGAGCCTCTCTGGATCGTATTCGCCGCCAACATGCTCATCCAGCTCTCCGAGGAATTAATTTTCAATTCCTACAAAACCCTAGACGGCCGCGGTGCTAATGTCCACATCATCGGCGGCGGCTGCATAACCCTACAGTACATCAGCAACGTCATAATCCACAACATCCACATCCACCACTGCTACCAGTCCGGCGACACTAACATACGGTCGAGCCCCACGCACTACGGGTGGCGCACCAAATCGGACGGCGACGGGATCTCGATCTTCGGCGCGAGAGACATCTGGATCGATCATTGCTCGCTGTCGCATTGCAAGGACGGTTTGATTGATGTGGTTATGGGGTCCACGGGGATAACGATTTCGAATAACCATTTTTCGCATCATAATGAGGTGATGTTGTTGGGCCATAGCGATGATTACTTGCCTGATTCGGGGATGCAGGTGACGATTTCTTTTAACCATTTTGGGCAGAAACTGATTCAGAGAATGCCGAGGTGTAGGAGAGGATACATACATGTTGTGAATAACGATTTTACGAGATGGGAAATGTACGCAATTGGAGGGAGTGGAAATCCAACCATTAATAGCCAGGGGAATCGTTACATCGCACCCTTTGATCGAAATGCCAAGGAGGTAACATTTTTTTTCGTCTAATAGGTCAAATTAGACACTTATGTTTTGTGAAAATAAAAATAGCCGCAATATTTAAAAACATATCTTTTAGTTGTTTTGACTAAAAATTGATAGTCATACATTTTGTTTCATATATTCTTTAGTAAAGTACTTTGACTACTTTTGAAAATTTTGATTATAACTTAGTACTGAGTCATGCACTTGTCCCCATAAACGAAAAAGGGCAAAATAGGTATTTGAACCAAAAAATGGTTAAAAACATGTTTTTGAAAAACATGGCTAAAACACGAGCTTGTAACCCAAATAATATTGCTTACCTATTATAAGGGTGTTGACTAGGTTCAAATTGAGTATCTTTCATTTTTTGTGAAATTTATCTCCTCCCCTCCAACTAGTACTCCCAAATTATTAGAAAGTAAAACAATGGCTAAAAACATTTTTACCACGGATAAGTGACCAAAAATAAAATGAACTTTTTTTTAGCAATATAAAAGATCTAAATTGTTGAAAAAAGTTATTTATAATATGTTAATATATATAAAATGAATTGGATTTGATTTGCAGGTGACGAAACGAGTTGACACATCGGAGGAGAATTGGAGGGGATGGAATTGGAGGAGTGAAGGGGATATAATGGCGAATGGGGCATATTTTGTGGCGTCTGGACAAGGTGTGGAAGTGAAATATGAGAAGGCGTATAGTGTGGAGCCCAAATCTGCTGCGTATATTGACCAACTTACCCTCAATGCTGGTGTTCTTGGCAACAGGTCCTTTTTACTTTCTTTTCTTCCAATTGCCTTTTTTTTTGCTTTGTTCTTTATTTTCCCCTTTGTATCTCTTTTACTTTTGCTCTTTTTCTTCAAGTATTGGAAAATAAATCAATAATAGAGTGAGCCCCTTTGGGCTTTAGGTTAAAATAGTTTGCCTTTAAGCTAATCAGGGGACCCAAAGTTTTGTCAGGATAAATTATAGAGGGCTCATACTGGGCCTAGTGTTCAGGCCAATCAATTCAAAAGGCTACCGATCCAAAAGAAAATCAATCTTAAAGGCTTATATATCGACCATTTCTTTGTTTTATTTTGGGATAATTAAAAACACCCATGAGGTTTAGGTTAAAATTTGTTATCTTTCAAAATTACAAATACCACGTTGACATTTGTTTCTATTTTACAAATTGCACCGTCAAGAAATGCTATTTGTTAGGTAAAAACAAATGTTAATAGGGTGTTTCTAACATCTTAAGTGTACAAGAAATGCGATTTGTTAGGTAAATACAACTCTCAATGCGGTGTTTGTAACATTTTAAGGGGGTAATTTTACTTTTCAAAGATAACTTGAGTTTTTTTTGTAATTAAGCCAAACGTCAGTTTTTTTTTGTAATTATTCCTTTTATTTTTGCATTGTTTTATACGTTCCACAATAGTCATGTTGACACAGAATCAGATTTCATATTCCATTTTTGGATTGAACATGAAATCTTTTCCGTGTTGACACAGTTCTAGTAATCTTACTCAGCAGCATCGAGCCCTAAATAGATCCAATGGGTTTTTGTTCCTATGTATATTTCTTTTCTGTACTTGTACTAATTTGTTTGTAACTTGTTTTTGGTTCCGGTAAGCAGAGGTAACAATTTGGGCAAGTGGACATCCGAAAACAATGGATCTGGAGGATTTTCAGATGCAAATTCAGGCATTTTCGAGGACTACGATGAATATTCAGGGAGCAAGAGGCCTTACTCTGATAATTCAACTCTCATGACTGTTCTAACAGCCTTATTGATCTGTTTGTTTCTAAGCTTGAAATGAATGGAAGAAGACTGAAAAACTGTGGTTTCCTTCCTGTAGTTTTTTACTTGTTAGTTTACATCACGAATGTTGGTGTAATTGGATTTTCATTATTCTCGGGAGAATTTCTGAGAGGCGAGGCAAGCCCGAAAATTTGGGAGCCTTTTGTGGATGGGCTAAAAAACCAGCCTACTGATTAAGAAATGATGGTTTGCCTAAACTTAGAAATTGTTTCATATACAAAATTTAATCATCTACAAATTAATGTGGCAAATACTATTTAGAGATAATTACATACACCCCCTAAAGTTTATGTTAATTATAAAAAAAATCAAGATATCTTTGAAATTTGCAAAAAAACTTTTTGAGGTTTGTTCTTGTCTTACATTTTTTCCCTTTTTAAGCAAAAAATATTTCAAACCAACTAATATTTTTAGAAATGTTATAGATATCCCCTTAAATTTAAGACATAATCAAATATGTGGAGCTTTTTGTTATTTTGTAACATCTCTGGGTCTTTTTGTAGTTAAAATAAACCCTGGGCTTCTTTTGTAATTATTCCTAATTTTTATTTAACCAGATAGATAAATGAAAACAACGTTGAGTGTACTATTTTATTTTATCTTATATTTTTGAAGTAAGTGTACTATTTTATTGAGACATATAATGTATCAGCATAAATATTGTTTGTGGCTGAAAATTGAGTTGTACTGTTGTACATTCCCTTGCTGATAACTTCTCATCCACTTTCCATCTAACCAATTCAAAGCACTAAACAGAAAGGCAGTTTGTAAAACAAATTAATTTAACATAACATTCTTGCAAATTAATTTGATTGTTAAACTTGAACATCAAATCACTTGTTTAGCTGCTTTCTTTTTTAATGGCAAGCAAATTTTGAGCTAGACTACTAGGGAGCCTTCGCATTCTTTCATGTCATGAAACATTTTTCGACTAGTTCAATTTGTATGGATCGTTGTGTTCCACCTCAACGTTTGTTTGCCAAAAGATAAACATTATCTTGTACTAGATGATCAACAACTTGAACCCATGAGGATAATACAAAATTAACTAGTGTTGCTACAATATGAGCACTGACTAGTGTCGTCCTAATATACAATGTAACCAATATGATCCCACTTGATATGCATTAGAGTCCAAACAGATTTGTTCTAATTATCCAAAACTTCTCCACACAAACTGCATACAAATGACGATATTGTATTTCTCTAGCAATTTACTATACACTTGACCCTTGTTTAACTTTAATCTGCCCATTAACGACGCTTATTTCATGCCAGGCCAATATCCAGATTTGACGGTCGTACAGATGTACAAAATGCACTATATGAGTTTGATCATGGAATAACAATCATCTTACATTAAAAGTGATGGAGTAATAATTTGTCAACAAATTGCAGTGTTCTAAAAAGCGCCAGGCTAGTCGGCAGACGGCGGGATGTGCATTGCTGGCGGGGACTAATCGGGGTTAGGTGGGACCTGGGCGGGGTTAGGCGGGTCTAATCGGAATAATAACGTAGACAGACAAGGGGGCCTAGCGCCTAAGCGGGTACTAATCGAGGCTAGGCGGGGATTTTTAGAACAGTAACAAATTGCATCCCATTTTTTCAAATGATCATGCGAGTTCACCGGATTTTTGGCATTTTCTCAGTAGCAAAAGTGTTTTTTAGCCATATTTTTCAAAAATATGTTTTAGCCATTTTTGAGTTCAAATGTCCATTTTGCCCTTTTCTATTTCTGGCGGCCGGTACATAACTCGGTACCGAGTCATGTAACTCAGTACCGAGACACATGGCTCGGCACCAAGTTACATGACTCGGTATGGAGTTATGTATTGCATCAATTGTTTTGATAATGACCAAGTACCTCATCAGAAAATATACTGTTCATGTATAACCATCAATTTTTAGTCAAAATAGCTAAAAAAAACATGTTTTTGAAAAACATGAGTATTTTTCATTTTCACAAAACATAGTTTTTGGCCATAGTATGTTTCTAGTCAATTGTTTAAAGGAAAAGCACAAGTCTTACAAACAAATTTATTGTAAAAACTAAACACCAAAGGGAAAGAGAACTTCATCACTCTTTGGAAAATGAAGTTGAAGACACTAATGCCCTTACCATATTTACATAATTTTTGTACAATAACAAACTTACCACCCAAAATATTATGTTCTTTTAACACTTTTACAACAATACACTGAAATCTCATTCCCCATCCCATAGAGAAAAATCCCATACACTGTTACTGCAATCATCATAGTTCCATTCTTGATTATAAAGCTCATCAGGAGGCCAAGTTGACATCCATTCTGTCAATCTAGTTTCGTAAGGTGAGCGTGTCAAACTCAACATCTCGAACGCGTGATCAGAAGAATAATAATCATCAGAGGGTCCTAAAATATCATCATTAATCAAGAACCGTCGATCATCGTTGATCGAACATGGACTGCCCGTGCCACATTCTGATCTCAATGAAGTATTCATGGTGCTACTATTGCATTCTGTGCATGAAAAAACATTCCTAGTTAAATTTGTGTAACACATTTATTTTTCTTATTATAGAAAAATTAATTTGCAGTTTAATTACCTTTCTCAAGACTTAAAGCTTTCTTTTTTAAGTGACTTCTGTAATAGTTCTTTATCTCGTTATCTGTTCTTCCTGGCAATTTTCGGGCAATCCTTGACCACCTGAAAAAATGAATTATGTAACATATTCAATTTTTCAATTAATATATAGAAATCTTTGTTACAATACCATCAGATCTATTTAATTGAATATTGTTAAGGGCAGGTAAAATTAGTACTTGTTGCCCCATTTCGTGTGAAGTTCGATAATAACGCGCTCTTCTTCTGCGGAAATGTTGCCGTGTTTTAAATTGGGGCGGAGATAGTTCATCCATCGGAGCCTGCAACTCTTGCCACTCCTTCTTAGACCTTCATAACGAGAAAAAAAAGAATTATGTCAGTTTTTCAACGCAGAAGCTGAAAATCACTTTTTTTTTAGAAAGTCTACGTAAAAATCTGTTTTATGATAAATTTATGTAAAAAAATTACCTGATGATTTTGCTAATGCATCCCATCTCCTATCCCCCAAAACAGCTACAGCAGAAGCTAGCTTTTCATCCTCTTCTTCGAGCCAAGGCCCTTTACGTAATTCTACTTCTTGCATAACTATCAAATAATAACAGTTTGGCAAAAATTTGTATAAGACGGTCTCAGATAATACTTTTAGTTATATTGCTTCATTTGTGAAGTTAACTTACTCCAGCGTTTTATACTAGTAAAAAAAGTTGCCAAACAGGGGATAACTTAAAAAGGGGACTGACCAGAAGTTGTTACATTAGCATAGTAGGTGGAATACACTACAGTGTGGGGAACTCCACCATTGGCTTGCATGATTTCATGATCTTCAGCCTTTCATTAGGTCATCAGATGGTTTTTTTTTTTTTTTCAATTAAAAACAGACAATTATGAAATTCTATGAATCTGTCACGTTTTTGCATTTGGTTTTTGAATTGTTTATGAAATTGGAATTTTCTGCTCAAAAAGTTCTTATCTGATATTCATAGTTTACATATGTAGCTTTTGTCTCATCTTGATTGTATCAATATCAAAACTGCAGTTACATTATCCATGTCTAAACCGGATATAGGAAGTTTTGTTTAATCATGTACCAAAATGAGTTTGTCAAAGGGCACTTAACCATTATCAATTATCATCATAGTTATTAAATGTTTAGGCACAAGAGATCTTCTAAATATATCATCCTTCAGTTATGATGTTTAGAGGTGTCCAAATGGACCAACCCGATAGGCCTGGTGAAAAGGCCCAACCAGGGTGCAATTGTGGAGGCCCGAAAGGACTGGGGCCGATTTGACCCGAAAAGACGGGGGAACCCGACCGGCCCCGGCATTTCATTTCATGTGTCTATTCATGGGTTAGGGATAAGCTTGAGCCCAAAAAATAGTAGCTCAATCGAATTTTGGTCCGAACCGCCCCAACTTTCCCTTTGCCTAACAGACTAGCACCGCCTCGGCCCATTCGACAACTCTATTCACGTTTTTAGAATCATAGAGGTTGTGCCCTTTAAAAAATAATGAAGTCATTTTTAACTACATTTAAGTCCTCTAATCTGTTTTGCGGGTTTTGGCATTAAGTAGACTACACACTTTCATTCGGAAACCAAATTACCTTTGTACTTAGATTATAGTTTATAGAATAAAACCTGATAACTTTCATGGTGAGAGAATAATATATGAATATTGTGATGAAGTGGGGGACAATGACGTCTTTTTGGATGCCAAAAATATTAAAGGATAACATTGTCCGTTCACGTTTTTTTAAATTTTCAGCCCCTTTTCCTCAACAACTTGTGAGGGGTAAAAGAGACTTTCACAACATTCATTAATTTTTTCAAACGTATAAGGGGTCGTTATACTTTTTTTTTAATAAGTGTAAAAATATATAAAAGAAAAGAGGAAGTCCTGATCGGTTTAAATATATAAAAGAAAATAGAAAGTTCTGATCACAAACCGATCAGATAGCTGAAGTATTGGTCTCGTTAAAACCTAACAAGGTAAAATCAACCATTGGCAGAAAAATGTACTCTTAAAAGACAAAATTTCAAAACAAAAATGCATAAATAAAAACATTAAACAATTACTCTAATTAAAGAGGGCATTATACTTTCAAAAGTTACAAGAAAAAAATTCTTAAAAAAGCTAAACTTGATGGATGGTTCTTGTGATTAGTCTATTCCCAGATATAGTAAACAAGAGATCCCAAAAATAATTTCCTATTCTAAGCCCTTCAAAACATCTAAAAATATATGAGAGATTATAAGTTCTCTTGTAAACATTTTAAAAAAAGATCCTATAAGCTTTCGAAACAAGAAATTCAGAGCTTATAACTTGTTTTTGCAAGTTCTTTTTAGAAAAGTCGAGAGATCCCAACTTTTCTTTAAAAATAAGACCTTATTTGAACAACCTCTTTTAATTTTCTCTACTTTAATTACAAAATTGTCATTACTATTTTTTTAAAAGCTCAATCATCATAGTTTATCAAACATATTAACAACTTATTTTCAAAATAAGAACTAACATCTTAATTATAAGCTCTAAAAATCCATCAGATGTATGAATTTGTAAGAACTTATAAGATCTTTTAAATAAGCTTTTAGCCGAACACCCAAAAAATCAATTCAACCTTTCTGAAAACGCCGGCAAGAAGAAAGTGGATTACTGACTTGAAGGGGATTTAAATTTCCTCTCAATGTAACCACCATCAAATTGAACTCTTCAATGTACAGACTACCAGATTGTACACCACAACTTTTGACAGGAAAAAAAAAAAAAAAAGAAACACATTGAGATGATCAAAAAAGGGAATGTCTTCATAGTCTACTTCCCAAGAGCCCTCCAAAAGTCCCAGGTAGGAAAGAAGATGGCAGGCAACTCTAGCAGCAGACTTGTGCATTTCCAGATAATTATCGCTAGCGGTCAATAAACGATTTGTTCATAAGATCTACTGCTGAATCCATGAACTGCCACCACAATAAAGACCAAGTAAGTTAATTAGGAGACATGATAAACTAGTATACAAAGGGATTTTACGATCAAGCGGCATTGGCATGTGGAGCTAATCCATACGTTCAAGAACACAAATCGTAGTGTGTGTGTTTTTGTTAAAACAAAATCCAACTGAATGGAACTTACCCTTCCAATAGATTTGAGTTCCCGTCCAACCGGTTCGATAAACTTCAAGTCCACTTCAATGGGCCACACCTGCACAAATGACAGGACCAATGAGAGTTACAATCCTATACCATACACAACCAAATGAGATGTTGAAAATTCATTGAGGTCATCGTAACCTTAAAAACAAGACCTATGGATTATGTAGAGTTCGGCAGAAACCCTAAATCGACCTAAGAGCTGTGCAATGGAATGGACGCTGGAAATTCAAGAGAACAAACTACAAATTTTTTGAGAAACAAGTATGAGAAGAAATTCATAGACATCTTGGCATACTGTCTACCACCATTCAAATTAACAGAAGGCACAAGGGATAGAGACCCGGAAAATAAAATAGGGAACGGCAATTTGACTAATAGACTGCAGGATGCAAGAAATTATAGTCCCGCCTCACAGAAAATTATAGGAAAGAAGGAATTTACTGAATAAGAATATCACAAGAAATTTGACTAAAAATAAAACCCAAACTTCAAGGTCGCGTGGGGACAACAGAATAACACATTAATTTACATGCTTCAACAAAGCCAAAACTTCACCTTGCAAGTTGCACCTGGAAATATTATTTCTCACTCCACATGACGTATGTAAATGAAGCAGTAATTATAGGAATCCGAAGGTAATCATTGCTGTATTAGAATCCATGACAAATGTTTTTCTAATCAGAAGATTCTCAATATTTTTATCGGATACAGATCTTCACATGAAGAGAAAAGGAATAGACCTCGTGCACAAAGAGCATAAGCCATCATCCAGTCATATACAATACTAAATTACTGATTAAAGGTTGAGTGAGTAGAATTGCTCCTTCTACTCCTCTTCTCCTTTCTTCCGACTACCAGCGCAGTCCTGAGGTTTTCAGAAAAACTCAAGCTAGAATTAAGACAAGATGAGCGGACCCACCATTCCTTGTTCTTTCATATTCCCATTTTAGTAAGTGTGAGATTTTTTGTGCTTATAGCTTATAATTATAACATGAAGCATATACTTATCATCCATGGATATTGTTCATCTTCTCGCCTGGATCCCTATGTAATTCATATTCTCTGATTTTAAGAAGCAACCCCTGTTCACCACTAAATTGTTTAACAACAACATGTTTCAATTTAGTGCAACATTTCACATTCACATATAAACCAAACATCACCTAGATCATTCCAAAACAAATTTCCTCATTATTGCCTTTGCGCTCATGAAGCACTACAACATACGTACAAATATAGATATTAACAAAATCTATGAGACGACTAAGTCACCAGAATTAACTGGTTGGATTAGTAGTTGTCTTCTGTTTTCTCTATTGCAATTGAATGAGTTCAATATCATAATTAGGTGGTACTTACATACGCAAAATGAACAATAAAGCGACTGATTTGTTCTTTAGAAAAAAAGAGAGATAATGACTAAATGAACAAGAAACTATAGGAAAATGCACTAAGTTGGACCATGAAAAGAAGAGGAACATGCACCTTAAGACCAAGTAATTTGATGGGTACAGTTTGTCCAGGCACAATGCAGTCAGGTCCAGCAGCTTCAACCACAGCCTCTTTCCCTAGCCCACTGCCAATTGGATCTGCATGCTGAAAAATTACCGTCCAAAACGCACAAGGAGTTCAATCCCAAGAGCAAAGCACATTTAATTCAAAACAAATTACATTTATAAAAGTATCAAGGAGACATAAAAAGAATTTAAAGGCTTTAGTTACAGAATGGGAATTCAAATTTGCAACTTTGCATGAAATGCCACAACAAGACAGAAGACTAAAAAAACTTTAGTAGAACAATCAAATGCATCTTTTCATGAAATGCCACAATAATCTGATTGATTGGATTGCAAAACACATACATACATGAAAACCTAGGAAAACACTAGATTGAAAAATTACACATACATACATGTAAGATTGCATTTCTTCCCCATAAAAATAAAGATGTTTAGTCTAATTGACATCACACCTTATAATTAAAACCGAGCAAAAAACAGCATATGCACACATGAACAAACAGTAAGATTTATATCGAAAGACTAAGGCTGCGATTGGATATGAGCGAATTTCCATTTTCGTTCCGTTGGAGAATTTTTTTTACCAAACATATAATTGTTTATGAAAATTTTCAGAAAATATACTATTTTCTCAATTTCACTTTTTCTCATTTTTCTCTTACTAATCACGTCTACACATTTTTACACAAAAAACTAATTATTATTACACATTCTCCCACAAATTTCACTATTCACCCACGCATTTCTAACTATCAATCATATTCAATCATTATTTTACTTTTTTTAAATCAAATCAACTTTCATAGTTACTTTTTCATCTCACATCCAATCACACTCTCAATAATCATCTTTTTCTTTCCAAAATATTTTTTACCACTATTCTCTATCAAAATAAAAATTTTCAAAATAAAGTATATCCAATCACGCCCTAACCCTTCCAGAAAAATCAGCCATCAGTAAGACCATAAAGAACAATAAACATCAAGAAAACAAAAACCCACATAAATAAGAGATGAATTATACAAGTAGCCATTAATATACGACTACCAACCTTCATAACAGAGATGGCATAATTAGACTGAGGAGTCTGGGGAAGGCGAAGAACGGGAGAGTGATGAATTTTCGGAATAGGCTTTGCAGCAGTGGATGCTCTCCATGGAACGTCGCTTTGCAGGGCGGCTCCTCCTTTTCTTGACATTTGTTGCAGTACTTTATTAGGTATCGATGGTTGCTAAAGATTATTTACTACATAAAATTGAAAAAAGAAAAAAGAGGAAGTATTGGTGCTGAGGCTTTATTTCCTTTTGTGTATGAAATTACGAACAAGAAATTCTAATGAGTTTTATCATCTTGTGGAGATAAGGATTTGGATTTTATGGCGAGGGAAGAGATGGCCAGTGGGATTTATGGTGCGGAGGAAGAAGATAGCCGATGTCGCTATTGGGTTTACTACGATTTATATAAAGTAGCGATTTTAGTTTTAACCTGATGGAGTCAATGGAAGACCTTGACACCTTGTAGCCAAATTTTCCATTCATTTTAATTTTTATATCATATAATTGTTATAATTTCTGTATCGAAAATATTGTTTTTTTATATATATTCAAGTACGAATTAGCTTTCCTCAAAATCAAATGATTTAGACTTGTTTTATTATATTGAAATATTAAAAAAAAAAAAAGAACCAATGTCATTATGTCACCAACATTCTTGTATGGGAAAATAATGTTATTACTAAAAAAATTCTTTATAGTTTAATTTTAAAAAATAAAAAAATTTAACATGTTTATTATTTTACGTATGTTAGAACATTATTTGTTTATTTTTATATTAATTATTCGAGTATTATAATTATATTGCAAGTATGAGTGTAACATGCATATACTTTTTTATGTGTAAAAAAAGTATATGCATGTTTCACACATCCTATAATATTATTTAAATATCATTACTTGTTATATAACAAGTAATAATATTTTAATGGGTCACATTCTAATCATATATTGGTCTAAATATTAAATTTGGTCAGGGATTCTTTGGTCGATTTTCTATATTACATATATAAATATATAATTGTGTATATTATTTAATACAAATTAAAATCATAAAAATAGCTATTTTATGTAAGTTTGTTCTGATGAATAAAAAAAACGGATAATGGCAATTCCATTCATTAAACCAAGCACAAGAATTAAACCAAGCACAATAATTACTAAGTCATGCTTATATTAATTCCATTCATGTTTAATTCATTTCAGCATACCAATAAGATAACCAATCAGCACTTATACAAAATAGACGAATAATTTGCATCATCTTGCAAACTGCAGGCACTTTCAATCGGTTCCTGCGCAGTCCTGGGCTCTTTATGGGCTTGAACATATGGGCTTACTAGTCTTCAGTTTGATTTGAAACCATGGAACTAGGCATTGGTTATATATACTTTCTATAGTAGCCCATCCACCAGCAATATATGTAACTCTTTTTGTTAGATATTTCATATTTGATATTTGATGTCACATGTGTTCAAATTTGGGCAATTATCTTTTGATTTAGTTAAACGATAAATTTGATTAGTGATCATTTTAAGTAATTATTCCATATTCAATTAAGATATAATTATTTTCCTCAAAAAAAAATTAAGATATAATTATATGTTAATATTCAGCATGTATCAAATCTTATTGATTAATATCAATGTTGTAAAAATCGGCCTAGGCGGCCGCCTAGGCGCCGACTAGGCGCTAGGCGCCCCTAGGCCGACCCGATTTTCCGAAAATCGGCCCAAAAAAATCGTCTGGGGGCAAAAATCGGCCTAGGCGCCCGCCTAGGCGGGCTAGGCGGCCTAGGGGCGGGCGCCTAGGCGGCAAAAAATCGGAAAAAATCGGGAAAAAATCGGTCAGGCGGTCTCAGGCGGAATAAATCGCCAAAAATCGGGAAAAATCGCCAAAATACAAAAAAAATAAAAAAATAAGAAAAACTTGGGCTTTTCTAGGCGATTCTTGTCACCCGACCTGGCGCTTAGCGATTTTCGCAACCTTGATTAATATAGAGAGAATTTCTAATCATATGAATCTAACATCCACAATTTTATTTAAATAATACCCAAATAAACAGCATCTTCGTAATGAAGATGTGAATGGCTGTTTCAATTAATAGGAGTCAAATCGAGTTGATTTTTTGACATTTTTTTTGTAAATTAATACTACCGTTTACATATTTTCAAGTCAGGGCTACCTCTAAATGGTTTGCTGGGTCCATTAATTTAACTGACAGAAATCTTGTACTGTTCTCAAAATATTCTCTCATCTAATACACCCAATTATAATGGGCCAATGTGGAGAACCTTAAGAGATACGAGAAATTTTCCTAAAAAAAAAAAAAAAAAAAAAAAAGAGATACGAGAAATCAATATATGATTTTGGAACATGCATGCATGAAATACACCCTCACAAATGACATTTATTTGGATAAACAAGTGGCCAAGACTAACCGACACTTTCTCACAAGGGGAGATGCATGAAAGATTATTTGTGGGGGCCTATTTCATTGATGAAAGGAAAGTAAATTGAAACAAGAAATAAGAAACAAGAAATAAAGATTGGTGGTCCATGGAACTTGGAATTAAGCTAATGGCCCAACACACATGCTACACGTTGTTTTACTCCATTTCCTATCTTATTAATCATTGAGGGGTTTGAAGGTGGAATAGTGATTAGTGTGTACAGGAGTTATTACAAATTTAGAATGGTCATCTTTGAATATTCTAATTTTGAAGTTTGAACACAAATTTCAACACGTGTGCTCTCCAAACTCTCTTTTCTCTTCATTCTCTTTAAAACCCTAACGCACAAAATACAAATCCACTTTGCCTCCCTCCCCCATTTCTCAGCCCTCCTTGGAGCCACGTGGAGACAGGTCGGAATCGCGTGGAGGCAGGTCAGAGCTGGGTAAGCAATGGGATGTGGTAGTAGATCTCAATGAGGGAGAGATATTTTTATCTTCTTTTTTTTTTTAGTTTATGTTTTGTTTTAATTTTTTTTCTGTTGGAGTATTTGTTTTCTCGATTGAGTTGTGAAACTCGTAGGTAGGTAGTAATTTTTGTCCTGCAGTGCGCGATGTAACTCATGCCCGGATTAGTCCGATTGTTGGCCTCCCTTGAGGAGTGTCTAGTTCTCCTTTTGGGTGGTTTAATCTCATGTCGGAGTGCTTAGTTATTTTTTTTTTTGTTTTTTTTATTATTGTTTGTCTTATGTTCTTCTTCCCTCGGTGAGTGATTGTTTTCCTCACGTGCGGAGTTTTTCCTTTAACATATATGTTTGATTAAGGTGACTATTTTGCCCGTTAACAGTGTAATTTTGTTTTGAGTTTTTGAATATACTATCGTCCGGGGAAACAAAAATTTGAACACAAATCTCCAGCTACTTCTTGGATATATTGTTTTCATATTTACTCACTCACTGCACAAGTGTAAGGGAGTTATTGCAAACACATCTGCTTGGGCGGCAAAATTAAATAGTTGAGAAATTGATAGTGTTTGCAAATGAGAAATTGGAAATTAATTAAGTTAAGAGATAGAATTTGGTAGAAAAGATGTAAAAGTATTTTATTTGTGTGCAAAAGTCAAACTAGAAGCATAATCATTTAATTCCGATTAAATGAACATGTAATCAAAAAAGTTAAAACCGACATTTGCAAACACAAAAATATAATTTTTTTCCGGCTAAAAATTGAAAATTACTTTTTTTTTTCTTTTTGCTTTTAACCACTTCCCAAATGTGGAAATTGTGTAGGAAGTAGGAACTAACTACCCATGCAAGTTAATTTATTGACCTTTAAATGATAAACTACAACTTACACCAGATCATCAGCTCATGATATATAATAGAATCTACGTTTTATCCAATCTTCCTATATAAAGAAACTACTTAAGTTTCTATAGCTAATTCAGAATCAAAGAGAAAATGATTAAACTAAATGGCCCATTCCTCATCAGAAACATAGAGCCCTGTTTCCATTTTTTTTCTTTTTTTCACCTTTCTGAAATCTCTTGCTGTCTAAACTTCTTATATATATCCCCTCTGTAAAACTTTCTTGTTCTGATCACCAAAACAAAAGAAACAAAGCATCCAATCAGCGTCGTCGCCGTGATTATCAGAAAAGCAAGCTTGTAACAGTGCACCCCAACACAGGTTAAATCTTCCCCTTCTTTCCTAATTAACCCTTTCGCAGCCAATTGCTTCATAGCCTCTCTGTCATACAAATGTCCTGTTATTCTAACATTCAAAATATAAGCCCCAAGGGGGCTAGCACCCCCGCCCAAAGTATACAACGTGGAGTAATACTTCAAACCAAATATTTCCGAAATAATCGCGAAAATCAACGGCCATTGTGCTCCGAAGCAAAACCCCATAATCACCGAAGCGAAATAGAGAGAATTGTGGACCCCAAACGCAATCAGAAGATGGCCGGTGCACGATAGTAGAAGAACAATGGTGAGCATTAATGGACGAGGGAATTTATATTTCGCCAGGAAAATTTCAGAGGCGAAACCTGATGCGACACGGCCGAGGTAATTCCATATACTCACCAATGAAACGAATGTGGTGATGCTTTTTGTTGGGTAACCTAGGGCTTTGCCGATTTGCCCTAAATTGTCGATCGCGGTTAAAGTTCCCCCAATTCCGAATGTTATGGTGGTGAATAGTATAATCATGTCGATGCTGAAAACGGCTTGTAGTATGTTGTAATCCTCGCCTCTTTCCGGTGGTTTGAAAACATCTCTCCACCACGGGACCGGCTGAGACGCCGTCGCCGCCTGCGGCGGCGGTGGTTTTTGCTCTGGAATTTCAATTGGTGTTGGATTTTGAGTGATTACTTTTAATTGAGACGGATTGGGATTATTTGTTGCTGATTTTTTGGTTTTCCAGGTTTTGAATTCTTCTCTAATGACTACAGCGAGAGGGGCGAAGAGGAGAATTAGAACAATACTACCACTCCCTGCATATTCGGCTCTGCTGAAAACGACGCCGTTTTGGAGGATGATTAGAATCATGAGAAAACCAGCTAAACCAAGCGATATATAGAGAAGATGGTAAAACATTCTCAGCTCGTTTTCTAGCTTATCGGCTTTCATAAGCCGAACCGTTCTTAGAAAAACGCATGAAACCGCCGCCGGAAGCCAAGCTATAAGGAAAATCAGAGCCTTCGAATCATGCCCGTAAAAGGCGTGAAAAAGCTGGGTCATAATCGCGCCGCTTAAGCCGGTGAACCCCTTAAGCAAGCCGATTACAATTCCCCTGCTTTCCGGGAAATTCTTAACGCAAGTGACCAGCGCGCCGGTGTTCGAGAATGTCTGTGAATTAGCGCCGATGCATATGTACAGACACATCTGCCACACCTGGGGTTTAGCTATGCGGCCGGTGACGGCGAGCCATATCATGAAGTAGCCGGAGAAGTTCATGGTGACGCCGATGGCGAGCACCACCCACGGCGGCGTGAGTTCATTGATGACGCCGGACATGATCCCGATGTTGGCGCCGAGGTCCTTGAAGAAGCCGATGAGGTTTAAGGTTGTCTGGTCGTAGCCGAGGGAGGTTTTGATGTCGTTGGAGTAGATTCCGAAGATGTATGTGGCGCCGGACATTGACATGATTAGGAGACAAGCGAAGACCATGAACCACCGGCTGGTGATTACTTGTAGGCCGAGGCTTCTAGTGGCGCCGCAGCTACGGCTGAGCTCCGCCGCAACCATGGTGTTTATTATCTTTCTGGCAGAGGTTGGATTTTGTTTAAGGGATAGGAATGTAGTTTGGAGCAAAGAGAGTGTTGAAGTTATACTATAATGCTGTGATGTGTGATAGACACTGACGTTTCTGTTGAAGAGTGGGAGAAGGGAATTTCTAGGTGCAAATGTATCGAGTGTCTAAGATTATGTCTTCTTTTTTTTTCTTGTAAAATTTCTTAATATTAAATTTATTTCTTCATTAAAATAAGGGATAATTACAAAAAATACCCTGAAGTTTGACCTAATTATAAAAAAACCCAGCTAACTTTCAAAATTACAAAAATACCCCTGAGGTTTGATTCAGTGTTAAAAGTAAGGGGTATATTGTAATATTTTTATAAATATGAGGAGGGGTTTTGAAATATTTTTCGGTTATGAAGGGGGTAAATATTAGACAAAATAAAATCTCAAGTGTATTTTTTGTAATTTTGAAAGTTAGTTGGGTTTTCTTGTAATTAGGTTTTTGAGTTACTCACACACACGTCACCGGTGATTGAACCCCGACCTCCCACATGGCGTTGGAGGAGTGATACCACCAGCCAAAATGGTGGTGGTTTTTCTTGTAATTAGGTTAAACCTCTTTTAGTAATTAACCCTTAAAATAAAGATAAGATTCATTATATTTCAACATCGTTATATTATTCAACTATTACGTTTATTATTAATGGAGTGGTTTTAGTTATGTAGGGTAATTTCTTGATGCCGAACATCTCAAGTTCGGACTTTCGACCTCAATTTTGAATTTCAACTATGCACCACTTGACCGAACTTGTTGTGTTATGATTTACCTCCACTTTTGCATCACTTTGGCCGAGCTTGTCGCACTACAATTTACTTATCTTTGAGTAGTTTACCAAGTTGGTTTAGTTTGCGGGCTTATTATGTCGAGCATGTGGTTGTGAATTTGTGATTATACTAGCACTATGAGGTTGGCCAGTTTGCACGTTATTGTGTCGAGCTCGAGTACTGTTTAACCTATTTGTACTTGAACGGTAGTACTGTAGCAGTGAGTTTCCTCGTTGTAAAAAAAAAAAGAAAATTATGCTTATTATGAATTTAAATTATTTCTTGACGTACAAAAATACAATATATAGCATTTAGAAAAATAATGTAACAGCACTTACCCAATACAACACTATATCCTTTCCAAGAAAAAAATTACAACACTATATGAGTTGACAACTTCAGTAAATATTATTCCTTTTCAAGCATTAAAAACATGTTACTTTGATAATACAACACTATATGATTTGACGACTTCAGTAATTATTATTCCTTTTCAAACATTAAAAACATGTTACTTTGATATTCCCACCACACATTTGCTCAAAGCATTCAAAAGATAACAAAATATATATCTGTTCCAAAGTAGAAAAGTTAAACAATGATTCCATTGTCAAAAAACTATTTATGATTTTTAATATTTAAAAATATATGAATTATATAAAAAAAACTAATAAATCACTCATTATACAAAATAAATTAAAGATATTTTAATTTATATATTTAATGTGGATATATTTATAATATATTATATATATTTAAAATATTATATTATATATTTAATATCTGGTTCCCCGCAGGAACGGGACGGGGGATATTATCCCTGTCCCCTCCCCGTCCCACTAACAGGGAGAAAAATATCTCCATCCCCGTCCCTATGAGGGGAAATTTCTGAGATTCTTCACCCGTTAATAGTTCTCGGAGAATGGAGAATCACCGCCCCAATTGTCATATCTATTTGTGATGTAAGATATAACCCTCGGTTATATTTTTTTCTCACATGATATTTTCAAAAAAATATGTTATCTTACAAGCTAAACAAAATATATATCATCAGTAACCATTTTCAAAACCAAATCAAACAAGTTAGTATACATATATTTTTCTAATACAATTCACATTATATAATTTCCAAAACATTTCTTCTTGAAAGTAGGCAAATGATTTTTCTTTTTCAATTCTTTTGGAGAAAAATAACAAATTAAGACAATGCTGGTACACTAGTACTCTAGGTACAATACACCTCTTTTTTATTCTTTCTATTTTAGTACTGAATAAATACAATTCATTCGATTGAAGTAAAAAATAATTAGTCAATTACTATTTGGATTGTAAAAGAAGAGTGAGTATTAAATCTTGTATAAATTAACATTTGAAATCGAATCTATGTAGACGGAATATTCAGATGTTCCAGCAAGTAGGACTGTGCACGGGACTTGGAGATTACCAAAACCGAACCGATATCCGGACCAAAAAATCTCCAAACCGAAAAATATCCGTTGACTTTTTATTTTTCCGAACCGCATCATGCAAAATATTTATGGTACGGTTCTGGAGATTTTTCAAATATCCGTACCGAGAACCGTACCGAACCACTCCGAACCGAGGACCCAAAGTTAGAACCGATTATAAATGTTTTATATAAATACATATACATTATTTCTATGTTGTTTTTATTTTGATATTGAATTAACTACAATCTATTTGAAATTAAATTGATTATAAAGCATATTTATGAAAAAACCATAATACTTCAACTATTATGAATTTTAAAAAACTTTGATATTAATAATAGAGTAAATCATTTGAAATTGAAATTAATTACATGATTAGTAAATTGCACTTAAAAGAGAAATCAGTAATAGTACCATATTACAACAGTATTAAAAAGATCATATTTTAATTTTTTTACCACATCATATAAAATTATAAGTATAATTTTTACTAGAATAACACCCGTGTGTTACACGGAATTTGTCCAAAATAAAAATTTTAGTGTCGCAAATTTATTTGTATTAATTATAGGAGATCCAAAATATTAATTATTATTCTAAAACAAATTAATTAAAAATATTAAAAATCAAATTAAAAAATTAGAAGAGTATTATACGAATAGTTAACTTCAGATTTTGAAAAACTTCTTTGTAAACTACACTATATGTTCTATTTCCAAGTATGTTGTCTTTGTCACAACAAAGAATTTTCAAACCTCTTCTGCTCTTAACTCTCGATATGGCCACATAAACTTGACCATGAGATTGTGATAAATTTTTTTATATTTGGGATTATAATTTATCTTTTAGAGTTGAGATTGTGAGAAATTCTTTTATTTTGGTATTAATATTTTATCTTTTTGAGTTGAGAACAACACCCGTGTGTCATACGGGATTTGTCCAAAATTAAAATTTTAGTGTCGCATATTTATCTGTAATAATTATAGGAGATCCAAAACATTAATTAAAAATTTTAAAAACAAATTCAAAAATTAGAAGAGTGTCATAGTTCACTTCAGATTTTGAAAAACTTCTTTATAAACTGCATTATTTGTTCTATTTCCAAGTATGTCGTCTTTGTCACAACAAAGAATTTTCAAACCTCCTCTGCTCTTAACTCTCGATATGGCCACATAAACTTGACCATGAGATTGTGATAAAAATTTTATATTTGGGATTATAATTTATCTTTTAGAGTTAAGATTGTGAGAAATTCTTTTACTTGGGTATTTATATTTTATCATTTTGAGTTGAGAACAATACTCGTGTGTTACACTAGATTTGTCCAAAATTAAAATCTTAGTGTCGCAAATGTATTTGTAATAATTATAGGAGATAAAAAATATTAATTAAAATATTAAAAAACAAATTCAAAAATTAGAATAGTATCATACAAGTAGTTCACTTTATATTTTGAAAAACTTCTCTGTAAACTGTTCTATTTCCAGGTATGTCGTCTTTGTCACAATAAAGAATTTTCAAACCTCTTCTGCTCTTAACTGTCGATATGGCCACATAAACTTTGACCATGAGATTGTGATAAAATCCTTTATATTTGGGATTATAATTTATCTTTTAGAGTTAGGATTGTGAGAATTCTTTTATTTTGGTATTTGTATTTTATCATTTTGAGTTGGGATTTGAATCCTGTAGTAGCAAACAATCAGAAACTAAAAAGTGCATAAAAAACCAAATATATTTTTGAAAGATAATATTTTTAAATATATGTCAAACCCCAAGTTTTATTAGTTGTTAGATTCCTTTATTTGTTTCTCGAATTGGTTGAGAATATTAAAGATAATTTGATAGGATCATGTAGTATAATCAGTATCCAACCTCAGATCGATAATTGAATAAATTGGTTTGTTTTAATTATAGTTATTGAGATAGGCTCATTTATATCTATGATGAGCTTATTTAATTTAATTATAATGTGGACTGAATTATTTATTTAATTATGAATATAATTGGTTAGTTGGTCAAACTTAGATTTAATAAGAGTAATTTGAAATATACGTTGGAGTTGTTAGATAATTGTTTTTATTATGATTTTGATGATTTTGTTCAAATGAGTTTTTAAACCAAAACAATGTCCCTATATGTTGTCTAAATACTTCCGATCAATTTAAAATATTTTTACTATTTTTCGGAGTATTTTTGGAGTTTATTTTCGATAAAAAATTGGACAACACATTTGTTTCAGCTCGACCTGGCCCCCTAGGGCAACCCGTACTGAGTTGGTGAAAGCGAGAAAAATGAGACGTATGTAAAAAGGGACAGGGCGGCCAGGTCGACAGGTGGTCGACCGTAGGTCCCAAGGGTGTAAGTGTAAGGTTTAGAAAGGGGGGTTGAATAAACCTTACCAAATTTTCGATTTAGTCCTTTTAAATCTCTGAGTTGATTCTACACACTTTGTGTCCTTGATGGACGTCGAATTAGTCACTCGGTAGAGTTAATCTCTCAACAGACTCGGTGAGTCATTGATGGAGTAACTCACTCATTTGTTGGCTATAATTTAACTCATTTGTGGTTTTATTTTTATTGGAAGACTTAACACCCTTAAGTTTGATCAAGCAAGATTTTAGAGCTTGATTTAGTACTTATAATTTTATCAAATGGATAGCAAATTTATCGTGAGATATAAGCGAGTTAAGAGTGCGAGAATTTAAATCTTTGAAATGTAAATGACACAATAAAGTTTTTATAGAGGTTCGAAGATGGGGTAATTCTTCTACTCCTCTCTTCTCCAACTCTGGAGGAATCCACTAGGTAATGATCGGTTTACAAAGTGGTAATAGTCCGGATACAAGTCTTGATCACAACGGCCGACTTGATCCTTTGGGACTCGATCACGGAGACGCCTTGATCACTCGGTGGCTTCTCGTATGACTCACCTTCTTCACAGGCGGATGCCTGCTACTACAACTCACTTGCTCAAGCTCTTTGGATTTGATCACGAAGCCCTCCAAAAGCTTAAGACTTGGTTGACCTTGAACCTTTCTACAATCCTTCCGGAATGTAGACCCCTTGTTTTCGATATTGTCCTCTTCAACCGATTGAAGTTCTCTCTCCTTCACGAGGTAAGTGTTGGATTGATGTACTTGAAATGTAAAGCTTGAGGATTGAGAATGTTTCGATCTTTAATAAGCTTGTATATCTCACGTGTGTGTCATTCATTTATCTTCTCAAACAAACTCCTCGGCCTTTTATAGTGAACTTTCAAAAATTTGCCCGTTGAAGAGATATGCTTATTTTTGAAAGTCACTTTGCGATCGTTGGCTTGCGATTCTTGGAATTGCCATTTCCTCGTATGAATTGTTCTTTCACCTTTTTGAGTTTCGACACGGTGTAGTGCTTCCCATTCGTTCATTCCTTTTGCACGCCGAGGGATCGAGCACTCCAAGAAAGGTGGTATGGAGATATTACTTGTTTAAGTAAATCTCTTGATTTACGTGAAACGGTTCTTTTACAATTATCTCGACTTGACCGCATTTCCTTGCTTTCCCAGGTGACTTAGAGTCGATTTCCAATCATTAGATGACTCTTCCATCACTTCAACTTGAGACTTGGCTTTTCTTGAGTTGACTTGACTGATGCTCCACTCACCGTGCATCTCATTGCTTTTCGATAGAGTTCCCTGTCTACTCTTCTTTGCCATACTCATTGTCTCAATGGCCGAAGTCTTTCTTGGTCTTGATTGTCTTCTTGCATGTTAAGGCGTAGGCGACTTAACTCAACTTTGGCCACTCTAATTGTTACAATACATTTTAAAGCAAGAATTGGGGTGCCAACTTTCTATTCTAAGTTTTACATGGCATTCATCAAAATCTAAACAATAAAATTCCTAACATCGACCCCCTGGGCGGCGACCGGTACACTGGGAGTGGTCTTTTAATTTTGTTTTGACTTCTGCATTTCTAAATTTCTTCGCTCCAACGGTCATGACTAAGGGCGACCGGTCACACCCCTCGACCGGTCCCCTTGTGTAAAAATTCGCGAGAATTCAATTTCAATCTTATCTCTCGCGACCGGTCGAACCCCATGTTTATCAAAAACTATCCGTTGCGTTTTTGGATAACTTTTCCCTATTTTGTGGGATTGATTTCTATGACTATATTGATCATTTTAAATGGTTTTTTTTGCGAGAAATCACTCCCCAAGGAGGAGCCAATGTCTGGAAATGAAAGCCAAGTCCTCTCCTATAAATAGAGGCTTCATTCAAGCAACAAGACACAACACTCAATACAAGCAAAAAGAGCAAACAAAGCAAACACTTCTATATCTTGTTGTATTAGTCTAAGCACTTTCACTTGCACAAATTTGAGGTCTAGGCTTTCAATTCTTGATTACACTTGTACTCATATTGTTTCAATCTTTATTGAGTTGTAATCTTGATTTTGGTCATCATTCAACACAAGACATCCTTGTGAGTATTCTTGTGGTAAGAATACACTTGGGTGATCTAGGTGATAGGTGTTTGAAGATTGTGGTAATCTTCAAAGGTCTTTGTAAGAGGGTTGTGGTAATCCTCAAGGTGGTGAAAGAGGGTTGTGGTAATCCTCAAGGTGTTGTATTAATTTTTGGTAAATTAATAAAATCTTTTTTTCTTTTTGAAATCCATCCGGAGATCTTTGGGGTGGTAGAGGATTAGGCCCTAGGTGGGTTGAACCTCTTTAAATCAACGAGTGTTGTTTATTTTCCGCATTTACATTCTTATCATTTACTTGTTGTTTGAAAAAGAGGGTGATTTGCGAAAAATCGGCATAATCTATTCACCCCCTCACAGATTATCGTGAGCCACTTGGACTAACAAGTGGTATCAAAGCCAAACTCTTTGGCTAGCTCGTTCAGTAAAGAGGAAAGATCCATGGCTACAAATGATGCTCATCTCACCACCGGCGCCTCCACCAATAAGCCACCACTATTCGACGCCAACAACTACGTATTTTGGAAAGACTGTATGGAGTGCTTCCTACAAACCTTGGCTCCTAAACCTTTCAAGGAGTTTGATGAAAACGACAAAAAGGCTTTCTCTTTAAACGGTAAGGCCTTAAATATTTTGCATTGTTCTCTTACCGCCACCGAGTACAATCGCATAAGAGGCATAAGGTCGGCACATGAGGTTTGGAAAAATTGGAAACAATCTATGAAGGGACTAAGAAAATCAAGCAAGCAAGAAAGACCATGCTTGTTAAAGACTTCGGAAACTTTAACATGTATAATGGCGAAAGCATCTCCAAGATGGTGGAAAGGCTTGACAATATTGTCAATTCTCTTGTGGCCCTCGGCAAAGTCATCTCCGAAGAAGACAAGGTGACCAAGGTATTGAATGCACTTCCCGGCTCATGGTCCAAAAAAGTAACGGCAATCACGGAGGCACAAAATCTTGAGACACTCAAGTTTGATGAGCTTATTGGAAATCTACTCATCTATGAAGTCTATCTCAAGGAGAGGAAAAATTCCAAACCATCCACAAATCAATCGGGTATGCAAATTATTCCTAAAGGTCTTGCTTCTTCTTCTAATAATGCATACTATGATAATGATGATGATGATGATGAGACGGCCGCACTTGTTCGAAAATTTGCAAAATTTATAAATAAAAATAAAGCAAGAAAACCAAGAGATAATGCTTGCTTTAAATGCGGAAAACCGGGCACTTCATTGCCGATTGCCCTAAGCTCGATGAAGAGGAGCAAAAGAAAAGAAGCCTTTCACAAAAAAGAAGGCTCTAAATGCGGAAGTCAAAACATGGGATGAACTACTCGAAACAACCGATGAGGAAGGAGAAACCGAACACGGTCTCATGGCTATAGACGATGAAAACAATGAGGTACACTCAAATTATTCTACTTCCTCTATAGTTGATGACTTGCAATGTGATTTTGATGAATTGCAAATTGAGTTTCAAAATTTAATCGTTAAATACAAAAATTTGAAAAAGGAGCATAAGGAGATTAAGGTTGAAAAGGAAAAATTATTTACCTCTTATGAATCTCTAGACAAAGCTCATGCTCTTACTCTTACTAGAATTCATTCTCTTGAAACCGAAAAGGAATTGCTCACGAAAGATATTGAATGTTTGAAAAATGATGTGCATCGTTTCAACATAAGTACAGATAAAGTCACAAAAATTTTAGATGCACAAAGAGGTGAGCATTCCAAATCGGGACTTGGTTATAAGCCATTTCAAAGTGTTTTTACGAAAAATAACCAAGGTCCGACTTTTGTACGTGCTAATAATTATAATACTCCTACTTGTTTTTATTGTGGCAAAGTTGGACATTATGCTAATAATTGCAAATTGAGAAATAGCTCAAGACATGTTTGGATACCCAAAGGTCTCAAGACTAACCCCATGGACCCCAAAATTATAGGTACCTAAAAGAAATTCTTTTGTAGGTAATAGGGGCTATAACCACAATGGAAGATTCAAAATGGCTCGTGGACAGCGGATGTTCATGCCATATGACCGGGAGGAGAGAACTTTTTACCAACATCAAGCTCCAAGAAGAGGGTATGGTCATGTTCGACAATGGCAAAGGAAAAATTCTTGGAAATGGAGAAATTGGTAACTCTTCTTTCTCTCTTAGTAATGTTCTATTAGTTGAAGGGCTTAAGTTTAATTTGATAAGTGTTAGCCAACTTTGTGATTCAAAATATGATGTTTTCTTTAATAAAGAAAAATGCCTTATACTTAAAAATGGTGAAGTTATTTGTGAAGCAAATAGAAAAGGCAATCTTTACAAAATTTGTACAAGTGATTTGGTTAGTCAAAATGTTTCTTGTTTAGTCGCCAATAATGATTTAACTAGTTTATGGCATAGGCGACTTGGACATGTTGGATACAAGAATTTGAAAAATATTTACAAAAACCAACATGTGAAAGGACTACCCAAATTGAATTTTGAAAATATTGGCTTATGTGACACTTGTCAAAAAAACAAATTAGTTAAAAGTAGTTTCAAGCCAAAAAATGAAATTTCCACAACCAAACCCCTACAAATGCTTCACCTTGACTTGTATAGGGATATTGGTACGGCAAGTCTAAGTGGAAAACATTACACTTTTGTTATAGTTGATGATTTTTCTAGATATACTTGGGCTCTATTTCTTACAAATAAAAGCGATGCCGTTAATGAGTTTGTTAAGTTGTGTAGACTCGTTGAAAATGAAAAGGAAGATACTATTAAGTCCATTCGAAGTGATCGAGGTGGAGAATTTGATGGCGAATTTAGAGTCTTTTGTGAAACCAAGGGATATAGTCATAATTTTTCGGCTCCAAGGACACCTCAACAAAATGGAGTAGCCGAAAGGAAGAATCGGACACTTCAAGAAATGAGTCGGTCCATGCTCAATGAATTTTCACTTCCAAAATATTTTTGGGCGGCCGTAAGTACCGCTTGCTATGTCATTAATCGAGTTTATATTCGTCCTAAAATGAATAGAACTCCATATGAGCTTTGGAAAGGAAGAACTCCAAATATTAGTTATTTCAAAATATTTGGATGTAAATGTTTTATTTTGAATACTAAGGATCAATTAGACAAACTTGATCCTAAGGCCGATGAAGGAATATTTATGGGGTATTCAATCAAGAGCAAAGCATATCGGGTTTATAATAAGACTAGTGGGGTTGTTGAAAAATCTATCCATGTCAAATTCAATGAAGCTTCGGGTGTTGAAAGGATACCCAATGATGAAAGTGATGAAGAGGATATCGTTGAAACCATTGTTCAAGATGAAACTCAAAATGATCAACCTTCAAGCTCAAGTGTTCCTCAAGAAGATAAAGGTGATACTTGAATCTTTCCGTAGCATTGAAATTTAAGGAGATCACCCAAAAGATCTTATTATTGGTGATCCCTTGATAAAGTAATGACTCGAGGAAAATTTGCGAGAAAGCTCTTATATCTCAAAAAGAGCCTAAAAATGCTAAGGAAGCCATTGAAGATGAGGATTGGTTTTTAGAAATGCAAGAGGAGTTGAATCAATTTGAAAGGAATGATGTATGGGAATTAGTACCTTGTCCTCCATCTCAAACCATTATTGGTACAAAATGGGTATTTCGGAACAAGCTCGATGACCAAGGCAATATTGTTCAAACAAAGCAAGGTTAGTAGCTCAAGGTTATCAAGAAGAAGGTATTGATTATGATGAAACATTTGCACCGTAGCACGTTTAGAAGCTATTCGTATTTTACTTGCCTATTCTTATTTTAAAAATTTCAAGCTTTACCAAATGGATGTAAAATCCGCATTTTTAAATGGTATTATTCAAGAAGAAGTCTATGTAAAACAACCTCCGGGGTTTGAAAATTTTTCTAGGCCTAATGATGTTTATAGACTTAAAAGGCCTGTATGGTTTGAAACAAGCACTGTGCATGGTATGATAGACTTAGCTCTTTTCTTTTGCAAAATGGTTTTACAAGAGGTAAAGTTGACACTACTCTATTTGTTTTTGAAAAAGGGCAAGATTGCTTATTAGTGCAAATTTATGTTGATGATATTATTTTTGGTGCTACTAATGAATCCTTGTGCAAGAAATTTTCTAAGTTAATGCAAGGTGAATTTGAAATGAGCATGATGGGGGAGCTTAACTTCTTTCTTGGACTTCAAATTAAGCAATGTCAAGAAGGTATTTATATCTCGCAATCAAAGTATACAAAAGAACTTTTGAAAAAGTTCGGCATTGAAGAAGGAAGAACCGTCTCTACTCCTATGGCAACAAATGTCAAAATTGACAAAGATGAGAAAGGCAAGTCCGTGGATGAATCAAAGTATCGAGGTATGATTGGTAGTTTACTATATTTAACCGCTAGTAGACCGGACATTCTTCATGTCGTATGCCTATGTGCTCGTTTTCAAAGCAATCCCAAAGAATCTCACATGAGTGCCGTTAAAAGGATTTTTCGTTATTTGAAAGGCACCATTCAATATGGTTTATTTTATCCAAAGAATGAAAATTTTTCTCTTAAAGGTTATAGTGATTCGGATTATGCGGGAAATATTGATGATTGGAAAAGTACTTCAGGATCATGTCAATTTTTAGGCGATTGCCTAGTTTCTTGGTTTTCAAAGAAGCAAAAGCGTGTTTTTCTTTCAACGGCCGGCGAATATATTTCCATTGCGCATTTTGTTGTACTCAACTTCTTTGGATGAAACAAACCTTAGCGGATTACAAATGCTCTTTTGAAAATGTACCTATCTTTTGTGATAGTATATCCGCTATAAATATTGCTCAAAACCCGGTTCATCATAACCGTACTAAACATATTGAAATTCGGCATCATTTTCTAAGGGATTGTGTTTCAAAAGGTAAAATTGAGATATCTTTTGTGCCATCTCAAGATCAATTAGCGGACATTTTTACAAAACCGCTATCTTCCGAGACTTTTTCTTCAATACGAGCTCGGTTAGGCATAATGCATATTGAATGAAGCTTACGTTTGCATTTTACACGTTTTTAAAACTTAGGGGCGAAAAATCGGATTTTTGGTTGAAAATTCAGATTTTTGAAAAAAACGAGGTGGGGTGAAGGGTTGAGGGCAACCGGTCGCCCTCAACGTCAACCGTCGCCCCTCAACTCTCGGCCGTGCCTAAGCTATATTTTGGCTTTTAAACGTTCTGTCTTCAGCATTATTCATTTTAACATTTTTTTGGTCATTCCTCGTCCCCTTTGTCAACTTCACTCTAATTTCATTCAAAAATGGTTTTCATGCATCTTTTACACACCATGGACATTATATAGCATGATCATCATCATTATGGCTCATTCTTTCCGATCAAATGGTAAGAATTTCTCTTCTTTTGCTCAAATTGGGTTAAACATCGCGTTTTGGAGTTACTTGAATACTCTTGATGTAATTTTCGTATGATCATGATGAGCTTGATTGTTATGTTGTAATGTATGTTGATTGACTTGAATTGATGTTGAAAATTTTTGGCTTAAATCATTTACAAGGGTTATATACAACCTCTTTTAATTTTTACGCCCACAAAGTGTTCGATAAAATGTCGCAATGATAATTTTAACTTCTACATGATTCTCTTGCTTTCAAAAGTCTTCTATTATTATTGAGATCATGTTTTGGCAAACAAAACGAGCGTATGAACTCTTCATGTTACATTTCTCCCATCTTCCTTGGATTTTAAGCACATATTGCTCAATGGTTGATAAACCGTCTCTTTTGCGCACTTTGATATGATTGTATGATGTTTGTATATTCCTAACATTCTTTTTGATGATTCCAAAGGGGGAGAAACAGAACATTGGCTTGTTAGCCAAAAGAAGCTATTAAAAGCTCGCAATAAAAGCTATAAGCGATGGCTTTCTAAAGCCAAGAATACCTAGTCCATGGCTTTGATTATGGACTCAATTGCAAAAGATTATAAATATTGTGGGGGGAGCTTTAGCTCATGATGTCTATATGCATCTTATATAAGCTTGTTATAGCTTATGCTTCTAATTTATTATAATCGTTTGTTGATATGTTCATAGATAGGGGAGCTTTATATGAAATGCTTTCAACGGATAGTTTACTCAGAAACCGGAAAATTTATTTATTTCTCAAATCGTCCTCGAGAAAATTGTTTTGGTTTGTAATCATCAAAAAGGGGGAGTTTGTTAGATAATTGTTTTTATTATGATTTTGATGATTTTGTTCAAATGAGTTTTTAAACCAAAACAATGTCCCTATATGTTGTCTAAATACTTCCGATCAATTTAAAATATTTTTACTATTTTTCGGAGTATTTTTGGAGTTTATTTTCGATAAAAATTGGACAACACATTTGTTTCAAACTCGACCGGTCGCCCCCTAGGGCAACCCGTACTGAGTTGGTGAAATGAGAAAATGTAAAATGAGACGTATGTAAAAGGGACAGGCGGCCGGTCGGCCGGTGTGGTCGACCGGTGAGGCGGCGAGATAATTTGGTCGACCCCCAGCGACCGGTGCACTGGGAGTGGTCTTTTAATTTTGTTTGAGACTTTCTCTGTTTGAAATTTCTTCTCGCTCCAACCGGTCACGACTAAGAGGCACGGTCGCACCCCTCCGACCGTCCCCTGTGTAAAAATTCGCGTAATTCAATTTCAATCTTATCATGCGCGACGGGTCGAACCCATGTTTTCAAAGAAACTATCCGTTGCGTTTTGCATGACTTTTCCTATTTTGTGGGATTGATTTCTAACTTGACTATATTGATCATTTTAAATTTTTTTTTTTTTGCAAAGCAAATCACTCCCCAAGGAGGAGCCAATGTCACGGAAATGAAAGCCAAGTCCTCTCCTATAAATAGAGGCTTCATTCAAGCAACAAGACACAACACTCAATACAAGCAAAAAGAGCAAACAAAGCAAACACTTCTATATCTTGTTGTATTAGCCTAAGCACTTTCACTTGCACAAATTTGAGGTCTAGGCTTTCAATTCTTGATTACACTTGTACTCATATTGTTTCAATCTTTATTGAATTCTAATCTTGATTTTGGTCATCATTCAACACAAGACATCCTTGTGAGTATTCTTGTGGTAAGAATACACTTGGGTGATCTAGGTGATAGGTGTTTGAAGATTGTGGTAATCTTCAAAGATCTTTGTAAGAAGAGGGTTGTGGTAATCCTCAGGTGTTGTATTAATTTTTGGTAAATTAATAAAATCTTTTTCTTTTTGAAATCCATCCCAGGAATCTTGGGGTGGTAGAGGATTAGACCACCAAAGGTGGGTTGAACCTCTTTAAATCAACAGTGTTGTTTATTTTCCGCATTTACATTCTTATCATTTACTTGTTGTTTCGAAAAAGAGGGTGATTTGCGAAAAATCGGCATAATCTATTCACCCCCCCTCTAGATTATCGTATCCACTTGGACTAACATGAGTTAGCATAAATCGGAAATTAAAAGGTGCATATAAACCAAATATATTTTTAAAAGATAATAGTTTAAATGATAGCGTAGATAAATCCTTGGTATTTAGATTAATTCTTATCTCTTAAAGTTGTTATTATCTTTTAAATTTGTAATCCTTTAAATTCAAAAATTCAAAAATATATTATCAATTCACCTTTAATTTGTAGATAGCAATATCACATGGATAGTTATAAAGTAGACATGTGGAATTAGGAGAATGAGTTGACAGTTGACACATGTCGAAATTAATAAAGTGATGACATGTGTCAACTTTATTTTCTCTTTTAGTATATAGGGTTGATATATATATATATATATTAAATATCTTAAATTAATTTTCACATTATAAGGAAAATTCCTCAAAAAACGTGTTGGATATATATACATATACATATATTAATATCTTAAACATATGATTTTGCCGTAACATTGATTTGGCCAAATTGATAACTTTGTTGATTAAATATTTGATTGGATTTTAATAGTTATATATGGAAATAGGAAATTTAGTTATTAAGTTGATGAGAAATTGATAGTAAATTGATATAGTAAATCAATTTATAATTGGAAGAATAAGGTGGTGGAATGGTTTGTTACATGGCTAAATATGAAGGTGACACATGGATTTGGAAGAATAAGGCCTTGTTTGTTTATGTTTCCAATTGCCTCTTTCCAGTTTCCAACTATACATAAAAGTGGAATCATGTTTGTTCATAAAATTTCCAATGGAAATCATCATTTTCATTTTCTATTTTTCACATAAAACAACATCTCAAACCTATAATTTCTATTTTCAAATCTATACACTACCCTACATCACTCATCATTACTTATCAATCACTATTTTCATATTTTAACCCAATTATATATGTGAAACCCACCATTATCAACTTTATCTACTTAAATATTACTATTTTTAAATTATAATTATCTAATGGGACCCACCAACTATAATCTTACAAATATAATATTATATATTCAAATTAAAATATTGAAGTGGACCCCATCACTACCAACTTTTCAATTATTATATACATAAGATAATATTTCAAAACTACTCAAACCAAACACAATCTCATTTTCAACCCTACATAAAACACATTTCAATTCATTCATCCAAACACAATCCCAATTTCCACACAAAACCAATAAATTCTCAAAATTCTATTTCCAACTCCTTAAACCTGAAATGGACCATGGAAACATAAACAAACAGCCCTAAGGTGTTGACAAGTGTACCAAATTGTTCGAGGTAAAGACATGTGGCAACTTGTTTTTTCTTTTTAGTATATAAGGTTGATTGATTATGTTAAGTTGTTAAGTATGAGAAATTGAGATTATAAATTTATACAAGTTTTTATTTCATGTTAATTTATAAAAATTATTAGTTAATTATATTTGTTCTATAGAAGGACAATTGCCCAAATAATAGACTATTATTGTATTGTAGATGTTATTAAGTTTAGAATTTTGGATAGTAGCACATATTATAGTTTTAGTTTTTATTTTGAGACTACACTAAAAAGAGATTACAAGTCTAGAAGTATATCCGTTTGGTGATTTCTATATTGATTTTTTTTTTCTTTTTTTTCCCCAAATTTGTATGTTTTATTTATGGCTAATCTCCGAATCTCCGTCTCGAACCGAACTGTCTCGTCCCGTCCCATTAGAACCGAATCTCCATCCTGAACCGTACCGAAAGTTGGGTATGGTTCGGGACGGACATTTTTTTCTATGCTTCGGAACTGGAGATTTATTTTCAGAATCTCCGAACTTCGGGACGATTTTGGAGATTTCCAAATCTCCGAACCGTCCTGTACCGTGCACACCCCTACCACCAAAGCAACAATTATAGAGAACAAAAGAGAGAAAAGTTATTCACTTTCAAACCCTACGACGCAGACAAAATCCTATCATCGAGTTGGTCGGGCGATATCACAACCAACCCGACCCTATCACCGGGTTGGTCGGGCGATCCACCATGCCAAAATAGTTTTGACATCTCTAGTGGAGGTCTTTTTTTTTTGCTTTATGGAAGGCTCACAACTTATCAAATCAAACTCGGTAGTAGCCCACATCACAATATTTTTGGCATTTTTCGGGCTTTGAAATGTTCTGTGCCTCATAGTCACGCAAGTTGAGTTTTAAGACATCAAAAATCAATGATATATACGCCACCCTTTTTTGGCTGAATGTTTTTTAATTTTTCGTTTTTAGGTCACTTATGAAGAATTTCATTTTTATTTTAATTCCAACGTTAATGGACTGTATTTTTTATGTTTGGAAAGGAATGGCTTGTGTTTGAAAGATCTGAAAAATGAATCTATTAAGGTAGACATAAAGTAATTTGGAACTATCAACTGATCTTTAAATGAGTTAAATCTTTCCAGGACGAGTTTAGATAACGTTGAAGAGACTTTTGAGAATTTTTTGTAATATAGCATAAGTTAATAATTAGTAAATGCTTTGAAAAAGGTGGAATGAATTAATGCGTTGTAGGTAGGAGATGAAATAGCTCAATCAAAATCCAAACCCCAACTGGCCTCATTATTGTATTATTATAATTCTAAGTTATAGTTCAACATCTTGCCTTGTACTCGGTTATGGGCTGGTCTATTCTTAGTCATGTCCAAGACTCCACTCAAATTCTAATCATTGTAGTTTTGTTAGAGCCGGCAAAATTGACTCAATTCTATGGACTAGATTAGCTAGCCCACATAGGCTAGATTGTGCTTCATTTTTAGGAGTTCAAAAGATCGGGTTCACTTGGACTAAGCCAAATATCCCAAATCCCGTCAGGTCGGCTAGCCCAATACAAGGATGGATTGTGCTTCATTTTTAGGAGTAAAACAAAGATTGGGTCTACTTTGGACCTGGCCAAATGGCCGAAAGCCCGAGTGGCACGATACAATTTTAGCATAAAAATGGGTTTTGGGTTGCGGTGGGTTAAAAAAAATGGTGGTCCCATAGATTTTCGGGCCAAACCAAGCCAATTTAATGTGTTGGTCCGATTATTTGCCAATTTGTTTTTGCAGTTAAATGTACAATTGATGTACTAAACTTAAAATATATCTTCTACTCATCTGCTTCAAATTTTGCACTAAAATAAATATTCTTTCTTATTACTTGATTTGTGTCTACAACAACAATTTTATTTCAGCAACTAATATAACAAATTATTATATGTATATAGTTAAATAAATAATATATTTTATATAATAATATAACTTGTAGCAAATTAAATATTATGTCCCAAAAAATTAAATAATTAGTAATAAGCTCTTATAATCATTTAATTAACATAAAATAGTTGATTAATACGATAACAATTAAACATGATAGTAAATTACATATATTAACAAAAAAAGTAAACATTTAAAAACTAAATTTGAATAGGGAAGGAAAGAATCTGCTGCTAGCCCATATTTATCTGCTCAAACTACAGTCTACAGACCGAGTTTAGAAAGAAAGTTTTATTCAGAAGCTTTTTATATTTGTTAAAAGTCCCAACAAGATTCATATGATTAGTGTCAAACACGAGTCAAAAGAATGATCAGAAAGTTCCTTAGCATTTTGTCTTCTATCAATCTAAGAGTTAGATATAATTAAATTCCTGCTTGAAATAATCTCATTTGATTTTACCAATCTTAATTAGAAAATGTTTTAACTTTGAACATGCTATTGCAATTCACAACTCAAGATACAAGTTAATTACAAAATGTAGCATCTTTCACAAATTCAGTACAATATACACACAAAATCCTATTAACATGCTGGACTTTTGCCACTTACAATTTCCAGTAAATGCCAAGTTTGTGCAAGATGCCAGAAACCACTGCCCAGAATGTTATTTCAGCAAATATTACATACAATAGAGTCCCCACTCTCTCTGATTTCCAGACATCATTAAAAACATGCTGCTGAATCCAGTTCACCTGGAAAATAACATAAACGACGAATATTGAGCATACAATGTCGAAAAATCAGATTGTTTTATAAAGAAATGTCTTCAGTTGTACTCACCAGATTGTTATCTGGATTCTTGAAATACCATCCATTTATGAATGCTGCAAAAATCCCCTGAGCCGCCATAACGAAAACCAGCATCGCGTTCATTCCGATCCATTCCAAGAACAAAAATGGCGTCCGCATTCCCCAAACATCAATCTGCACACACCAGAATTATATTTAGGGAGTGTTTGCAATCACTAAGAAAACAGTTTTTAGTATTTGCAAATGCTAACTCGATTCTACTTCATTTAATCAGAATCTAAAAGTAGGGAGACGAGTGCTTTAGATTTCTGATTCTGCTTGTGGTACTTTTACAAATAAATAAACAATTTTACAACTTTTTCACCAAACATGATTTTATTTGCAAAAATTAACAACTTCTGATCCTCAACTACTTTTTTACTTCTGCTATAATAAATCACTTCTTCTAAAAGCAGAAGTTTACCAATAGGTAGAAGGCAGAGAAAACAATGCCAGCTGCACCAGCAGTGAAACAAACATAGCTGAAACTATAGAGTTGCTTGTTGATAGGAATACCTGAAATACAGAAAACATGCTTATTAATTTCTACAACCTGATATTCTTTTTGTGCAAAAGACAACTAGTTTTGTTACCATCTGTGAAATGAAGAATTAAGGCCACTATTAGTAAAACAACCGCCATAGATAACCATTGCTTGAGCCGTTCGGCATGGCCCTGCAAAGCACATATGTTCTTATTGTAAACTACGCATAATGTAATCGAAATGCTCAATTGAAACACTTCAAACTTATGATTGTACCAAGGAAATTTTACCTTGAAATGAATCAATACATGGCCATAGTGAATCCCAATGGTGCCAGAAATGATTGCTGAAATTGAGCTGGAGGCAAAATACAAATCCATGTTAAGGGAGAGTTTGCAAATACAAAACAAAAGTGATTGTCAGCTTTTGGCTAAAAAAAGTTGTTTTAAGTGTTTTAAATGCCAACTTAATTTCTAATTATGCATAATGAGAACTAAAAGCGCGAGGGATACTTTAGACTTCTGATTCAGTTTCTTGTTTGACTTTTACAGTCACTTTTACAATTTCTCCACCAAACATTGTCTGGCTTTTAGCTTTTACTTGCAAACACAACCAACTTCTGATTCTCAACTAGTTTTCGTTTATCACTTCCTAAGCATTGCTCAAAACCAAGATTTATTCAGAGGAAAACCTGAGCAACCCTTCGGGTTCAAATGGAGCGCGACACCAAGTAGGCGCATCCTTACGAAACGGACCAGAACCCGGAGAACTAAAAGTGCAAGCCTGCAAATTATATCCAAGAAACAGAACATCGTGAACACAAAAAACATAATACTTTAGGAAATTTATGAACTAAGAATATTACAATTTGATTACTCTTTGAAAATAATAACTATAACCGACCTTTAACCGGGTCCAAACAGGTTGGTTGTACAGATGATTAATACCCCAGACTTGTCTATCCACATAACCAACTGCATTACATGCAGGTCCTAAATGTCCTCTCATCCCACATTTTACCTGTAATAATAATTAGTTAAAAAAGTAGACTCTTTTGCTAACAAAAGAAGTTACTGGCTATAGTAAAAAAAATTGTATAGCTTATTACAGTAAATCTTTCGGGTTTGTCATGGTGGTACACCACAAAACTCCAGTCAGGAACATACAGAGAGAATGTTGTGACCATGTAGACTACAAACGCAACGAATCCGCCGATCCTGAAAACAACAATTCATTACTAATTGAAATACAAAGCAAAAATATAAAGTGATATATTGGAAAAGTTGCTTACCATTGCCATTTATAGGCGGTGAAAATCGAGAAATGACCGGGTTTTAGAGTCGTTGATCTGAGCTTCGTGGTGAGAGTTTCTATTAAAGCCACAACAAAGTATACCAAAGCTATTCTCTGTTTGCAAGAAATGATATGAGGCAGAGAGTCAAAGTACAATTCTAAAAAAAAGTGATTAAAAAAAGCATTTTATCCACCAAACACACGCTCTTTTTAACTTATTCAACTTTTAGCGTATATTTGCAAACACATTCTCAACTACTTTTCACTTCTGACCTGGAGAATGCCAAACCATCGGATTTGCTTCAAGTCGACTCCGTAAGATAAATCATCCGGTGCATGAGAATATCCTCCTGCAATATTAGTGGAAATCCATAACTAAAACATCTAAAAACAAACCAGAAATTAAGTCATTAAACATATCGATAAATACCTTGCAGTAGAATTCCCCAAAAAAGGAGCTTCAATGTCCTCAAAATTATCTTTCTAATTGCAAACTTGACATTCGGAACTCTCTGCAAAATTAACATCGAACGTAATTTTTAGCAACACTCATTCATGAAACTTATATCTCTGGTTTATTTCAATAGAGAATGAATGAACCTTAAGAGCAAGAGCAATAGCCACTCCCACAATGAAGAGGAAAAACGGCATAACAAAATCCGCCAATGTGCAACTGCAACCATTCCATGGCGAATGATCAATACGCGGATATGCCCCTCCAGCATCATCCACGAGCACCATCAACTATATGTGTATTATTACTCATTAGACCTCTAGAACAGTTCATTTATGTGTAATATAAGTATCGTTTCAATATAATCGAAAAAGTAAGTAAATTTCACTTGCAATATCACTATAAGAAAAAACTTAAACTACAGAAAAATCTGTAGGTAAGTATTAAGAAAATTGTAAAGTGTAGGTAAAATCATTGTAGGTAAAATATTTACCTACATAATCTAAAATTGTTGGTAAATATTTACCTACAGAAAAGTTGTCCGTAATTGAAAAATTGTCAGTATCTGTCGATAATTTGTCGGTATAATTTGGGGAAAATTGACATTATTTATTTTGTAGGTATTTTGTAGGTAATTGTAAATTTAGTGACAAGATTATTTATGTCAGTAAATTGGAATTTTTTGTAGTGCATCGTTTCGTACCAC
Organism: Rehmannia glutinosa; assembly: GCA_016081115.2. Classification (NCBI taxonomy): domain Eukaryota; kingdom Viridiplantae; phylum Streptophyta; class Magnoliopsida; order Lamiales; family Orobanchaceae; genus Rehmannia; species Rehmannia glutinosa. Next base: position 3,507,315 of record CM071934.1, on the reverse strand, counting down.
GATTGTGAGTCCTCTAAAGGCATCCAAGGTTGCAACTCTCTTGGTCTTTTGCTTGATCAATGGCTGCTCCTCCGGCTGGTCTGAGGTTGCAATGCTTTTATGCTCGTTCTCGTTGCTGATGTCGTTCGTGCTCTGATGATCGTCGTCTTTGCTCGTAAGTTTTTTGCCGGTTGCTAACCCCTCTTCCAACTTTCTTGGATCCTCCATGAAAAGCTTTACAATGTTGCTATTACCGTATTTCCAACAGCTTGATTATATATAAAAGAGGGAGATAAGGAAGGGACAATATTAAATTCGGACGCCGGCCTTGGTTGGGAGCTTAAAATAGGTCCATGGAGACAGAAAAAGATTCATAACTGGCACATTGTGGCACTCGGACAAATCAAAGGTTATTGTACGAAAAAGACCGTTAACAAGATGTGCATATATGAGGGCGAAATTGAAAATATTTGAGAGAGAACGGACGAGATTGGAAATATTTAGGCAGACAAATAACTTTTATTTAAATATGTAATATATAGATATATGTATTACATAACATAAAAATTTGAGGGTGGCGATGGCCCCTCCAGCCCCCCTTTCGGTTCGTCTCTGATTGGTGGTTGGTGGGCTCTTACTGCTTGTGAGAAATTTTCGAACCTTCCAATCTTTCAAATAAGCTAATACCTTAATTTTGTCCACATTAACTTAAATCAAGGGTCAGGTCCACAATTCACAATCAATTTATAAATGATCAACCATATGGTTGCAAATTACAGGATGAAGTTTTAAAAGTTTTGTGCCATAACAGGATGATTTTCCATTGAAGTGTGATGTAAGGAATATTCTAAGATTATAAAATTTGGAATATTCAAGGTCCAAAAAGTCACAAGCTGGATGTTTGTGCCTGTTCTTTTCTCAATAAGCAGAATCTTAATGCCTTGAACCCAGATAGACTATTTTTATTTTTTTTTATTTTGCAATAGGCAAATATTCTGCACTTTTAAAATCAATGATAGGAAACTATATGGACATGAACGTATGTGTCTGTTTTCATCCCAACAGGGAATATTTATCCATTAATCAATCAATAGTCATATAAATTTTAGGGATAACTACAAAAACACCCCTGAGGTTTAGGCTAATTACAAAAAAAAAAGAAGTTATTTCAAAATTACAAAATAACCCCTCAAATTTTTTTTTGCCTTAAATTTAAGAAGGTAACTGTAATATTTATATGACTATCAAGGGGGTTTCTGAAATATTTTTTGTTTACGAAGGGAGAAAATATAAAATAGAATCAACTCATGAAGTTTTTTGCAATTTTTAAAAATCACTTGGTTTTTTTTGTAATTAGCTCGAACCTCAAGGTTTTTTTTTGCAATTATACCTAAATTTTATTATTATTACGGTGGCCACAATTTTTGGTTGCATTGTGTCGTTAATTTTAGTGGTAAGAACTTGGGAGTTTTATGAGGGAGATATCTACAGAACGGTCAAAGAGGAGGCAAAGAACATCCAGCATGAATTTGATTTAGGGGTATGAGGAATTGTAGACAGCTTTTCGTGACAAAAAAAAGTTAAATTACAAAAACTACCTTTGAGATTTTGTCTAATTACAAAAAAACTCAGTTATAGTTCAAATTACAAATACCCTTGACATTTATTTCTCTTCACAAATTACAAGCCTGAGCGTGATTAATAAATAGGTTTATGTGTATAACTATATAAGTCGAATCTAGAAAATACAATAATAGGAAAGTTGAAATTAAATTAGATTTGTTTGGCACAATATAATTAATCATAAATAAATAAAATTAATAATTAATAATTGATTTATTCAGTCAGAATTTAATTCATCAAAAAATATTTGCAAGAGTATGGTGATTTTGTGTAGATCTCCCCAGTGTGAAAATAAGGAAGTGGAAGTTGCAATAATGCAACATAGTAGTACACTTATTAACTCCCCAGATATGAATAAAAGGAATGGACAGGTGGAGACAGGATCGATAACTAATTATTGCAAGGTAGGTAAAGACAGGGGATAAGATAGGACTTTCTAAAGACTTTGATGTCCAGAGCTTTGGTGTTCGATTCCCATTATCCTTTTTCATCTCTGAATTTGTCTTGAGGGGAAAAAAAAGTCCAGATGAATTTATAATAAAACCAATCATTATTAATACATCCTCTCATCAATTTTAAAAATTAACTATATTGGATTTGGTAATTACGTTGAGAGTTGAAATTTTTAAAACATTTTATAGTAGTTGAGATTATGTTGATATATTTTCATTGAGATTATAGTTTTCAAAAATAAATAAATATTCAAAATGTGTTAAAAAGATAAAAATTTTAAGTTCAAAACTCAATTGGATGGCTCGTGTTTATTGGATGGACCTAAGAGTAGACAAGCCCTTAACGGAGTACAAGTCTAATGTTGTACCATGGCTTAGAATATTAATGCAATAATGAGGCCAATATGGGTTTGGAATTTGATAGAGCTATTTCAACTCCTACCTAAAACGCAATAACTCATTCCAACCTTTTTCTAAACATTTAATAATTATAAACTTATGCTCTCTTACAAAAAAAAATTCTCAAAATCTCGTCAACGTTATCTAAATTCATCATAGAAAGTTTTAACTCCTAGATAGTACCACATTATTTTATACCTACATTAGTAGATTCATTTATCATATTTTTCTGAATTAAAAAAATTATAACGAAATTTTCTTAATAAGTGACATAAAAGAGAAAATTTGTGAACCATTATGCGCAAGGTCAGACCATATTGGGCCTATCTAAGGCAGTTTTTCCCTGCATTTCTATAAGAAATTGGTTCCACGACTTGAATCCATGACCTTCAGGTCACATGACATTAACTTCATTGTTGCTCCGAGCCTCGCATTTCTTAATAAGTGACCTAAAAGTAAAAGAAAAATTGAAAAACATTCAGACAAAAAAGTTGTCGTATGTATATTGATTTTTGATGTCTTAAGCTCAACTTGCGTGACTATGAGGCACAGAAACATTTCAAAGCCCATAAAATGCCAAAAATACTGTGTAGTGGGCTACTGCCGAGTTTGATGATAAGCGGTGAACCTTTCAAATCGAAAAAAGACCCCCCAATTTTGACTGGGAAACTGACATAGTAGTCGAAGACTCGAAGTCTTTTCAGTTACCTGTCAGCAAAGAAAACTAGGGCCTCGTTTGTTTATGTTTACAAGGGCCAATTTCTAATTTCCAACTATTCATAGAAATATAATCATGTTTGTTTCTAAATTTTCCAGTGGAAATTGAAGAAAACGTGAGCACCATTGCAATTGAGAGAGAGAATATAAATTTGGAGGGAAAATATTATTTCAACAACATACTGTAGTTGTGTACAAAGTGTCTTATTTATAGTTGGAAAAGGAAGGAAAAAGCGTAAAAGGAAAATAGCAACTTTCAGCAACTAACTGATTCAACCACCACTATGACCACCAATACCAACAGCCCCCCCTCAAGTTGGGCTGTGGAGAAAATCACGCAAGCCCAACTTGGACACCAGACCACCAAACAAACCAACACCCAAGGCTTTAGTAAAAAGATCGGCCAGCTGAGAGTGAGAAGGCACTTTATGAGGAGAAATGAATCCTGCCTTGAAGTGATCACGCACAAGGTGACAATCGGTCTCTAAATGCTTAGTCCGCTCGTGAAGCCGGGTTGGCAGCGATGTGCAAAGCCGCTTGATTATCACAATAGAGAGGAATAGGAAGAGAGATAGGGACATCAAGATCGGTGCAATATAGCTTAGCCATTCTAACAGCTCAAACCGTGGCCCCAAGGGGCCAGATTCGACCTCCGCAGAGAACGGAGGCAGGTAAGAACAGCTTCTTGGTCTTCCAAGAGACCAAAGCACCCCAAAAAAATATGCGAGTAAACCAAGAAGAGAAAGGCGTCAAGTATCCCCACAAGAGCGTCCAGTCGGCATCACTATAGGCAACCAAGGAAAAATCTGAGTGTGCTGGATAGAAAAGGCCCTGTGAAGGACAACCCTTCAAATAGCGAAGAACATACATACCGCTTGCTCCCAATGAGTGTGGAGAGGATTATTAACAAACCGACTAAGTTGTTGAACACGATAAGTAATATCGGGCCTTGTAAAATTTAAGTAGAGTAATCGACCAACCAATCTTCTATATTGTTCGGGATCTTTGTAAGGGACTCCTCCCCGCTATTCAACTTGAGACCCCGAGGAAAAGAGCGATTCTTGTGCTTGCAATCCAACATCCCAACATCCTTCAAAATGTCTAAGATGTACTTTCTTTGATTAAGATAAGTACCGAGAATCACTTCTAGCTAGCTCCAACCCCAAAAAAATACTTTGCCTCTCCAAGATCTTTAATAGTAAGCAAGTCGTGAAGATAAGTTTTAAGAGTGTCATATCCTCGAGACGAGATCCGTGAGAAGACATCATCCACATAGATCACCAAGGCAAGAAAAGAATCACTGAACACTTCACAAACAAACAAAGATCGAAGTTGATCGAGTGAAACCAAACTCCAATAGTTTCCCACAAAGCTCAAAGATTCCATCGCTTACTGCTTTGTTTTAAACCATACAAACTCCTCTTTTTAGGTGGCACACTTGCCTGTTTTTCTTTGCGCTTTAGTGTACCCTTCGGGAGTAGTCATATATATAGCTTCATCCAAGTAACCATGAAGAAAGCGCATTATTAATGTCTATTTGAGACAAAAGCCACCCTTTGCTGCAGAGCAATGAGAAATGATTGTGGCCAATTTTGCCACGGTGAAAAACTATCCACGTAGTCCACACCATATACTTGGTTGTAACCCTTGGCTACCAACCGAGCCTTATAACGCTCAACGGTCCCATCGGCTTCATCTTAATTTCGTACACCCATTTGCACCTAATAGGTTTCTTACCCGCAGTAAATTTGTGAGGTCCAAGTATCATTTTCTCAAGGCATGCAACTCCATGTTGCATAGCCTCAACCCAAAGAGGTCGAGTGCTACACACTGTGCATAGTTATGAGGCTCCTGCAAGTGTCGTAAATTACCCAAAAAAAGAGAGATATGCGATCTTAAAACAAGGTGACATTTGTATAAGGATAAGTATGAATAGGATATGGAACACTGCAGGTGGAAGAAGTTTGAGAAGTAGTAGCTTTGTGCAAAGTGATCACTAGCCTGATTGAGAACAAAATCGACATCCAAGAAGGTTTAGTGGATACTCGGTACTCCTCCTAAGAGGATGAGGAGAAGGGCAATCAGGGAAGCGTAGTGATAATAGGCGAGTAGAAGGATGAGAAACAACGGGAGGATCGGATCGGTGGAAGGAGTAGGATGTGTGAACAAAGGAGGAGAAGGACCAGGTACATCGTAAATAGACACCTTTTGGAAGGGAAATTGATCTTCCACAAACACAACATCCCCGAAACCAAGAATTCCCATGATCCAAATCAAAAAGTTTATAGCCCTTTTTCCCTTGTTCATAACCCAAGAACACACACTTTAAGGCTCGAGAGTCAATTTGGACTTATGAGGAGTAACATTAGAGGCATATGCTGACAACCAAAAGGCTTGAGGATAGAGTAGTCGGTGCTGTTTATAGAGAAGCTCATAAGGTGTTTTCCATTGGATAAGCTGAAGAAGGAATCTGTTAAGAATGAATGTGGCCGTGAGTAAAGCAAAGGGCCAAAATTTAGAAGGGTTTAAGGGAATGAAACATGAGTGCCCCGCCCATATCAAGGAGTGTTCTATGCTTCCTTTCAACTACCCCATTCTTTGGGGTGTGTACACACAGTTCTTTGATGCAATATCCCATGAGTATTAAACAAAGCAAAGACACTCTTTATTAACAAATTCCAATCCATTATCACTACGGATGCTCTTGATGGGAACCCCAAGGCGAGTTTTGACAAGTAAAATGAATTTTTCCAACATGGAATGAACTGCGATTTATGGTGCAAAAGGAAAATCCGGTGGCACGATCAAGTCATCAACAATAGTCAACATATAAGGAGTATTAAGTAAAGATGCAATTTGCATATGGACCCCATATGTCAACATGTATGAGCTCAAACATACAGAGGCATGAGTTTCACTCAAAGGGAAAGATAACCTTGTCTGTTTAGATTTATGACAAACTTCAAGAAGATAGCAATTGCTTTTAGGTTTTATTACGGGTAGAATGCAAGAAAGGTAAATGAAAGATGCGAGTGGGGAAGCATGTCCCAATCTATTGTGCCGTAGAGTATGTCTTGTGATCCGGATGAGTAGGAATTACATTGTGACAAGTGGAGTAAGAAGAAAGATATGTAGAATTACAGATGTAAGATGTATAGCTTTCCAATCACTTTGCCCATGGCCACTATCTCCTCGATCTGCAGTCCCGCAAAACACGATAAGAAGGATGGAAAGTACATTTTAGTGAAGAAGGCGAGTTAATCGAGAGGAGATAGGAGATTGTATTTGAAACTAGGTATATGAAGAACATCGGTGAGTGTGAGTTTTGGGTGATAGTAACTTGGCCTTCATGAGTCACCAATTTAGAAGTACCATCGGGAAGATATACAAAGAACTTGAGAGCAAATAGGTGTAATATGAGACATGATATCCCGATTAACACACATGTGTCTACTAGCTCCAGCTCCGAGTATCCAATCCGCCTCACCAATACCTCCGGATATAGTTATAGCATATTGATCATGATTATGAGAACTCATACCGCATACTCCACAAAATGTGCATAATGCATAGGTGTATCAACGGCAACCACAAAGTATCTCCAGATATATGTTGTGTAGACATGATCTTAGCTTGACTCTGTTTAATGATATTAGATATATCATTGAGTCATGTAGACTCTTCCAGGCTCATCTACACATCCTTTAGGGCTCATATATGTGTTAGCATCTACATGATTCACCACAGATCTATTCCTCTCGCTCCTTGAATTGCTTATACCAATCGGGATATCCGTGTAACTTGAAACATTTACTCTTCTCATGTCCATGAATCGACAATGTGAGCAAAACAATTTTGCTTTCTCTTCCTTGTTTTACGAGGAATTCCCCTTCCTCTCCTCGGGGACCAATTCCCAAACATTCCATCCAAGATTGTTCTTATGAGGTGCACCTCTCCCTACACCAACATGATTTAGAGAACATGTTTGCATTCTCGGATACCTCGGGAAACAATACGAACGTGCCTTTGTTTCTCCACACTCAAAAGCATCGAATAAGCTTTATTAACCGTAGGTAGTGGATCAGCAATAGAATGCGGTTCCGACATGGTCATAACTTTCATTAAGTCCCATAAGGAATCGCATCAACTTAGTATGAAGATCCATATCCGTTTGAATCTTATAAGCACCACGGGTGCACTCCTAAGAAGATTACTAGGCTAGCATACTCATCCCAAAGTTTCTTCAATTTTGTAAAATATGTCATAATCGAAAAAGAGTACCTTGAGTCACCGTAGCAATCTCTTTCGCAGAATCGATCAAGAGCGGTCCATTGCTTTCCCCAAACCGTTGAGCTAAATCGTCCCCAAAGTTCCTTCGCGGAATTTGCATAAATGAAGGATTCGGTCAATTCCTTCAAATCGAGTTCAATAACCGGTGATAACCATCCAATCAACTTTCTTCCAAGCTTCAAACTCCGTTGTATCTTCAAATGAGCTTTACTTCTTCCATTCATGAAACCGATCTTCGTTTTAGCTCGAGTGCAATGATCATGGATCTCCGCCATGAATAGTAGTTAGCACGGTGAGAATATTCAAACGAGTACCGATCCAGGATGATCCGAGCCGTGAAGGTGAAGTGATTCATCAATTTTGACCACCACCTGGTTCGCACTCTGCGCACTTCCTTTACCAGCACTCATCATCATCCTCGTTGTCATCAAAGAATTAAATTCCATGAGGTGTGCTTCGTGTTGTTCATCTCAAGTTTCACCAGATCGTAGATTCAAAAGGTTGGCTCTGGATACCATGAAGAAAACGTGAGCACCATTGCAATTGAGAGAGAGAATATAAATTTGGAGGAAAATATTATTTCAACAACATCTCGTAGCCGTGTACAAAGTGTCTTATTTATAGTTGGAAAAGGAAGGAAAAAGCGTAAAAGGAAAATAGCAACTTTCAAAGAACTAACTGATTCAACCACCACTATGACCACCAATACCAACAGAAATCATCATTTTCATTTTCCAATTTTCACATAAAACATCATCTCAAACCTATATTTTTAATTTCCAACCCTATATTATATCCTACATCACTCATCAATCACTTTCTCACATTTTCATTCAATTATACATGTGGGACCCTCCATTACCAACTACATCTACTTAAAATATTACTATTTTTTAATTATATAAATTTAATGGGACCCACCTACCTACAATCTTCCAAATATAATATTATATATACAATTAAAAAATTCAACCACTATCAACTTTTCAAATTATTATATACATAAAATAATATTTCAAAACTACTCAACCAAACATAATCTCATTTTCAAACTTATATAAAACCCATTTTCATTCTCTCATCCAAACATAATTCCAGTTTCACACTAAAACCAATAAATTCTCAAAATTCTATTTCCAACACTAAACCTGAAATGGTCAATAAAAACATAACCATATAAGGCCTAGGCGTGCTACATTGTCTGTTGTGGACCATTAAACCCAATTTTAATCCATCACTAATCACATTTGGGCCAAAATCATTATTTTGTGGCTAATCATGAGCTGTCTGATTGTTTTGTACTTTTGATTGGAAAAACACGGTGGATAAAAACTCCAATTGCAGATACTATTACTAGTGCATCTTTTTTGCGTCAAAGGGTTTGAAAGTCTCTTTATTTTCTAGAAATACCGGTACATCTAATTATTCCCTAAATACATCTACACACATTGGATTTTAAGTGTTAATTCATACAAGTCTTTTACAATCCAAATATTAGTTAGCTAATTATTTTTCACTCAATTAACAACTAAGAAGTTATTCAAATGAATGGATTGTAATGATTCAGTTCTAAATTAGAAAAATATGAACTGTAGAGGTTTATAACCTAGCGATATCAGCATTGTATTATTATTTCTGTCTACTATATATATGTTAAGAAATAACTCTCATTGATTTCTCAAAAAAAAAAAAAAAAAAACTCTCATTGACCTCGGGCTTTACAAAATGCGCGAGGGAGAACGAAAGTAACATTTTTGTTTGTGTTTGAAAACGAATTTAACATTATTCTCCAGAGGCATACGCGAGCTGGTGAAGATTTTGTGGAAATTTATACTGAATAGCATCTGTGTGAATTTGATTCGGGGATAGTATTATTAGATTGGTGGTCCAACATAATTGTTCTCTTTACCTGAGAGAACTTTGTTGTACATCATCATACCCCATCAGAATACTGGTCAATGCGTGTACATCCCACGATTTACCTGGACTGCACATTAGAATAAGGGGTTGGAGTTGTTGTCCCCATACATAGTCAAATATAAGCCTGTAAGTTGAATTATAAAAAAAAATGAATAATTTTACTGAAATAGTGAAATCATATACGGTTGTATTGGTTAAGTGTTGTTAAATGTTGTATATTATCCTTTCAAAAAAAATGTTGCATATTATATTTGTGTGCCACGAATAATTTAAATTAATAATTATTAAATATATTGATAATAAGGGAACCTATAGTCATTACAGTAAAATGTGAACGAGGTAAACCTTAGGGCTTGACACAATAGTCTGCAAATCATACCAATCACGTAAACAGCAATGTGACAAGCTCGCCTGAGTAGTGTTGAGGTGGAGATAAATCATAGTGTGGGTAAATCTGAAATTTAGACACGATAGCCTACAAACAAAACCATCTAGGTAAACCCCACAGGGTAAGATAAACCACAATGCGACAAGTTTGACCAATTAAAGCAAAGATAGAGGCAAATCTCAATGTGAAAGACTACCAAATAATACATAGGTAGAGATTCGAATTTGAAGCCAAAAGATTGACATTCGCCCTCAAGAACTCACTCTACGCTACCTGGCCTTCCCTTTAAGAGCATAATAATAAATATAATAATTGTGTAATATAATGATGTTGATCTATAATGAGTCTTATTTAATCAAAAAATAAATTTATTTTACGAAAATTAAGAAACAAACACAATCTTACACACTCAATACATTTGCCGCTTTAAATTCCCTTCTCCCACTCTTAAAACAAAACGTCAGTTTCTGTCACACATCACAGCATTATAGTATAACTTCAACACTCTCTTCGCTCCAAACTACATTCCTATCCTTTAAACAAAATCCAACCTCTGCCAGAAAGATAATAAACACCATGGTCGCGGCGGAGCTCAGCCGTAGTAGCTGCGGCGCCACAAGAACCCTCGGCCTACAAGTAATCACCAGCCGATGGTTCATGGTCTTCGGTTGCCTCCTAATCATGTCAATGTCCGGCTCCACATACATCTTCGGCATCTACTCCAACGACATCAAAACCTCCCTCGGCTACGACCAGACAACCTTAAACCTCATCGGCTTCTTCAAGGACCTCGGCGGCAACATCGGAATCATATCCGGCGTCATCAACGAAGTCACGCCGCCGTGGGTGGTGCTCGCCATAGGCGTCACCATGAACTTCTCCGGCTACTTCATGATATGGCTCGCCGTCACCGGCCGCATAGCCAAGCCCCAGGTGTGGCAGATGTGTCTGTACATATGCATCGGCGCCAATTCTCAGACATTCTCAAACACCGGCGCGCTGGTCACATGTGTTAAGAATTTCCCGGAAATCAGAGGAATTGTAATCGGCTTGCTTAAGGGGTTCACCGGCTTAAGCGGCGCGATTATAAGCCAGCTTTTTCATGCCTTTTACGGGCATAACTCGAAGGCTCTGATTTTCCTTATAGCTTGGCTCCCGGCGGCGGTTTCATGCGTTTTTCTAAGAACTGTTCGGCTTATGAAAGCCGATAAGCAAGAAAATGAGCTGAAAATGTTTTACCATCTTCTCTATATATCGCTTGGTTTAGCTGGTTTTCTCATGATTCTAATTATCCTCCAAAACGGCACCGTTTTCAGCAGAGCCGAATATGCAGGGGGTGCTAGTGTTGTTCTAATTCTCCTCTTCGCCCCACTCGCTGTAGTCATTAGAGAAGAATTCAAAACCTGGAACACCAAAAAATCAACAATAAACAATCCCAATCCGTCTCAATTAAAAGTAATCACTCAAAATCCGCCACCAATTGAAATTCCAGAGCAAAAACCACCGCCGCCGCAGGCGGCGGCGGAGGCGGCTCAACCGGTCCCATGGTGGAGAGATGTTTTCAAACCACCGGAACGAGGCGAGGACTACAACATACTGCAAGCCGTTTTCAGCATCGACATGATTATACTATTCACCGCCATAACATTCGGAATTGGGGGAACTTTAACCGCGATTGACAATTTAGGGCAAATCGGCAAAGCCCTAGGCTACCCAACAAAAAGCATCACCACATTTGTTTCATTGGTGAGTATATGGAATTATCTCGGCCGAGTCGCCTCAGGTTTTGCTTCTGAATTTTTTTTGGCGAAATATAAATTCCCTCGTCCATTAATGTTCACCATTGTTCTTCTTCTATCCTGCACCGGCCATCTTCTGATTGCGTTCGGAGTCCATAATTCTCTCTATTTTGCTTCGGTGATTATGGGGTTTTGCTTCGGAGCTCAATGGCCGTTGATTTTTGCGATAATTTCGGAAATATTTGGTTTGAAGTATTACTCCACGTTGCATAGTTTGGGCGGGGGAGCTAGCCCCCTTGGGGCTTATATTTTCAATGTTAGGGTTACAGGATATTTGTATGACAGAGAGGCTATGAAGCAATTGACTGCAAAAGGGCTAATTAGGAAAGAAGGGGAAGATTTAACCTGTGTTGGGGTGCACTGTTACAAGCTTGCTTTTCTGATTATCACAGCGACGACGCTGATTGGATGCTTTGTTTCTTTCATTTTGGTGATCAGAACAAGAAAGTTTTACAGAGGGGATATATACAAGAAGTTTAGAGAGCAACAGATTTCAGAAAGCTGAAATAAAAAAAGAAATCTGGAAACAGGGCTCTCTGTTTCTGATGCATGTATGAATGGCCATGGGCCATTTAGTTTAATCATTTTCTCTTTTGCTTATGAATTAGCTACGTAGAAAATAGTTTTTTTCTATAGGAAGAAGGAATAAATTAACATACATTCTATTATATCACGAGCTGATCTGGTGTAAGTTGTAGTTTTATCATTTAGAGGTAATTAAACTTGCATGGGTAGTTAGTTCCTACACATTCCCACATTTAGGAAGTGTTTGCAAATACTAAAATAAATGATTTTTCAACTTATAGGGGAAAAAAATCACACTTTAGTATTTGCAAATGCTAGCTTTCGTTTCTGCTTGTACCGCTTCATTTATTTATAACTAAAAACAGGGAGATGGATACTTTTGATTTTTGGTTTTGCTTTCAGTTTGACTTTTATACAGTAATAGAACAATTTCACAACTTCTCTACCAAACATTATGTCTTGATGTAATTAATTCTCAACTTCTATTTTCAAACATTACCAATTTTTGATTCTCAATTATTTGTTGCTTCCGGGATAATAAAATCATTTCCTCTTAAAACAGAAATGTTTGAAATAACTCCCTTGCGCTTGTATAGTGAGTGAGTAAATATGAAAACAATGTATCCAAGAAATTGCTGGAAATTTGTTCAAACTTCAAAATAGGGGATATTCAAAATCCTCATTGTAATAACTCTTGCTGCCCACTATTCCATCTCCAGACCCCACAATGATTAATAAGCTAGGAAATGGAGTAACAACTAGCTTCCAATTAAGGACCATCAATATTTATTTCTTGTTTCTTGTTTCACCCCAATTTCCATTCATCAACCAAAAATCAGAATCTAAAAGTATGGAGATAATGAGATGAATGTTCTACATTTTTAATTCTATTTCTGGTTTAACTTTTACAAATAATAAGTACATTTATGACTTTTTCACTAAATATCATCAACTTCTGATTCTATTTACAAATACTACCAACTTGTGATTTTCAATTACTTTTACTTATGTTACAATAAATCAATTCTTCAAAAACTAGGAGTTTTTGTAAACATGTCATCGCACTTTTTCTAAGGACAGAAAAACATTAAGAGCCTCATAGGAAGGTGCGTATCCTTGGGGAAATTGTTAAAATGTAGTAAAAATCAAAACAAATTGTCTAAATGTGGTAAAATTATAGTTGTTCGTGTATTTGCTCGGTGGCGCATACTCTAACTGCGCCAAACAATGTGCGCCAGCAACATTTATTGGGGTGGAGTGGGGTGGGGGAGGGGAGGGGGGGGGGGGGGGGCTGAAATAGGGGAGGGTAGGGGTTGAAGGTGCGCCACCCAAACAAACTTTTTGGGGGAGGGGGAGAGGGTGGTGGTTGGGGGAGTTGGGAGTAGGGTGGGTGGGGGTTATTTTAATATTTTATAAAATAATAGATTGATAATTATCCCATGTAATTAGTTTATACGTAACTTTTTCGTTTTTTATCTGTTTTTAACTTGTAATATATCAAATTAATTATTTTTTTACGATCTTCAATTTGACATTCATATTGCATATTTTTGTAAGAAGATAAATACGTAATCATAAATTGGTCTCGATTTGAGAAGACTATTCTTACGCGATACACGTATACATAACCAAATGTTACAACCTCAGTGTAGAGACCACGGGTACAAATGATCCCTTGGGCCATCACGACTTTCTGGTGGTCAACCAACACATTGAAAATTGCAATAACCACAAATATCATCAACCTTAATGATACTTTCTTCACCTGATAATCAAACTATATATATAGCTCTAATTAATATATTTTGTTTTTTGATCGGTTCTAATTAATATATTTTGTGTGTGTGTTTGTTGAATGGCCAAGTAACATTTTTTTTTTTTTTTTTGAGCATGAATGGCCAAGTAACATTGATGTTGTGCCAATTTATAGAGTTATGGGGCGTATTGCTTATCCAATTATTTAAGCTGAAATATGTTAATTTATAAATAAGCTTATAATGCGTGCAGATAGTGGTGTCTTTAAAATTTAGTATTGAATCTTTTCTTTTTTAGTACAATTACAAAGTTCTGATAGGGGTGGGACGGGTAAAATTTGATCACAGGTCAATAACCTGATTTACAAATGCTCAAGTCCTGATAGGGTAAAAATTAGAAATATTGTCGAATTCTAAGTACTATACGTGTATCGCGCAAGAATAACATTCTCACATCGAGACCAATTTATGATTACATATTTATCTTCTTACAAAAATATGCAATATGGATGTCAAATTAAAGATCGTAATAAAATAATTAATTTGATATATTACAAATTAAAAACAGATAAAAAATAAAAAAGTTACGTATAAACTAATTAAATGGATAATTATCAATTTATTATTTTATAAAATATTAAAATAACCCCGCACCCCACCCCCACCCCCACCCCCAACCCCAACCCCAACTCCCCACTCCCCAACCACCACCCCCTCCCCCAAAAGTTTGTTTGAGTGGCGCACAAAAGAGGTGTGCCACCCATTCAATCCCTAACCCCTCCCCAATTCCAGTCCCCCATCCCCACCCCACCCCACCCCACCCCAATAAACGTTGACGTTGTTGGCTCACATACTGTGCGCCAAAGATATTAAAAAAATGAAAAAGTAGTCTGGCGCAGTTAGAGTATGCGCCACCGAGCAAATACGTGAATAACCACAATTTCCCCCGTATCCTTCCTAATCTATGAGAGGGCTTTAGCTCCCCCATTTTTTTTGAAAATCAATGATTTATATGTATATTTTATTTTAAAATATTAATTTTTAGTACTAAATATTTATTTTTTATTGATTTAGCCTCCCAAAATTACTTAGCCCCCAAACTTACACGTCTAGCTCAACTCATGCTCAGATGTTGTAATCCCAGGCCAGTATCCCGATTCAGGTATCTGGGAAAATTAAGCCATTTTTGAAGAGATTAATTTAATCCCAATTGATTATTCCTCAAATGCCCGTTCAGAAGTTTTTCTAAGTTTTGTGCCATAACGGGATGATTTTCCATGGAAGTGCGACATAAGATTCTTAAATGCAGAATATCCAAGGTCCAAAAAGTCACAAGCTGGGCGTTTGTGTCTGTTCCTTTCTCAATAAGCAGAATCTTAATTTGTGCCTCGAGCCAGATATACTTTTTCTTTCTGCAATAGGCAAAGATTGTGCACTTCCGAAATCAATTATAGAAAAATGCATGGCCATGATTACTGAGGCAAAATAGAATTTGGAGCCTATCTACTTGTTTTCATCCCAACAGGGAATATTTCTCCATGAATCAATAGTCATATGGATAAATACATTCAGACGCTAGGAGCTAAGTGCAATGGTCTAAAGACGTAATGTTAGTGTTTTTTTTTATATTTATTATGAAATTTAAAGACTATCTAACATATTGTATCCCAACAAAAACAACTAACATGAAATGTGGTCATCGGCTGATTAACACTGCTCAAATTTATATCTGGACTGGTATATAAATGGGGAATATACTACACTGACAAAGTCCTTTATCTAGAAAAATACTGCAATTCGTGCTATAAGTGAATCAAAAACGAATAATTTTGTCACATACAAACAATTCACTCGCCGGCTAGAGTAAGATCCAATATTGGTCCATATAACTATACAAAACTGCAAATCCACCACTCAATTAAACCGTGCCCTGAAAAATGTTTAGCAAAGAGAAATGGAGCTTCGAATCGCACGTTCTCTCGGGCCGATGGTTCACGATCTTCGCATCGGTCCTAATAATGTCCGTCAACGGCGCCACATACTTGTTCGGCGTCTATTCAAACGACATCAAGTCCTCATTAGGCTACGATCAGACAACTCTCAACTTAGTAAGCTTCTTCAAGGACTTAGGGGGCAATCTCGGGATTATTTCCGGCCTAATCAACGAAATCACCCCGCCTTGGGTCGTCCTAGCCATCGGTGCAGCCATGAATTTCTTCGGCTATTTCATGATATGGCTTGCGGTCACCGGTCGAACGGCTAGCCCCCACGTCTGGCAAATGTGTCTCTACATATGGATCGGAGCGGATTCGCAGGCGTTTGCGAATACGGGCTCGTTGATCACGTGCGTTAAGAACTTTCCGGAAAGCCGAGGTATTGTTTTAGGACTACTGAAAGGCTTTGTTGGCCTAAGTGGTGCTATTATGACACAGTTGTACCATGCCCTGCATGGGAACAACACTAAGTCTCTTGTTCTGTTCATAGCTTGGCTTCCTGCTGCTGTCTCGGTTGTGTTTTTACGAACGGTTCGAATCGTAAAGGTTTCTAGGCGGCACGAAAAGGATGTTAGAATTTTCTACGATGTACTCTACTCATCACTCGCGCTCGCGGCTTTTCTTATGGTTGTAATCATCGTTGAGAATCGGTTCAAGTTTAAGAGAATCGTACGCCGGAAGCGCCTCTGTTGTTGTTGTTATGCTACTCTTCGCCCCACTTGGCATTATCATCAGGCAAGAATTCTACGAATGGAAGAATAGTAAAAACGGATGTTCGGACGCGAAAATCGTGCCCGAAGACGAAAACACGTTTAATCAACAAACGCCGGTTTCTTGCATCAAAAACGTGTTTAGTCCGCCACCAAGAGGCGAGGACTATACTATACTACAAGCGCTTTTTAGCATCGACATGTTGATTTTATTTATCGCGACGTCGTGTGGGATCGGAGGGACGTTAACCGCAATAGACAACCTAGGACAAATTGCTAAATTCTTAGGGTACAACACAAACACCATCACAACCTTCGTGTCGCTCGTGAGCATATGGAATTATCTCGGGCGCGTAGCCTCTGGCTTCGCGTCCGAGATACTTCTAACGAAGTACAAATTCCCTCGCCCGTTGATGCTCACATTTGTGCTCCTTTTCTCGTGCATCGGCCATCTCCTCATTGCTTTCCCCGTCCCCAATTCTCTCTACGTGGCGTCCGTGATAATCGGGTTCTGTTTCGGAGCACAATGGCCGTTACTTTTCGCCGTCATATCGGAGGTTTTCGGGCTGAAATACTACTCGACGTTGTTTCAGTTCGGCGCTGTTGCGAGTCCTGTTGGGGCTTATGTTCTTAATGTGAAAGTGGCGGGGCATTTGTATGATAAAGAGGCGATTAAGCAATTGGGTGTTAAGGGGCTTGTAAGAAAAGCAGGTGAGGATTTGACATGTTTGGGCGGTGAGTGTTATAAGGTGTCTTTTGTTATTATTACAGTGGTCACATTTTTTGGTTGTTTGGTGTCGTTGGTTTTAGTGGTGAGAACTTGGGAGTTTTACAAGGGAGATATTTATAGAAAGTTTAGAGAGGAGGCTAAGTGTGCCAGTAATGCCATTAATGATGTACATCCGGATGAAACTGGATGAATAACAAGTGTCATTCGGATACATATAGATCACATGTCATTCATCCAGATGGTGGAACAGGAAATCTGAATCCATTTTCGTGACAAATCACATATGATGTCGATATTTTTGGTGGCTTTGCTTGGTTCAAACAGCTTGTGAATTTGCATTGTTGAATTGTGAGTACTTCTGTTAGGACAACAAATTTGCAAGACTGAATTTACTACGCCTATCTAATAATAATTTTTTTTCAAAGATATCATCGGGATCAAAACTTGAAGAAGCCACAGGTAGGTCCTTAGGGTAGTCACCGAGGCCACCGCCTTGGAACCCCGGTTTCGAGAAGCCCCGATTTTACATAGGCCTTTATATATATACATGTTTTATTAAAAATATATATATATATATATATATATGTAAGGGCCTCCAAAAAATTAAAAAATACCAAATGACCTTTTTCTTTAAGATCGTGTTCGTCACTTGACATTAAAGCCATTGTCAACAATAAGATGGGAAAGTCAAGTTAATATTTAGTATCACAACTATAATAACTCAACCTATTGAGATAAGAGAAGCTTCATTTGAATTATCAGTTAGTGAAGATGTCAAAACTAGGAGTGGGATGAATCTTTAGCTATCATATGAACTCGAGAATTTTGAATTTCTACTGGGAAATGACTATATGTTATATTGTTTTTGAACAAAAATTGAATTGGTTAGCAAAAAACTATAATTTAAAGATATGCAAATTGATGTTGCAATAAATAATTTAAAAGGACTGATTTCTTATTTTGAAAAATATAGGGAAAAGATTTAAAATATGTTATGTCATCAGCAAAAGTGATTGCATCTAGGATGGAAATTGATCATGTTTTTCTTAAAAAAACATACAACTCATAGGAAGAAACAATTTGATGAAAATTACAATGAATAGATATCACAATCACCAGAGAAATCTTACCACTGATTATTTTCTTATTGTAATTGATTTTGTTGTTTCATCTTTAAAGAGTATGATAAGGGCTAAAGATAGTTTGGGCCGACCTGACGAGGCTCATGGTATTGGGCCGACCTGGCAAGGCCCACGGCATTGGGCCGACCTGGTTAGGCCCATAATATTGGGTTGATCTGTTAAGCATTAGGCATTGGGCCGATCGCGGGAAGCTTACGGCATGAGATTGACCTAAGGGCTTATAAGTATTGGGCCGATCTCCCTGAGCCCATAAATAGGTGGGGCTTATCATATGGGGCCGACACTGTAAGGCCGAAAGTACGAGTGGTTTCGTATGGATGTTGATAAGGCCGACCAGTATGAGGTCGATTGTGTTAAAGCCGACTGCACAAAGCCCCCGCACGGTTAAAGCGTCTGTTGTTAACCCGTTATATTCTATGGGACTTTGGGGTACAGGTCAGCCCAACCCAAAAGATGTATGAGGTGCTGAGGATGCCTTGGAAATTTTGAGGGGCTTCGCATCAATACATGGGCCCGAGGTGTTGGGAAGCAGGTCGGAGCTATGGTCTTACGAGCGTAAAATTAGGGTTTTTAAGAGATCTAATCCTAATCTAATGATGGCTCTGATACCAAATCGTAACGGAATCCCGGATTTTACGGAAACCCTAATCCTAGCTAAGGTATAAAAGGCCCAAGCCCAGGTTCATTCTAACCTAATCTCATTTTTTACTGTTACATTGTTTTTTTTCTCTCTCTAGCCTTTACTTCCTTTCCAAGACACTGACTTAAGCTTCGGAAAGGGTACGCCGGAGCTCCGGCCCCCCTTGTGCAGGTTTCACGGAGGACTTCGTCTAGAAAGGTGATCGGTGAGGAGAGGTCGTTTTTGGGAGCAACCAGAGTAGATTTGACAATTGAACGTCTTAGAAAATACTTTTGGTTTTTTGTTTAGTCCTTTTGCTTTCAATAGATGAAGATTGCATGAATGTCGTGTTAATTTTCAAGTTGCTCTAAAACATAATGAAAAATCTCATTTGATGTTGATGATTTATTTTATGAATTACAAGTGTTGCAATGTGTTTGACAAAGAAACAAAATCAACTATTAAAGTTATTGAAATTGTAAAAGCGTTGGATTATTTTCCAAATACATCCATTGCTTATAGAGTTTTGTTAACTATACCAGTTACTGTAGCATCATTAGAGAGAAGTTTTCCAAAACTAAAATTGATAAAGTCACACTTGTGTTATGTCTCAAGAAATATTAAATGGGTTAGCAATTTTATGTATTGAAAATAAGGTGTTGGAATTGATTTTGATGATCATGTTGATGATTTTGCTTCTCAAAATGCTAGAAGATCCAATATTTTTCAATGACTATTTTATACTTTTTTTTGTCTTTGTAGGTGTTGCATTTGTTAAATATTCTAGATGATGAAAAAGATGTTTGTTGTTGGAGAGCTCGAAATTTTTCTTATTGTATTTTTTTATAGGGGCCCCTTTCTTTCTTATCACCAAGGGCCCCTTAAAAGTCAGGACCGACCCTGGAAGCCTGGTGATTTGTAGATACCACAGAAGCACTAAACTAAAATTGAATTCTTACAGTTGAGGGTGATAACTATGAGAAAGTCGAACGAAAATATTTTTACAGGGAAACAATCGAGCCTGATTAATAAATGACATAAATTTGTATGAAACAGTCTCATGTATATAGTACATGAGACAATACTATATGTAACTAGAATTTCAACCCAAACCATAGAAAAAATTCATATTTTTTTTATGTTTTGTAGAATCCACTCATGAACTTAAAGTCCATGAGACGGAGCCCTAAAAATAAAAATATATATTCAAAAATATTAATATGTGAGACGGAATCCTAAAAATATGAAATATATATTTAAAAATATTAAAATTTAAACATGAAACATGAAACATGAAATAAAATTCAAATAAAAATTAAAAATTGAACATGAAACGTGAAATATTATTAACCCTATGAATTCAAAGAAAAGAAAAACTAAAGAAAGAAAAGAAAGAAAGAATTTAAAACTTAAACATGAAACATGAAATATTATTAACCCTAACTGAAATTAATTAACTCTAAAAACACTAAAAACTAAAAATGAAACCTAAAAAATAAAAAGAAACATCAAAAAACTTTGCTAAATTGTTTTATTAGCATTCCTAGGTTTCGTCTCACCGTGAAACGGTCTCATACAAGTTTTTGCCAAATATTAAACTGGTTCATTCCATGTAACACAAGTGGCATTCTAGGTCGCTCCAAAAACTCGTTTTATCAACTAAGCTCCAGCAACCAGAACAATGATATATATAAGACACATCACTGAGAATGATGGAAGATATTTTCAGAGACAGGAGAACTGAAATATCTGAACAAAGGATACCAACAGAAAACATTTGTCATAAAGTTGAATGAACATATCCATTAGATATTATGGCCATCAGCAAAATATCCAATACAAAGTCATGATTATAGCAAAACTCTCCATCACTTCATGCGAGGCCTCATTTTTTTTTAACATAATCTAGCACAAGATGTTACAATAAACGAATATACACAGGTGTCATCGAAAAGACGTTTTTTAGGCAAAAGTCTCATTATGCTGCAATTTTGGATGCATCTACATTATAATCAAAGGCCCAGTATTTTATATAAGTGCCATTTTGAGATTAACACTGCACTAAGGGGTTAATAACATTTTTATAACCTCATTACATGGTTACTCGTCTTAAACTAGGAGGTACAAAAGCTATATATGACCTGTAACAAGCTAAAGCTTTTTATAATGTACATACACTACATTACAGATACAGACTACAGTAAAAGTATATACATACTGGAGCAGCTGGTGTGAAGTGAAAAATACATGCATCAAGCAGCCAACCGCAGCAAAGCCGAGTAAAAACGTCTTGAAATTATTACTCCCAACTCATTAACATCTTCCAAACAGTCTCCTCTATCTTTTTATTTGAAACAGAGCTATCGTCCCCTTCATCGAGTAAAACTCTGTAAACTTCCCACTCCCGATCTCCAATCATGTACCTCGCGATTTCAGCCTGTAACGGCAGCAAGATCAGACCGACAATGATTTGAAATCGGAGTGAGAAGGGAATCATATAAAATAATGAAGATTTTATCAATTACATACTACTGTTCTATATCTCCATCTAGAAGTGCCAGTTTTGTCGATAAAAGGAACTATAGGCTTCGCTCACGTTAAGACCGACTTACATTTAACCAAGTCAAGAGAATAAATCTAATGGCCATACTTAAGCTAGTAATGATCTCTGAGTAAATATCACAAAGAACTTCTACTGACTATATTCTGTTATATAAAATTTGGTTAAATTACAGAAACTATCCCCGAGGTTTAGCTTAATTACAAAAGAATCCAGTTATCTTTCAAAAAATTACAAACACCCCCTTGAGGTTTTATATTCACCTAACAAATATCTCCCTATTGAGGGTACAATTTGTAAACTAGAAACAAATATCAAGGGTGTATTTGTAATTTTGAAAGATAGCTGGATTTTTTTGTAATTAGACTGAATCTCAAGAGTATTTGTTATAATTAACCCATAAAAGTTTCTATCTTTATAAGATGCATCTTTAACTTATGCAAAGTATACTTTCAGAGTTGAGAAGTACCGAAAAGATTGGTTTATCCAGCATCTTGAGAGCGAGGGTTATGTCATAGAAAACAAGGGGACGGCCCTTGCCGGATAACTCTACGGGATTCGCAACTAGCAGTTCGGTATCAGGGCCACGGCTGGTCAATGATACTCGGAGAGGACGACTTAATTCCATCTGAAGACGAGAGCGTAATGCATTCTGTTTGCTGGGGTCCACTATTTTCTTACCATCTGCTTGCATGATAAATAAGTCCATCTCACATTCCGTTTTCCCTTTTGTGGTGAAGCGTCCATAAGAAATCTGGTTGACCATTGCAGTGAAAATTAGCTGTTAGAAAATCAGGAGGCATAAATTTAGACACTAGAATCATGTACCTGGATGTTATAATCCTTCAAAGTTCGCATAACATCATATAAGAGACCTTTATGATCGTGGCAAACGATTTGGACAAGAGTGTGTGAAGGACTCAACAAATTATCCATTGAGATGGAAGGGCATTTCAACGCAGCGGAGTCATCTTGGTGTTCGTCGAGCATCTCTATATTGAACATGCCTTTGGTAATGGCATCAGAAAGAAATGAGGGTCCTTGAGAACAGGCGGTAATTTCTGGACCCACCATTTGTATGTCACAGCTGATCATGGCATCCCCAAGAACGGCTTTTAAATGGTCAGATGTGTCCTCCTTTCTCTTCGTTGTATGTAAAAGTTCCTAAAAGGCCATTGCAAGGCACAATAAGTTATTGAGCTGAATACATGATCAAATTTGAAGATATTTAGGGAGAAAGTCAAACGAGCTAAGAACTAGGAGTTTGCCCCCTGCAACTCATTATATATGTTTAAACATGAAACTATTAAACAAATAGCGTATTAAACTCACACAAATCAAAAGAGGCAGAGGAAGACCTAAAAAGACTTGGAAAGAAACTATTAAACAAGACATGTTATATCTAGAAATAAATGAAAATTTGGCTTATGACCGTAAACGATGGCGCGATATGATCCGTATAGCCGACCCCACATAGTGGGATTAAGGCTTAGTTTGTTGTTGTATTATTTCGTAATAACTTTTTTTGGCAGGGTTTATTTGATGGTAATTAGCTTGCTTATAAAACTTAAGCATTATCACAACTTTTTCAATAGTGTATCAGTAGATTGAAAAATGTATAGGCATTATCACAACTTTTATATTCTCACTCGAAATTTGGAAGATGGTATTGAAAGAATATGCGGTACTCTAAGGATGAATGAGAGAAGATTCAATTAGATAACCCATTGAGAAGGCATAATTGAAAACGATTTTCTAAATTTATAAAATTAGCAAATTTAGTAAGACAACCGGAAAAAACTTATGTTACTTCCTACAAGGCTGTAAGGAATGCAAAACCTTGTATCAGTTATGAAGAAGAGATCCATCACTTTCCCATCAGGAGTTGTCGATACCTTTACTCTCTTTATCGTCAGCTCAAGCTCGCAAAGAACCTTCGTCACATCTGCCCAAAAATATCTCCAAATTTCAACATGGATCCAAAAAATTAATCCAACAAGCGAATGAAGCGACCAATGACAGCGGATAAATTTTGCATAATATTGAATTTACCATGTAAAAGGCCTGTTCGGTCATGGCAACAGAACTTCAAGAGGAAGACATCGGGAGGCTTTGGGGGTTGCAATTCATCACTGTAATATGAAATTCCAGAAACAAAGAAACAACAGGGGCACGCCCCCATCAATCTCTTTTTCAGCAAACCCCATCGTGTGCTTGGTTTGCCTAGGACCCAAAACACTAGGTAGCACCATTTTCCATCCGTAGATACATCTTCAAATTTCAACCAAGCCATTGATGGAAATAACAGAAATATAATAGTAATTAGAAAAACTCACCATCTACCACATAACAAGGAATTTTACAGAGACGAGTTTCTAAGAGAACATCTTTCAAACACCTTGTGCGCTTTCAAATCTCGAAATCATTCTTGAAGCGGAATAATCATCAAATCAAATGAAGAAACTGATTATATTTTATAGTATAATTCGGATTATTTCAATTAATCTATCCACCATGCCAATATAAAAGTTAACAAGAAGTAATGAGAGAATCACACAGTAACTCTTTGATGACATGCGGCAAAATTCTCAGATCACTGTAGTAAATTTCATAAATAAACAAATAAATACCCTGTATTATCTGAATGTAACAGAAACCCACAATTTGCTTACATGAAATTAGTTCGCGCACATAAAAAACACATACCAGCTCTGACAACGGTGAGTCCAAAAAGAGAATTATGCGGCAAAGATCAGAACCCAAACCAGTCTTGTCCGGACAATTCACAGTAATTACACTAGGCTCCTCTTCTTTCTCTGACTGCCTGATTATAACCGCATCGTCAAACAGTAATCCCATCTCTTCCACCTTTTTTTACTTCAATTTTCAAAGAGAGATTGAATTTTTCTCACGCATACACGAAAATAAAGCAAAAGAACCAACTGGGTAACCCTGCGGCTGCCAGTTCTCTACCACTCACTATACGCATTAAATTTCTTCTATTTTCTATCTTTACAAAGGAGTCGAAATGTTTGGCGTGGATTTTTTACAGTAATATTTGCTATATATGTAGCAGCAAGAGGTGTTTGTGGATGGGACTTAGAAGTGGGTTTCACTGACAAACTATGGATTGAAAGTGAAATGGTGATTAAAAATAGCTGGTATTATTTGTATTTTCTTCCCCTTCGCGTATCTTGGGGAAGCGATTTGATGGAGCGGGGATATGAGCGCGACCTCCACCCCACAAACATTTGATGGGCGGGGATTTGAACCCCGACCTCCATCCCACATAAGCCACCCTGGTTAAAACTTTGGAGGGTAAACTTTTATACTTTAGCCACCCCACCAAGATGTGCGGTCCCACCACAAGAAACCCCAACTCCGGCCCGACCTACGGATTAGTATACACCGCTTGGCCTCACGCGTATGGAGGATTTTTGAGAGGATAGTTCTAGTAAATATCATTTGGAGAGATTGAACCCACGACCTAAATGGTGTCAAGAAGATCCTTTTGTACCGGGAAATTGCTCCAAATGATAATCTATTTGATTGGTGAAAGGACCGAGGAAAGGATGTGGTATACCTATTAGATAATGAAGAATTTTATTTTATAAAGTATATATATATATATATACATGGCAAAAACTGAGTGAGACGGTCTCACTGATTTAGATCCGTGAGACGGAGCTCTTACACAAAGTTTTAAAAAAATTCGATTTTATTTTTCTTAGGGTTTATATTTGTTTTTTAGGATTTATTTTGTTTCTTGGGTTTATTTTTAATTGATTTGGGTTTTTAGGATTTTTAGTTTTTTTAGGGTTTATTTTTTATTTTTGGGTTTATTTTTGTTTTTCGGGTTTTTATTCTTCATGGTTCATGTTTTTAGGGTTTATTTTTGTTTCTTCATGGTTTATTATTATTTTTAAATTTATTTTCATGGTTCATACGTTTTCAAGACGGAGCCCTTTAGAAGATCCATCTCACGGATTTAGATCAGTGATCACAGTCACAAGAGACTTGCTCTATATATATTTATTTTCTATACACTCAATATAAAATAAATCGAATATACCAAGGATCGGATAATTAGCGAGTAATTTTCAAGATTGTAACATTTCATGAGAATCATGATATATCATGCTTTTTAAAGATTTTGGCATGTCGTTTAGGTGTCTAAAGAAACTACTTTTGCCTTTTAAAAAAAAAAAAAGAAACTACTTTTTAAGTTACCTTAATAACCACTTATTTTAAAATTTCATGATATGTCAATTTTTTTTCTTTAAAGAAGAGTACTTGGTAGGAATTTATGGACTACATAAATTCCTTGACCATCGTATCTTGAGGAGCTCGTGAGAATTGTGCGTATAGATCGTTACAGAATATACTAAAAAAATTGACACTTCAAAATTATGTTTGAATTATTTGCTATCAATATCCTGTTTACTTTCTTAAAAAAAAAATATATCATGTTTACAATTATGTGAGTTATATAATTATTAAAACAAAAAAATGATATTGTCTTATTAAGAATAGCACTCTTAATATGCATATTACATTGTTACATTACTAATATTGTTTTCTTCATTTTTCAACTTTATGCTCATTGAACAAACAAAATTTACAATAAGACTGAAAAATCGGATATTAATTTAATGGTTAAGACTCTCAGACCTAGATTAGATTAGATGCCTATCACCCTATTTTCTTCCAAGATTTGTACTGAAAAAATATATAAAAAAAGATAGGACTTGTTAATTACATAATCCGAACTGATATTATATTTGATATGTGCTTGGAAAATAGTTAGATGGAAATCTAGAATACGCCTTGGAACCAATATCTCGTGTATGGAGAACTTGGGAGTCGGCGGAGTAGAGCCGCAAATGAACCAAGCTAGTTTGTGAGCTATTCGGACCGATTCGATAAAAGCTCGTTCAATTCGTTTAATGAGGCTCGTTAAAATAAATGAACCAAACTCAAACTTAGAGATATTCGGTTCATTAGCTCGTGAATAGACTCGATAATAAGCTCGTATAAATTAAACTAATAATTTGATTTTAATTTTAATTTTTCATATTTTTACTTAATATAATATAAAAATATTCCAATAAAATTATTTTTTTGAATAAAATTATAAGTTTTAATAAATATATTATGAATTTTTATAAATAATTTTATTTTTTGTAATAAATTGAAGATATTTTAATTTTTAATTAATATTTACTAAGCTCGTTTAGGCTCGATAAGACTCGAAAAAGTTCGTGGGCCATCAACATGTTTGATAAATTTAGGTTCGAGTTCGATTCGATAATAAACGAGTCAAACTCAAACACTCAAAAGTTCGGCTCAACTCGGTTCGATTGCAGGCCTACATGGAGGCGAGAGTTGTAATTCTCGACTCGTCCATTCAGCCGCCATCTTCTGTCGTTTTTGCTGGCTGCTCGCGCACGTGACTCACGTGCTTATCTAATTATATTGAATCAACCTTGTAAAACTAAATTAGACCGGAATCTTAATCTAATTGTCTGCCTATTATCAGACACGAGCTTATCAGACATATACATATATCTTAGAAACCAGAAACAAATATTAATTGCAACTAGTACAACTGCAAGACAGCAACTTATTCATATTATACATATGAATAACACATACAAATACAATAATATTGTTGGATATATAGTCAAGTGGGGAAACACATATAATGTTACTTAGTCACTAGTCATAGAACACTAGCCTTTGTCCCTATCAATCATTCACATTTTTAATTTAGGAAATATGCGGAATGGGATCTTAATGTTTGGATAGAATTTGGAATATTAAAAGATGAGAATATTCAACTTGGATCTGAAACCAATGTATACTTAATATGGTGGGCAACTAGGCATAACTGCTTTCTTCGTTTTCCACAAATTAAAAAGTGCATAAAAACGTGTTGTAGTTTTCATGCCACGTTTATTTTAATTAAGGGATAATTACAAAAACACCCCTGAGGTTTAGGCTAATTACAAAAAAACCTGTTTTAAAATTACAAAAAATCTCTTAAAGTTTGATTCCATCTTACATTTTTCTCCTTCATAAACAACAAACATTTCAAAAAATTCATGATATTTCTACAAATATTACAGATTAACCCCTTAAATTGAAGCGTAATCAAACCTCGGGGGCCATAATTTTGAAACATCTCTCGGGTTTTCGTAATTAGCCCAAATCTCAGGGGTGTTTTTGTAATTATTCAATTAATTAATAATTGATCTGGAATTAGCAAAAGAAGGCTTAGTGATTGATATTCCTATTGGATTTGATCCTAAAAGCTTTGTGGCTTCATCTCCCGACTCTAGTTGTGTCGTTTTGGTGGCCTCTTTCATTTTTTTTTGTTTAGGAAGTATATATGGAAATTAAATTACATTCACCCTATCATTTCATTTGTCACGACTTGAATTAAGAGCTACTTTTATTTTTATAAGTGAGTTTTAATTTCATCTTTATCTTGGGAGTGTTTTAATCACTAAAAAACACTTCTTAATTTTTGGTTAAAAAAATCACTTTGTATTGTTTGCATATATCAATTTATGCTTATGATTGTACTTTTTTTTTTGAGGAAATGATTGTACTTTATTTGATTAGAATCTAAAAGCATGACGATGTGTGTTTTAGATTTATAGCCCCTTCTTACGGTTTATTTTTTACAAACAAATAAATATTTTTCAAATTTTTTCACTAAACACTCTCAATGTCTCGATTTTATTTCCGAACACTACCAATTTCTCATTTTCAACTATTTTTACTTCTACTAAGATAAATCACTTATTTTCTTCCATTATACCCAACTGCTCGGCTTTAGAGCACCATCTTTTCGTTTTTAATTTTATATTCATAAATTATCAAAAAAAAAAAGAAGTTGTAAGTGATTTCTTAATAATGACATGATCATCAATTCTTAAAATATTGTTTTAAATAATTAAAAAAATCACCATCTTTTCGTTTTTAATTTTATATTCATAAATTATCAAAAAAAAAAAGAAGTTGTAAGTGATTTCTTAATAATGACATGATCATCAATTCTTAAAATATTGTTTTAAATAATTAAAAAAATGACTGATCAGGATTACGAACGTTTTTTTTTTTTAAGATAAGGATTAGGAACTGTTCTACTATTTAGTTGAAGTTTTTATTCTGGACCGAAAAGACCTCAACACATATTAGGAAAAAGTTAAAAACGTACGAAAACAGGCCCTTTTAAAGATGAATTATTGCACCAAAAAACAGGGCTGTCTGATCTTTGTAGCAGTCCTAACAAGAGTTTTGTTCCACGTATAAAATCAATGGTGATTTTTCAGGAATTATGTGGACCAGTGGCGTAGCCACATGATAATTAGTGTGCCGACGGACCATATTGGATTTCAGAATTATTTTATTAAATTTGAGTTTGGCCGTCTTAAAACAAAGAAGTAGTCTTTTTTAATTTGAGTTGGATGTTTGAAAATTCGATTCTATAAAAAATTTAAGTTAAAATTTAAAAGACCAAAAGAATTAAGAATCACTTATTACAATTAAAACATTAAATGGATGAATAATTGTATTATGTAGAGAGAGATGTTCATTATAAAATTTTTGGGTACACTATTCTTTCTTTTTTCTTTGAAGGGATAATGAAATGCTTTATTGATAGAGAAATAATTACAAGACAAAACAAAATTCCGAAACCATATACGCATCTTCGTGTCCGCCCAACAAAACGGGTTAGGAGTAAAAGAAGCAAAGTTAGCTAAACAATGAGTACACTTTTCAAATGAACTTTTGTATCTAAAAGTTAATTTTTCATAATAATAATAGTTGTTTCACTTGTTTGGTTGTTGATATAAAAATGACTTTTAGATAAGTTATTTTTCCAAAAAGTTTATTCAAGATAAGCCGGAATTGGAGAGTTTAAAAAATCGGCAAATAATTATTAAAGGAACGGTATTCGAATTTGTCTTTTTAATTTTTTAGTTTTTTTAAAATTTCAGCTCGATAATAGACGTCAGAACAGAACAAAAGAATTTTGACGGTAATGCCCAAAATTCTTGGGTACCCAATGATGTGGACTGCATACAAATAAGGATGCACCACATTGAAAGAGAGAGACAACAAAAATATGCAAATTTTCTTATATTAATAATTAATGTTGTTAGTGATGGCCACCTTTTGTCCACTTACACAAATTAAGATTAAGATTGTGACATTAATATTGGCCCTCCACGGTATTTTTCAAATGTTGCTTTCGTTTATCTCCCAGCCGTCCGAATATGTTTCTTTAAGAAATTATGATGCAAGACCATGACGTGATTTTTTTACCTTGATTAGCTAAGCAACTTCATAATGAAGGAAACTAACTACGGGTAGTCAGAAATTATTACAGGATGGATCGATACACGAAATTAAAATGAGTCGGATAAAAAAACTAAAAAAATACACATAAATATTAATTATTTTTTTCTTAAAAAATTTACATACTAAAAAAATTCAAAAGTGGGCCGGGGTGGGGCCCAAATTGGCCCCATCTCCGCCATTGCCTACGGAACATTTTATTTTATTTTTCCTAACATCTTTCTTCCGCCTTTAAATTATTGAAGTTTATGTTGGAAATTTGGTTTTTGATAAAAGCGGGCGTCGACCGACTTTGACCAAATTTTCATTGGCTTAATTTAATTTACGGAGGAATTGAATTATAATTTTTAATCTACTTTTTGAGTAGATGTTCGTAGTATTTTTATATTTCTCAAACCGAATTTCGGTGATGAGTGAGAAATTAATACACGAAGTTGGCCACGCGAATGGACATAGTTTATCCAAGTATAAATACTTTTAGAAGGTGTTATTGGTTGGATATACTATAATGCAAGTGTATGATCACAAATGGGCCTTGGATAGGACCAGGCCACCCTTTAGGCTCGGGTTCAGTTCAATTAGTTTTGTAACTTGAAAATGGGTTTGGCCCAAATTGATTCTTGTTGGCGATGAATACAGGCGTTGGAGGTGTCCGGGTTCATGAAGTGGATGAATCAGGCGTTCGAGTGTCAGGCTCACGTGTGGCTTTTGGAGTTTGTAACTCCTCAAGTAGTGGTCATAAGTAGAGCTTGTGGCTCATGGGAGTTACATATGGTTAAATGTCCACTCGCTTATCTTTAATTCCCTCAAGTGTTGGAAATGATGGCTTTTATAAGCCTGCAGGGTGCATTGTTGCATGGTAGAGAGTTTTGTAGAGGATGAGTAGAGTGAGAAGTTGGAGAGGAAGTCGATTTTCGCAGAAATTGGATGTTCATAATATGTCCATAGTGTTACTACCGGTGTTACAACATCTCGTGGTCAAGACTTCCTTCTGCATTTTCGTCGTGTCAAGCAAACTAGTTCGCACCATTCTAGTTCGATGGGGCTTTTGTGTTAGTGGTGCTACTACACAAAAGACGTAGTCGTTTTATCTTTGGGGACAATACGTCAAACCGTGAGCACTAGCCGGGGGACGATTTGTCTTTGGATGAGTTCTACTCGACTCGGCTTTTGTTTTCCAAGTTCATTAGATTCATGCTTCTAGAGTTGGAATCCATTCAAGACTTGTAATAGTTAGTTTTACATTTCTTATAATTTTATGTTTTCATTTTGTAAGCCATCTTGGCTTTTAAGATTTGAACCATTGTAATATTTTCCAATGATTTAATTTGCCACCTTCATTTTGAGAAAAATAACACTTAATTCCCCCAAATAACAATAATATAACATGTTGTTCACATTCGAGAAGAGTCGACCTTGTGGCTCCACTCATGGATATGCGATTATGCCGGTATTTTTCTACACTCTTTTTCATCTATAAATTTATATTTACCGATTCAAAAACAAAAAAGACGATCATTTATATTTGCACATCCACTTAATTTATTATCCACATAAAAATCCGCTAATCTTGACATTTAAGAACCTAAACCAACTTTTTTAATAGATCAATATAATATAAAAAATAAAAAGGGTGTTGTTCACAAAGTCGAACAACTATCTCATTATAAAAATGGGTGTAGGTATATCGGATAAAATGAATTGATGAATCGCACTACGATACTCGTGAGAATATTGATGATTTAGATAGGGATAATAATGGGCGGGGGTAAACCTGACCCCGCTTCATGCCTAGAATGGAGCAGGCGTCGACCCTAACGGGTCTCTCGGGGCAGGCGAAACGAAGATTGCTCGTCCGTTTTAAATTAAATTAAATACAAAAATATGAAAAAATGAAAAAATATTTTATAAAATATTATTTACAAAAATTATTATTATCAATTTATAAATGTTAGATGTAATATAAGAATACATAAAATTTATATTATAATATATATTAGATATGCAAAAATATATTTTAAAAATAGAAATTTAGGTCAGTGGCGGGTACCCGCGGCGTAACTAATACACCCCGCCCCAAGTCACGGATCGGAATGACCCAAAGTGGGTACTCGGGTCGGGCCGAAGTGTCATCCGCATATTTAGAAGAGCAAGATTTTTTCTTCTTGAAAGAGACGAACAAGATTTTGTAGCTATTGAAATTTGAACATTTGAACCACCTTAATTATTATCCAAGATGAAGATCCGTGGCTTAGATCAAGTGAAAATGCTAGCATTGCACCCACATTATCCAAGGATGTCCAGGAGAAAAGTATGCAAATCTTGAGTTGTGATTGAATTGTTTAATCCAATTAGGTTATTTAATAAGAGTCCATACACGTGCTTATTGGACGGATTTCGTTGTCGGTTGGCACAACCTGTCAAGTTGGGGATGATGGGAACTTAATCATAACCTTAAAATTTAAAAACTAAGACCAAATTCAACATTGGCCTTTTACATACATCGTATCCACCCTTGTTCTAGCCAAACCTTTTTCGGTTAGAAAAGAAAAAAATTCATGTTTACTCATTTTGTTGACGAATTGTTAAAGGCTTAAAGCAATACGCCCAGTATTTTGGACCTTCTAGCTTGTACACTGAAAAAAAAAGGAAATTCCAATGAAAAGAAATTCCAACAATTTCCAAATTATCGATTCCAACAAATTAAATGAAAAATACCATTTGTATAATTTAGTTCGATTTAATGAAAATTCATGGAAAAATATTCCAACAAGATCAAATGATTTTGCTTATCGTTTGACTTCTCTCTTTTGGAATTTTCCAACAGTATCTTTGCATTGGAATTTCCATTGGAATTTTGAAAATTCCAACGATTTTTTATTGTTGGAATTATTTCGTTTGGAATTTGATTGTTTTCTTGTAGTGGTATGTGAAGCATAAACACTATCTAACTATATCTGTTAAGATAGCTCTAGAGAGGAGTTTGAATGATTTCATTATGATAAAAGTGAGTTATACAATCGTGAGCATCTCTTATTTATAATTTGAATTCTTATTTGGAGAACTAACTAACTAATCCTAAGGATGGAGGTTATATTGTTGAAACAGAGAAACCGGGATCGGAACAATAATAAGCAATTTTAACTAACTTTTAACCAATTCTAACTATATGCTCAATACGCTCCTATGCAATTTGAACTCGGGTGATGAACACAAACATAAAAGCTTGGCCTTTGAGATTTTCAAACCGAGCAGGGGACATATTTGGTAAGTATGTCGCACAGACGCCGATCTTGAGACGAAACAAATTGAACCTCTAAGCTAAGTTGATTTTTATTACAATTTTGCTTTGTTTTATATATACACATCAATATATATATATATATATTAAAATTGTATAAAAATTATATTATATGTATATGTAATATATTTTATATAATAAAAATTATATTATATAATATATGTATTAAATTATATTATACATCTTTGTATATATCAAATTTTATATTATATAGTATATAGTTTGAAAATCATATTATATTGTATATTAAAGGACACAAAAAATTAAATTAAAAATATATAAAATAAATTTATCGACTAATCAATATTCAATCGATAAAAAATAAAAATATAAAATTAATTTACCGATAGATAAAAAAGTTATAACAATAAAAAAATTAAATAATAAATAAATAATGAAAAATAATTTACCGACGGAAAAAATTCCTAAGTAATTACCGAAACATCAATTTTCATTGGTAAAATTTTTTTTAAAAAGTAAAAAAAAAAAAAAAAAAAAAAATGGTCTCTTGTCAGGCGGTTTTAACGGATCTAAAGCGTGAGGCGGAGCCCAACAACCAACTCAAAATTAACTTGATCAATCCCGAAAAAAAAGAAGAAAAAAAAGCTGAAAAATCGGTAGAATTACTCTGCGCACATCCATAAATCGCACCATCCCAATCGCGGTAGGAGCATGTGCCCCGCGCCCGATTCTCAATCACCTTCTCATCTTCATCACGTAGAACACCAAACAAATCTTTCTCGGCCTCTTCTTCAACCAATTCACGAATTTCCCGATTCTTAATTGCGAAATAGATTAGGGCTCGTTTTTCTTCAAAATTGAATAGGTTTTATGGTTTTTCTTGACTTATTTCTTAGCCGATTGGATGAAATCTTTGGAAATAACAAAGGAATATTTTGGTTTTGGTTTCAAAATCATATAGATTGAAGGTGAAAAGAGGACTTTGCTTCCGGAATAAGCTAGAAAAGTTACTAGAATCCGGCGATGGGATTTGATGTTTTCATGGATAATAATTTTGATTCTCGACAAATTAATAAATCGTCGGTTGAGGGATTTGCATTGGGTGAAAAAAATACAAAGATATGAGAAGAAGCATTCAATTATTCATGCAAATCTCCATCAAAAACAAGGTTAGAGAATTTGGACCAGAAGGAGATCCTATTTGAATTATTAAAAAGTATTTCACGTCGCATTCAAATGTATTAGATGTATTTAAAAATGTATTAGATTTTACAACTCGTAGAAAGTCTCTATTTTATATTTAAAAGGCACAACTTTGAAGAAAAGTATTACACATTGCATTCGTTAATGTATTGGATGTATTAGAAAAATGTATTATCTTTACAACTTCTTAGTAATTCTCTGTTTTATTATTAAATGACACAACTTCGTAGAAAAGTATTACACATTGCATTCCAATGTATTAGATGTATCAAATAAATGTATTAGACTTTATAACTAATACATTTCGGAGAAAAAATTTAATCATATTCAGGAACTACTAATACTTTTTTTGAGGAATTACTAATACTTTTTTGAGGACTACTAATACATTTCATGAGTATATTCATGAAAATACTAAAAACTCTTGGAGAACTACTAAAACATTTCATAAGAATTGCTAATACTTTTTGGAATGACAACTAATACTTTTCGGAAGGTGCATTAATACATTTCGTGAGAAAAATTTAATTATATTAAGGGAAACTACTAAAATACTCTCAGAGAACTACTAATACTTTTCGATGAACTACAATACTTTTTGAGGGTGCTGCTATACATTTCGGGAGTATATTTAGGAGAATTACTAAAATACTATTCAAGGAACTACTAATACACATTTGAAGAAGCATTATCTTTTTAGAAGGGCGACTAATACTTTTCGGAAGTATTGTTAATACAGGTGGTCGCGAAAACTACTAAAACACAATTGCTAATATTACTAAAATGTCATTTTGGATTCGCGGGTGGAATAGGTCTCTATTACCTTACAAAATAGTCGATAAAATATCTACGATAGATACTACACATAGCATATTCATCCCAAAATAGCATTTACAAGCCTATGTCCAGTTATGTTATGTGCCAACTTGAGCGTCAACATTAATATGGGACTGCTACAACGTTGCGTCATCTTTTACACTAATTTTATTTGTTTAATTATTATGTTTAAAATTACATTGACTTATATTTATATTTGATAAGAGCACAAACTTATAATAAAATAGAATACAATAATATTATTTTTATATTCAATTGTATTTTCCGTGCATGTTTACTTATTTGTACATATATAATTTAATATGATGTTTAAACTTTAATATTAATTATTTAATCTATTATGTATATTATTAAGTTTAGTATCATAAATATATTGATTAATTATATCTACTGAATAAATACAAAAATTTATTATGTAGTCATATTAATATTAATATGTTAACAAAATTATAAATGCATATTTGATGAAATAAAATAATTATTGTAAACTAAATTGTTAAAAATAACCAAGAATTATCATTTTTAGAATAAAATTTGAAGTAGATGGATTGGAGAAGAAAGCTTCACTATTTTAATATAAAATTTGCACTAGTATATTTTCCAATACACTTTTATAAAACAATTTCCCAATTGTACTTGGATATAAACTTAAACAATTATAGTTAAATTTGTTTCAAATGAATAGAAATGAATTATCCATAACATCATGTACATGGAGTTCTTACAATGATGTTGAACCAAAATGGGCCATTGGCGGAACTGGGCTAGTCCATCTCTTATTTGGGCCCAACTATTTGGGAACCCTAAAATGAAAAAGAAAAAGCTCAAATACGTAGGCGACCTAGGGTTTTTTGCAACTCTGCGAGAAAGCTTTACCAGCTCAAGCTCCCACCGGAAACATGGTAAGATTTTCTTATGACATGCTATTAATATTCTTTCTGATTTTTTTTTGTATCTGTATATTTATTTTGTACGATCTATGAAATGGAGCTGTGAAGGTTTTGAATATAGATTCGGAGATGAATTTATAAACTTCTTTTGCTGTTGGGGAGATGGATGGAGATGTGGGTTTTAGTTTCATATATATGTATATATATTATATGTATATATTGTTTGTGGTGTCTGATGAATAGTGATTTTGCTTTTGCTACTGGGGTTTAGTTCGATATATCATACGGTTTTATCTTTGTTTTTAAATAAAGAAATTTGGTGCTTTTTGGAACAAATTGAAATGGGGCGAAATAAGAATTAATGTTGCTCATTACTTGTGAGATTTAAATTGCACGAGTTGTTATCAATGCATTTTTAATATTGTTCGAAGATCCTCAAACAAAGCTAAATGGTGTTCTATGAAATATGAGTTTTGAATTCATTAAACGCGGGTCCACGGGCATTCGTGCACATTTTGTGTGCACGAAGAAGCTGGGAAGATAGAAGGAAGACTGTGTTTGGCTGTGTTTGTGTGCGTGTGTTTGTCTGTGTGAGAGATAGAGATAGAGATAGAGACATTGTAGTAATTGTCTATTGGTGCTGTCATGTCGATGATTGCGAGAAAAGAACGGATCTGAATCAGGTTAGATGGATTGAGGTGATATATTAGAAATCTATTACATCACAATAGATTCATTGTTGAATTTGGATTAGTTACTTGTTGATTTTAGTACCTGCTAATCAAGTTAATGGATAAATTTCATATCAATTTCTTTTAGATCCACCGGGAAAGTGGGATCTTCTTCTACAAATAGATTATAAAGGGTATCTGATAAACTAAATGCATTATTAATGTGCGTGATTGGTTTCTGTCGAGAAAAAAACTGGGAATTCAAATTCTCTTATCATATCATTTTACTTTAGACTGTTTAATTGAAATGAGCTAATCTTTATCGAAGTACTTAATTTATGTATTTCATGTATCCAACTAAGATGTTGCCAATTTGATATTTTCAGCCTAAGCAAATCCATGAGATCAAGGATTTCCTTCTTACTGCAAGAAGGAAAGATGCACGTTCTGTGAAAATTAAGAGAAGCAA
Organism: Rehmannia glutinosa; assembly: GCA_016081115.2. Lineage (NCBI taxonomy): Eukaryota > Viridiplantae > Streptophyta > Magnoliopsida > Lamiales > Orobanchaceae > Rehmannia > Rehmannia glutinosa. The sequence goes on along the minus strand of CM071934.1, from coordinate 3,470,012 downwards.
GGATGCGGTGAAGTTCAAGGTTCGATGCTCCAAGTACCTTTACACGCTTTGTGTTTTTGACACTGAGAAGGCTGACAAGCTGAAACAATCCCTCCCACCAGGTATGCGTTGCTATATGTAATCCTTTTCGTTTTTCCTGTCTTTTTTTTCATGCAATTAATTTATCATGCTAAATTGTTTTTAAGATGTATTGATGAGTTCCTGAGTACTTTTTTCTTATACACGAGCTGCATCTTTAAATCCTATGCGAAGAAATTGGATAATGTAACTTTGCATGCTTTTTAGGAAATGATTCAGGTAGATTTGTCTATATTGGTCTTCTCACTTGATGCTGGAAATCTGTTGCTCTCTTTTTGTTTGCATTTTTTGCTCATTAAAATTTTCATGTTCGATTTTGATGGTTGACTTGGCATTTTACGTTGTTATCGTTTGTAGGTTTGAGCGTTCAGGATCTGTAGAATTGGTGGGAAACGTCAAATTTTTATTCCCCGTAGGCATTTGGTGGTGAGAAATTTGGAGACTTCTGTTCTCATAGTTTTGTTACAGACTCCCTTGTTTTTTGATGTTGAATTTGATATTTGTTATTTTTCATTTACTACATTATGGATTTGTAGACAAGGTTATGTTGTGAGCTCAATCTTGATTTGTTAGTTATGGCATGCATTCCTTTTCTTGTCAAAGCCTACGATATAACATAGGAAAGTAACTAGAGAAAAAATAATCTAAATATGTGGACATTTTCTACTGTAGTACATAATGTTATTAAATGGGAATGAGTTGGATTATGGTGATATCAAACAATGTATCATTAATGGAACTTAAGAGGTTTTTTGCTGAGCTTATTTAGAACTTAGAAAATGTTATTGGGAGTGTTTGCAATCACTCAAAAAAGAAAAGGTGCATCTAAGCTTTTGGCTGAAGAAAACTATTTTTTAGTATTTGTAAATGCCAACTTGTAATTTTGAGTCTACTTCATTTAATCATAATCTAAAAGTATGGAGACAAGTACTTTAGATTTTCGATCTGTTTATGGTTTGACTTTACAAACAAATTAACAAATTTATTTATGCTACAATAAATCTCTTCTAAAAGTAGAAGTTTTACAACATGAGACACCCCCATAAAGCAGATTTTATAACAAGTTTTTGGAATTTATAATATTTTAGATTTTTTATTTTAAAAAGAGGTAGTTGAAGTGGTTGGATAAAATAAGATTATGGAGCTTTCAAATGTTGGTCGTGATAATCTTGTTATTAAAATTAAAGAAGTTTGTTAACATAATACCTTTAAAAGAAAAAGAAAAGTTAGGTGGTTTGATGTCGGACCATCTCCAACCCAACTCTAAAACCTACACCAAAACACCAAATATTTTAAAAACATCCTCCAACCCAACTCTAAACATCACACCAAATTTGGTGTAATGAGGTGTAACACTATTCCTTTACGCCAAATTTGGTGTAATACAAATATTCCTCTTTGCCCTCCAATTTCTTCTACTTTTTTTAATTCCTATTGTATCCTATATTTGATATATAATTCATTTGTAACATGGTTTTAGTTATTTAAATTTTGTATATAATTATTATTTTGGATGAACAATAGGTAATATTTACCAATAAATTATTATAAACTAAACTTAAAATTTTGATAAACTAAAATAATTAATTAACAAAATTATAATTTAATTAAAAAAGCATCAAAAGTCTATTATAAAATACAAAACACTAACATTATAATTAAACTTGAATTAAACTTGAATTAATAAACAAAATTATAAATTTTTTGTCTTTAAATATTTGTTTTAGGTTTGTCGTTTTTTATTGTCTAGTGTGCAATTTAGTATTTTTATTTATTGTGATGTTAGTTGTAATATTAATTTTGCAATATAATTAATTAATGTAATATTAGTTAAATATAAGTTTTTATTTAGTTACATTAATAATAATAAAATATAAGCAAAAGAAATAATTGCATAAACAAATAAATTTGCTATTCCAAAATGAAAAGAAAATATTAAAATACTCATTTGGTGTAAGATTTAGTGTAGTGGGTTGGAGAGGAATTTTGCAAAATTACACCAAAACACCAAATTTGGTGTGATTTTCACACCAAATTTGGTGTTGTGGGTTGGAGATGCCCTCAGGGAGTTTGTAATTTTTTAATAATTTAATAAATTCTTTCATAAAGTTTTTATCAAATACATCTCGGCAGTTTATAAATTAATTTAATTAAACATCCTCTTAAATAGAAGATTTCTTTTTTCAGTATTATGCAAAAGGCCAGCAGGCCCATTCTACCGTTTATGTGGTTACCTTACTGTTTTTCAAGTGACACACACTATGGCCTCCTGTAGTTGTGCTTTCATTATTAATTTTTTTATAATTGAAAAATAAATTTTCAAATTTTATTAGTTTTTGTGTGAAAAGTGAATTCTTGTTTGGATGAATGGTTAAATTAGATTTAGAAATGAAAATATAATTCATTTAGTAGTTTTGAGGGACTTTTAAATACAAAAGTACGTGAGAAAATGAAATTACATTTATTTGTGTAATTTATCTATCCAATATTTAATTTGAAAATATGATGTTATGTTTATAAGATTTCAAGTGGGTCTCGTTAGATTGATATAGCTTAAAGATAGTTAATGCATACACATATTTAAGTCATATAGGCAGTTGTGGCGAGATTTAGTGTCTAGTGTAATTTGAAAGAAAAAATACGTATAGTAATGATATATCAAGGTTATGCATATGGTTGAAAGTCGAAATTATAACTTTGAAGTATTACTTAATGTTGGAAAATGTGAATATAAAATTATCATTTTTAGTGAAATTTCAAACTAATGTAATTCTAAATTTATGAATTTGTAGAAAAATGAATGTGACCCTATGGCTATGGAAATCAGCCCTACATTTTCATTATATAATTTGGCCACGTTGAAGAATATTCAAAGAATATTTTCTTGGAATATTATGGTAAGATGCTTCTCTCTTCTTCGCAAACACGTATTACACTTGACCTTACCAACTTATTTAAACCTTAAAAATATTAAATCAAGATAAAATGTGGAAAAGGCAAGTTAGGAAATGATATTTTTAGCCACATTAGTGATTAAATAATAATAATGGAGTAACACTTTTCTTAAGTAAAACGGTGACTTAGTAGTACGATTGAACAAATGGGCTAGGATTAACCGATTAAGATAGGGGTTTTAGTAGATATATATCATGTTAATGTAATATAATCATGATAATTCGAAATATTGAAGTATATATGATATCATTGTACCCATCCAAAAAAACAAATGATATAATTTTGTCCATCCGAAATATACAACTACTAGAATAACACCGCGTGTGCACGAAATTTATCCAAATATAAAATTTTAGTGTTACAAATTAAAAGATAGCGTAGATAAAATCTGACTTTTTATCTCTTAATTTTGTTATCTTTTAAATTCAAAAATATACATCTGCACTAATAGAATATTTATCAATAAAAGTATCTTCGACTAGATATGATCTTTCGAAATTAATTGTGAGCAAATCCTTTATTTTTGGGATTATATTTTATCTTGTAGAATATTTATTAATTTTGTTATCTTTTTAATTTGTTATACTTTAATTTTGTAGATAGAATTACCACATAGATAAATGTGAAGCCGCTATATGGAACTGAGAGGATGAGAAGTTGATAAATGTCTAAGACTAATGAAGTGACATTAGTCAACTTGTTTTTTGTTTTAGTATATAAGGTAGATTTACCGTTTTATATAGCCATCTTTTCAATATAGACATCCAAAAAACAAATAATATATATTTTTTTTCTAATATTACAATTCCAATATAAAACTAAACACAATCTTTTTCTTAAGCACATTTTTGTGCAAGAATTTACACAACATATTCATCAAGTAAACCTATATTTTTTAATCTTAAATTCATCAAATTATATACCTATATATATATATTTTTTTTTAAAAATTTTCACATAAAATCTAATACAGAACTTAAAATTTATTGAAAATGTTGGAAACTAAAAAGTCATTAATAAAATAAAACCAAACACAGTGTTTGCAAGAATTTTGTTGTATGTCCTAAGAATTTAAGAAAAAATTATGGGTCAATTATTGGAATGAAAAAAAAAAAAGAAAACGGGAAGTGTCGCTTTTGTATACAATCTCATCTTAGATAACCTCATTCTGCACGTAATTTGCAAATTGGCCCAACCTTAATATGGAAACCTATCATTACTAAATTTACTTAAATTTTAATTAACCAAATAGAAACGAATCATATAAAAATAGAAACATCAAATGGCGCCAAAGCCCAACCAAGTGGACCGCTCGATAATAATAGGCCAAGCGATGGCTTGTAAGCTTGAAAAAAAGTCGGATCTATTAAGGTGGAATGACCCGGTAATTTAAATGCGATATTTTTATGGATGGAAGAGCTCGGTGACCCAATTGAGTATTGGCCCGACCCAAATTTCTATCCGTCCGGTTTATTTGACAACTTTACCTAAAACATTTTAAAATATCAAGTACAGGAAAAATTATATTTTTACAGAAACTAGAATAATATAAAAGTTTTCATTTAAGATCCAGTTACAAACATGAAACCCCCCCAAAATATGAACTACTATTTTGTCACATCCAATTACCGAATTACACGAGTCAAAAAAACTATTTTAGTTGAAATTTGTGGTCGAATTGCAATTTCTGGCAAATTCGAAAATGCCATGTGATACCCAGCTACCAGGCAGTCTACCTCCAAGTTCCAAGTGCAAGTCTGCAAAACCCAAAACCCGTATTTTTATGGGTGGATGGGCTCGGTGACCCGGAAGACGTCGCCGACCTCGACCCGGTTCTGTTGGTCTCAGGTGTATGCGGTTCGATCCTGCATTCGAAGAAGAAGAAATCCGGGTCCGAGGAGACTCGGGTTTGGGTGAGGATTCTTTTGGCTGACTTGGAGTTCAAGAAGAAGCTCTGGTCCATTTATAATCCTGAAACAGGTTTAAGAAACTGTGAAAAATACACAAGATGGTCCATTTTATAAAAGATTAATGTTAAACATGAAATGTTTAAGAAACTGTGAAAATTTTATAATCCTGATTCCAGGATTAAGGCTTTGCAAGTATCTTAGGAATCTTTTATAAAATTTTATAAAAGATTCCTAAAAGATAGATTACCAGTTGATGCATGCATTGACCACAGCTTCTTAGGTAGGTGGTAGTCCCATTAGATAGAAATAATTAAAAAATAATAATATTTTAAGTTGATAGAGTTGGTAAATGTGGGTCTTATGTGTATAATTGGATGGAAAGATGGGAATAGTAATTGATGAGTGATGTAGGATAATGTATAGGATTGTGAATTGAAATTATAGGTTTGAGATTTAGTTTTATATGGAAAAATGGAATGTGAAAATAATGATTTCCATTGGAAAATTTATAAACAAACGTGATTCTGATTTTATGAATAGTTGGAAATTGGAAATAGGTTGTTTGAAACATAAACAAACAAGCAAGGCTTAAGTTTTCCATGTAGGACTGTAGAAGTGGGGGACTCTTAGGAATCTTTTATAAAATTTTATTTTATTTCTCTAATTTGGGTATGGTTTTAATTTGTCTGTTTCACATATTTGAGAACCATGCATCGACACCAATCCCATCCGGACGGATGGGATCTTTTATTCCAAGATGGTGTTTCATCTCTTATTCTAAAGACACGGATAATTGACACGTGTATAGAAGTTCCATATTAATTTTGGAGCATAAATCAATACTAAATTGTGGGGTTTTAATATAATAACTTCTATACACGTGTTAATCATTTGTGCGGTGGAATATGAGATGAAACATCATCTGTAATAGAAGATCCTATCCGAATCCCACCACGTCTCTCTCCGGTAAGTAGATCTACCATTTGAATTGGGTGGCTACCCAAATGGGTTTTATGGCTGAAAATTAGGAACATGTGTTTTTAAATCATTAATTACTATCCAACAGGAAAAGTTTTCTTAGGACTGGAATTTCCACAAGCATCTCCATTTTATATTTAATTGGTATTCAAAAAGCCAATTTATTATTATCTATGGACTTCAACCAATTCATTATCTATTTCGAAACAAACAAACTGTAGATTAATATTCAATTGATAGTATTCATGCTCAGCAATTAATAACGATTTCCAATAGCATTTTGGATTAATGGGTGAAACTTTATAAGTATTATAAGTCTCCCAACTCTAAAAATATTTATATTATAATTTTATAAATCTAATATTGGAACTCATTTCTCTGATTATAAACCAACATATTATACATACAAATTATTACCAAATAATCTATAAGAATCAGGCACAATAAATCACAAATAGAAAGATAAAATCAAGTTTTAGCAAAATAAATCAAATCAAATATAAAATGGATAAACAATCTATAACATGTTACGAGAATCAAAGGAAATTTAGCTACACGTATTTGTTTGCAAATTCATAGACAAATTCGCAAACAATGTGTTCAACATCGTAAAAGAAAAAGGAAATTAAATTTTGGGAAACCACAAATAAACTCCCTTTGCTTGGATTAATCCATCCTCAATAGCAACTTTGGCGCCTCACGTTTCTAATCCCATTATGTGTTGTTTTAGAAGGTAGAAATTATGGGATTGCATGGATGCATTTCCAAGTCAATTTTGGTTTCTAGTGTTGGAAAATGAATTTTCAAACTTTATTGATTTTCGTGTGAGAATTGGAAATATGTTTGGTTTGTTGTGCGAATTTATGTTTGAAAATGAGAAAATGTTTGATTATAATTTTTCAAAGTATTTTTGACATATGTTTGCGTGATTGTAGTGTATTTTTACCTTTATTTATGTAATTGGGATAAAAAATTGTTTGGTTGTGTTTTCAAAAGAATATTTTCCATAAAAAAGTGAAAACTGGAAATAACTTTATTTCTACTGAAAACTTTTTAAACAAACATAAAATCATTTTCCGGAATAGTTGGAAAGTAGAAAAATGGTCTTGAAAACACAACCATACAAGACCTATGATTCCTATCAATGATGTCCATCTAGGACTTTTAGACTTTCTTTTATATCATAATGGGTCAATCCAACTAGAATGGAACCAAAAATGAAAAATAATATGCGCAAAAATTTGAACTACACGCTACCAGTGTGGATTGACACGGGTTGGCCGTGTGAAACCGCATGGACTGGCCATATGTGCCTGTAACACGACCCACAAAGTCTCTGTTTCGACTGTATGTGTGGTTGTAATTATTTGTGTATGGTATTTCTTGGGTCCATCATAAGGGTAATCCAATATTTGTGTTTATTGTGAGTGGTCTTTGTGGAGTCTACATGCCATATCAAACCCACAAATACCAATTCTTCAATATCTCACCCTAATCAAATATCATTTCTAATGGTTTTTTGTGCTAATCTGAAAACATAATACACAAAAAAGGATCGGGCTCAAATGTTATTGGAATAAATTACATTTTTGTAACCAATATTTTCTATATCTTCAATATCCATATCCCTATGATCATGGATGTTAACAGGGTGAGATTAGCAAAATCCGAACCCGCCCCACCAGGATTCTTTTTCGAACCCAGGACCCGCATAGCACACCACGCATTGGACCTGGGGACCCGCCCTGAGAAAATTAAATGGTTTCAAGGACGTTTTACTCCCAATTACAAATTGGAATATTGAATCATTATTAATTAAATGATTACGAAAACAACAATCAACATGGATTAAAAGGGCCTCCAATAGTTTAGTAACAAGAATGTTGCAAAGAACAGAAGCTGACACATTCACCCTGTCACAGTGCCAAGCAATCATGCAACTATGCTATAACTCACAAGATTCAACTGATTATGCCATTTAAATAAAAGGCATATTTTTTTAATAAAAATAAAATCTAAAACATATATACGGGGCGGGTCGGGGACTCCGTTTGATTGGGTTTAGAAAATGGGTCTGGGATCCGCCCCTTGACCCATTTGACCGGGTTTAAACTCGCTTAGATGGCTAGATGCGAATGTGGGTTTCAATTCGCCCCATTGCTATCGGTACATTTTTATTTTTAGTAATGAGGTTTTACAAATATAAGGGTTCTTATTAAATTTACCAAACATATGTGGAATTTTTGTAATTTCTTTTTACTCAATTTCTTAAAATCAACCTCCGTTTCCCGCTTGGACGCATAATTCTTCCCTCGGCTCCTTTAGGTTTTAGCCCAATTTTGTGCAAAAACCAAACGAAGCCTCAACCAAAAATTCCAGAATTCCGCATACCTAAAACCCCAATTCCCTCGTCTCACCGCACATTTTTACGCCAAGTCACATGGATCCCGACTATAGAGTTTCTTTATTGCGGCAAGGAATCGAACTGCCAGAGTGGGATCCCAATGACGACGACTACGAAGAAGAAGAGGAAGAAACAGAAGAAGAAGAAGAAGAAGAAGAAGAAGAAGAAGATGATGATGATGATGAAGATGAAGAAGAAGAAGAAGACGAGGAGGAGGAAGATAATGCCGACGGTTCTGACGGGGATGGACGTGATGAAACGGCGTTGTCTCAAGAAGTTGTGAATGTTGACGGTCCGGCTTCTGAGAATGCCGATGATGTGAGTCATGTGACAGTGGAGGATAAACGTGAAAGCAGCAGCCAGAGAAGGGATAATAATGACAGTAGAGGCGGTGGAACGGCGTCGTTGAAGGGTATGATGATGGAGAGAATGGGGAGTTGAATAGAGGTGAACTTGATGGATTGTTTTGTCCCATCTGCTTTGAGGCTTGGTCCTCTGGTGGTGACCACCATGTATGGTATGCACTTTAGTTTTTTATTTTTCCATCCGGAACTATTAGGATTTTTTCAGTTCATTTCATTTAGTAATCCTATTTCGTTAATCCCGTCTAATTTTCCATTTTTTGTTTGGAATATTTAGTTGTTTGCCATGTGGGCATATATATGGGTTATCTTGTATCAAGAAATGGTTGCATAATCGAAGCTCAAACAAGGTACCCTTTGTTTTCCTTTAGTTGTATTTCAGGTGTCTTGTCCTCATGGAATTTATTGTGGACTTTACATAGTTCAGCATTTTTTTCACTTTTGGTTTGTTTTGATTCATTGTCACTTATTTCTCTTGGATATCTTTGTGTTTTAGTGTCCCCAATGTAAAAAGAAATGTGGGATGAAGGACATTCGGCTACTTTATGCTTCTAGAATTGTTGTTGTCGATGGAGAGCTTCAAAAGGTGGTACTTCTGTCAATATTTCAAAGAATTTTTGGGTACTTTATTTTGAGGTAATTGATTTGCTCTGCCTTTTTTGTTCTTGTTTTAACTCGACAGACAGTACAATCACTTGAAGCTAAGTGCGCATCTCTTGAGAAACAGGTGAGGAAAATGCAGGAAAGCAGAGTAATTTTAACTTTGTTTAAGAGGTTTATGTCTCATTGATGAAATCTATGGATTGTTTCTGGATACAATTTGTATACAACAATTAACACAACATTTGTGCTCGTGCCAACTCGATCATATTTTTCAGAAGGGAATGACACATCGAAAGGATTAGAACTATAATAAAGTGTATGACCAGAATATTGCTTATAAGATATGGACTAGTATTATATGATGTGGTTTGTTTTTGCTCCGGTTAGTTCTAACACATTTATATCTCATACTCTTGCTTGTCAAATTTTATCGAGTGAGGTCTTGCGAGATAGCATGTAAAGAAATCTGCTCTATAACCATGTGCCAATTTACTTCATTTTTTTCTATGATATTGGGTAAGATTTATGTAGTTCTTTTGATAGTTTTGGCAATGTAAAACTTTGCATTTTGATGTGCTTTCTTTGTTTATGTTGGAATTGTTCAAACACATTTGTGGAGATACTGATTATCTATATCGTGGTTAAATGGAAAATCTTTGCATTTGTAAATGAACACCGAGTCATAGTTTTTGGTGTTGAGTTTCTCATTGTACTAATTTGCTTCGCATCCAGTTTATATCTGCTACTAGTTTCTTGCTTATCAGTAATATTGAGTGCTGGGATCAGCTAAATCATGATAAACCAAAACATATAGTTCATCGTGCAAGAATTCTCGAATACGAAATTCAGGTCTTGCGGAACAAATGGATCTTCACATTTGCAAAGCAATGTCTTTGATATATTCAGGGATGGAAGTTGGTCATATCTATTGGATACTATTTGTAATTGTTAATTTACCAGTTACAGGAGAAATGCTCTTTCAGCCTATTACTGTAATTTCTCTATTAGGGAACCATTATAATGGATGTTGGTAAGGTAATGTAAGATGTAAGTCATGTAACAATCGTTGAGAAGGGAGCTAACAAGAGGGAATTGTTTTGCTTTGAAGTTTTTGTTGTTTCGTTCTTGTCATTGACAATGTCCTTGATTTTTCCCCAACATTTGTAGGGCGCTGACTGGTCTAAGAAGGAAGCAGAATACAAGAAGAAAGAAGCTGATTTGCGCAAGCAAGTTTGTTATCTCAAAGAGGTATATGGATGCTTTTGTTGTTCACATATCTTCATCTACTACTATTGTTGCCTTATTGTTCTATCCTTGGACAACAGATGTTTTTGAATTATTTCTAATTTGATGTTTTTGAATTATTTCGGGGGGATTCCAACGGGGAGGCCCGAGCATTCGAGAAAGCTCCCTTTGAGGTGAGGAGCATGGGGACATGATCATCAAGATAAACTTTATCTATTGAGGAGAGCATGCGACAACACGAGGCGATTTCGGCATTACCAGGATGATTTCGCGATGCTCGGGATGATTTTCGGCATTACCAAGAGGAGTTCGTGCTTTTCAAGCGAAGCAAGAAGCGAGGTACCAGGCCCGGGAGCGGCGGGAGTTGGAGATGTTGCGGACGATGCATCGATACAAATGTGGCACATCTCACAGGGGCCACGGCTTTCCGCCACCACCCCCACAAATGAGATAGGTCCATTTCCACACTTTTCTTTAAAATTCTATCTTCTCTTCTATGCGCTTTAATTTCATTCAAGTTTGGGGGGAGAGGTAGCAATTTGATTGAAGGGTGTGGCGTTTTTGCATTCATATAGTTGCATTTAGAGCATGTAGGTTGCATTGCGTTAGATTTTTTTTTTTTAGCACGTTTATTGCTTTCTTAGTTGTTTAGGGAGTGAATTGACCGCTATTGTGTGCTTGTTGTGATCTTGGGAGCATTTGTTGAACAATTTATGTTGTTTTGAATTGGGTGTTGAGCGTGAGTTGACTGGGTTGAGAATAAATGATATGGAACATGTGAATCTGGAATCATGGTTGATATCTTTGAATTACGCACTTACAAGCCTATGAGCTTTTGAGCCTTTATTGCTTTCATTATATGCGATCTTGTTTGTTGATTGAGTGTGTCATTCATGTTGATTTGAATTCTAGAACTTGCTCTCGGTATCTCCATCGAAGTCACATGTTACATGCGGTTTATGAAAATGATTTTAGACCATTTTTGTTAAGCTTTTAAGTCTTTTTGCCTACCTTATGATATTTGATTTCACTAGTTAGCCAATTTGAGCCAATTGCTTGATTTTTGATAGACACATTTCAAGCCTTAAGCCCTTAACTTGATATATCCTGTTACCCTAGCTTGAGTGTATAGCATTGAGTAAAGGGATTGAATAAAGAGTTGAATGAAAGGGTATCGAGAAGTTAGAAAATGATGTATATGTTGGGTAATTGGGAATAAAAGAAAAAAAGAAGAAAAATGGAGGATACTCACAAAAAAGTCGGAAAAAATACGATTTGCATAAGTGAGTTGGCCGTAAATGAACATATAAAGTGGGAATGGTGGTGTAAAGGCGAAAAAGAATAAATTGTATGAAAAAGAAGGGAGAAATAGGGTTTTATTTTGTTTTGTGGAAAAGGTATTACGCTTTGCTCGTTTTATAGGAATTTGTTGATAATTGTAGTATTTTGGCAACAATTGAGCATTTCGATAAAGAAACGCCAATATTTGACGTAATGTATAAAGTTTGGAGTTGAATCGGGAAGAAGTCGACGAAGCCAGGCGAGAAACGAAAGAAAACAAGCGATATCACGTTTAAGAAAAGACAGGCGGGCGTGCGCCTTAGCATGGCCCGTCGCTAGCCCAATGCTAGTTCTCAAGTTTCGACTACACGCACGGCCGGTCGTGCGTCATGCGACGGCCGCAAGGCCGTCCGATAATTGACTTATTTCTGCGGCACCCAAGACGGGTTGGGCGTCTTGTGGCCGTCGCTGTCTTGGGAAAGCGAGTTTGACAAGATTTCCATTCATCTACTTGATCTTAATCAAACCGTAACCCAGAAATCCATTCATCTACTTGATCTTTCACTCAACTCTTTGCTTTGTTTCTTTTAGATTAAATTTCTTGTCATAGTATTAATAAAACCAATCAATCCAAATTCGATCGTCTAGATAAAAATAAGTGCTATTACAATTCGATTACTTAGTACATTAATTTATTAGTCCGTGGATTCGACCTTGCTAACCCTATTCTATAAACTGCACCGTACACTTGCGGTGAAGCTAAAAAAATAAGGCGAACAATCTCTCTCTTCTATTTTTCAGATAATAGTATCAAATATACTAGTTGTAATGCAAATATCATCATTCTTCATCATTAGTTATATTTAAAAAACCATCATTATTATTCTTCATCATTAGTTATATTTAAAAAAGTATTAGGAATTCCACCAAATGGCGCCGGATTTTAATGATCGATTATTAGCCCTCAAGGAGCGCTTGCAGCTGCACCACGACGAATTCCGTGCTTTTAGGACGGAACAACAGTAGCGGAACTCAGAGATGCTAGAGATGATGCGTCAGATGCACCAGTGGCACATCTCCTAGGGCCACTTTCCACCGCCACCCCCACAGTGAGTCAGGTCAAATCCACACTTTTCTATTGAAATTCTATCTTTCCTTACGTGCGATATAATTCCATTCAAGTTTGTGGGAGAGAGTTTATTTTGATATGATGGGTGTGGATGTAATTTTGTTTTTGCATTATTTGTTTGCATTAATATAGTTGAATGTAGAGCATTTAGGTTGCATTGCATTAGAAGCACGTTTACAGTTTTAGCACGTTTTTTGCTTTAATAGGTTTTAGGGAGTGAGTTGACCAATGTGATGCGACTTGATTTGCATATTTTTGAAAATTTTGTATTGTTTTGATTAGGTGTTGAATATGAATTGATCGAGCCATGAATAGATGATATATTATAGCATGTAGATTTTGAAAACATGGATTTTTGCTTTGAGTTACGAATTTACAAGCCTGTGAGCTTTTGAGCCTTTACTGCTTTTATATTATGCAGTCTTGTTTGTGATTTTGGGGGCGCACACAAGGAGGAATGCTGATAGGAGACCTTAGAATTCAAGGGAAAGAGCTACTTCACCAAGAAAGAATCGAGAGAAGGATCGGGTCGCATCCGAGCTTGAGGATTGAAGATAAATCGAGAAATTATCCATTTCCCTAAGTTTATCTCACTTCATTGTATCTTTAACTTTCATTTGAGCTTGATATGAACATGAACAATTTGTCTACGAGTTGTTTGTACATCATGTGTAGCTAAACATCTTGTGATTTTTGGGTTTGTAAGTAGATTTAATTGACTCTTGTTGGATGTTTTAATCTTAGTTGAAGTTATTATTTTGAAGCTTATTTAAGTACTTTGCTTTAACTCTTGTTTTATCAATTGGCCAATGATTTAGCATGTTTGATGTATTGATTCATAATTCGAGATATGAACTTCAATAATAGATCTTGAGTACTTGACATGAATATTTGCATAATTGAGAAATTTGTGGATATTTGTGAGGACAGTTGATCTTTGGTGCATTTGGGAGTTGTGTATCTTATGTTGAGTAGAGATGATATCATAGATATTTTAATCCATATTTTATATACATCTCGAGAGGGAGGATAAAATACATTTGTGATTGTCTTATACAAATATTGATAATAACTTTGGCTTTGATTAAATCGGATAACAAGAGAGATATTAATCGAAACCATAACCCGGGAATCCATTCCATCCATTTGATCTTTCAATTATTACTATTGCTTTGTATTTTTATGGTAAATCTTATCTTAGCTTTCCAACAACAAACATCAAATTTCGATCGTCCAAATAAAAAAATAATATTTTGATCTCAATACTTAGTACATTAATTTATTAGTCATGTGGATACGACTTTGCTACCACATTACATAAACTACACTTTGCATACATTGTGGTGAAGCTAAAAATAAGGCGGACATGGGGTTTGCGAATACCCCCAAAATTAGACAATTCCTATGGCGAGCATGTCTTGATTCCTTCCCTAAAAAACGAACCTGATTAAAAGGCAAATGGTGATTGACCCCACGTATGTGAACCGTGTGGGAAGGGGCGTAAACACTATCACACTTGATGTTGGATTGTGGAGTAACACAAAAAGTATGGTACCTCAGCCCGCTCCGCATTAACATGCAGATTGTGAGATTTGGCACTTTTAAAAATTTCCTATGGACGAGGATGGGGCAGACACGGGGCTGGATGTTGTGATAGATGATGTTCGTGAGCTAGCTCAGGCTGCTAATATATGTGATTTTTCATTTATCCGTAGGAGTGCTAACTGTCTGGCGCATGAAGTGGCTCATTTTCCGGATAATATAGGAGATGAATTATTTTGGGTGGATGCTTAAGCGATAGTGATACAATCAAGCCCAATAGCACAAACCCGAAGAAGAATTGAGCCGGATAGTGGAAAGGAAAAAAACCGAGAAATTGGAGGAGCCAAAAGTAGGCTTGTACGTCAAAGAAAAATACCGAGGAAGTTGCAAGATTATGTTGTCGACCCGTTAGCAAAGCCGTTAGTGAATTCGGCAAGACAAATCGAGAGAATATTGAGGGGGTCGGCTCGAGTGCGTGCTCCTTTTGGGTGATTGTGTCGAGGAAGTTTGTTAGCAATAGCAATGTGGTGCTCAAGCAATGGGTGTTAAATGAATTGAGTAGTTGATATGGATTTCTTTATGTTTTTAGTAAATTTGATAATTTTTTCTCGTAACTTCCTTCTCAATCGGAACATTTCTTTTTGGAGTTTACACCCACTCGAAGGGTGATTGAACCTATCAATTGGTGCTTTCGTTGAGAGGTTTTCATGGCGAGGATCCAAATCTTCTTCTCGTGATTCAAACTTTTACGATTTGCAACTCGAGAATCAATCCAAATTGATGCAAAGATCGGTTTGAGAATCGGCAAAATCGATGAACCTAAATCGGTAGAAATACATGGCGGACGTGGAGAATCGTTTGGAGGTTATGCAATCACAAATGCGGGAACACCGGGAAGCTCGGCCGGTGTAACGGCACCGCCAAACCGAACCTTCAATACGATCGAAAATATGGCGGGATTCACCGAGGGGTCACCGATGTTGAGCGATAAAGATGGAGGTTCCCGTTTTTGCACCGATCCAAGTGGATGGATTTTTCGAGTTGAGGAGTTTTTCAACTTTCACGCAACACCAGGAGAATGTGCGATTCACGAATAGTATCATTTCACATGGATGGAAAGGTCGCAACATGGTTTCAATGGATGAAGGCAAATGATATGTTATCGACTTGGCGGATTTTTCGCGAACCTTCGGCGGTGATTGGGGCATCCCAATTCGAGGACCATCGAGGAATCTTTCTAAACTTACCAGGCGACCACGGCGGCGAGTTCGATCCGCTTTCGAGGATCTTATGAACAAAGTCACTGGAATCTCTAAACCACTATTAATGTTTTTTTATCACGGGGTTGAAACCCGATCTTCGGCGTGAGTTCTTGTTTAATCGACCTTCGTCTCTAATGGAGGCCTTTTCAATGGCTAGGGCCTATGAGGCTCGTGAAGTGAGCAGAGCGGCCCGAAACACCTCGGCCCAAACCCATAACCCAATAGCCCAAAATCGTGTTCATACTCACACCCATTCCCCATACACTTTTACACCAAAATATGAGACACCCCATCTAAAACTTCGCCCACTTTCACTCCGCCGGCACCCACCAAGCCACCACACTGCTTGTTTCCACACGGACAAACCACCCTCTTACCCACACCAACTATACCCATTTGACGGATGGCCTAAAGAAATACGGGATCGACGAGAGAAGGGTCTTTGTTTCCATTGTGACGGAAGTACAACATAAACCATCGTTGCCGTGGAAAATTCCGATTATTATTGGGTGTCGGCGATGATCCGGAAGAACCTCCCGCGGACGGAGGAGGAAATCGATGGGGTGACCCAAACAATCACGGCCCGATATTTCAAGCCTCAATTCCTGGCGGGTCATTCTCGATTACGATCCTCGAGTTTAAACGGGAAAATTGGTGATCAATTTTTTCAAATGTTGATTGATAGTGGGAGCACTCATAATTTCATAAAACCGAAATTGGTTGAACGCTAGGGTTACCAACTCAATCGATTCCAAGCTTTCGAGTTTATGTGGGCAATGGAGACTCATTTATATGCCATTGTGTGTGTCCTCAGTCGTTTAAATATGCAGGATATGATTTCACTATGGATTTGTTTGTGTTGAATATTGGGGGACCCGAGGTAGTCCTTGGAATACGGTGGTTACAAGGGTTGGGCGTGTTACCCGTGAGTATCTTTGCTATGACAATGGAGTTTGAGTTTGGAGGAGCCTGTGAAATTGCAAGGGGAAGAAGTGAATAGCCCGGAACTAATATCATTCAACAGATTACAAGCACTCATTGCCGATGGCGTCAAGAGATATATGAATTACATTATATGCAACAAAAAGAGTAGAATCATTCTCCAAAATTAGCCGAACAGGAGTTTGAGCTTCCTCCAGCATTTACCACTAGCAATCGTAATAATTCTGCAGCCAAATATAAACACCTTTTCGCAAATCCCTTTGGATTACCGCCTCACCGAAACATTGATCACCGAATACACTTACAGGTCAATACTAGCCTGATTAACGACGCCCATACCGATACCCCTATTACCAAAAGAGTGAAATGGAAAGATTGGTCAAAGAGATGCTCGGCAGGGGGTGATTCGGCCGAGCAAAGCCCCTACTCCACACCGGTGTTGTTGGTAAAAAAAAGATGGTCCGTTCGATTTTGTGTCGATTATTGTGCACTAAATGTATTAACAATCAAAGACAAAATCCCGATTCCAACTATCGATGAGTTGCTTGACGAATTAGGAGGAGCAAAATATTTCACGAAACTTGATCTTGGTAGGGTATCATCAAATTCGAATGTACCCAAGGACATCTACAAGACAGACTTTTAGAACTACCGATGGCCATTATGAATTCCTCGTAATGCCCTTTGGTCTTTCAAATGCACCGTCAACTTTTCAAGCCACCATGAATCGCATTTTCACCCCTATTTGCGAAGGTTTGTAATTGTTTTCTTTGATGACATACTTGTCATAGTTCAACTTTAGATGATCATGTGTTGCATTTAACCTTGACTCTTGAGTGTTTGGAGCAAAGAACATTTTATGTGAAGTTGACAAAATGCTCTTTTTGCCAAAAATCGATTGAATACTTGGGACATATAGTATCAGCAGGGGCTGTGAGCGCTGATCCTAATAAAACTGCTGCAATGGTGGAGTGGCCTACTCCAGTTAATGTTAAGCAATTGAGAGGTTTTTTGGGGCTGACGGGAAACTACAGACGATTTATCCGAGAGTACGCCACTATAGTGCCCCACTCACCGACCTTCTTTGCAAGGAAGCTTTAGATGGATCGAGAACTCAAACTCGGCTTTTGAGTTACTTAAACGGGCTATGGTCGAATCCCCTGTGCTTGGTTTGCCAGATTTTGCTATAGATTTTGTTATTGAGACAGATGCTTCGAATGTCGGGGTTGGAGCGGTCCTTATGCAAACAGAACATCCAATTTCATATCACAGTAAGAAGTTAGAAATGCGAATGAAAGGAGCTTCAACATATATTAAAGAGTTGTTTGCGATTACGAAGTCGTTCACAAATGGCGTCAATATTTGATTGGTCGATTTTTCATTGTGCGAACCGACCATAAGAGCATTAAGGAAATATTTTCGCAAGTCATACATATGCCCGAAAGCGAATGACTATATGTCCATAAATTGATGGGTTACCATTTCAAGATCGAGTATAAACCGGACGGACTAACCTGGCGGCGGATGCATTATCCGTGTACATGAAGACTACGGCGTCTGACGCAACGAAGCTCCCAACTCAATTTTTGTTTATCAAGAAACCAACCAAAGTGATTTTTGGAGGTGTTGAAGAAGGAAAATCGGTCGATCCCGAGTTGATTGGGCTCCACAATCGGGTTGCATCGGCATCATACGAAGGAGATTTTGTGGTTCGCAATGGCCTCCTTTTCTATAAGCACCGTTATGTCATAGGTTCTCAATCCCGGTTGAAGAACTTGCTACTACATGAATTTCATTCCACTCCTATGGCGGGACACCCAGGGTAAAACGCATGTTGGCTCGACCGACAACTACTTTCTTTTGGCGTAGAATGCGCCACGATGTGGTAGAGTTTGTGGCTTCATGTCCGAGAATGTCAACAAATAAAATATTCAACCCAACCACCCATTACCGGACTTTTGCAACCTTTGCCCATTCCTTCAATGGTTTGGGATGAGATTACTATGGATTTTATTACGGGATGCCCGAGGAATCTAAGGGTACACGGTCATTCCGGTGGTGGTCGATAGGTCGACCAAATTTGCCCACTTTGGAGCTTTGCGAGCGATTTACGTCTTTAAAGACCGCGGAATTGTTTGCGAGACATGGTAGTTAAGCTTCATGGATTTTCTAGTTCAATCATCACGGATCGTGATCCGATATTTCGAGTGCTTTTTGGAAGCATCTATTTACGTTAGTGGAACAAGATGCGTCATAGTTCGGCTTACCACCCTCAAACGGATGGCCAAACCGAGGTCGTAAATCGGACATTGAGCAAGACTTAAGATGTTTTACACAAGAGCGGCCTCGACGATGGATTACTTTGTTGAAATGGGCGCGATGAGTTATAATACTAGCTATCATAGTTCGTTCTGCAACCCCTTTCCGGGCCTTATATGGACAAATAGTCACCACCTACAATCCCACCATATCAGAAAGATACTTCTTCACCGCAACTGCTGATGACATACTCTTTGAGCAGGATGCTCATTGCACACTCTTAAATTGAATTTGGCTCGTGCTCAAAATAGAATGGTTCAACAAGCTAACGCCCATCGACGCGACCAAAAATTTTCGGTGGGGGATCCGGTTCTTGTCAAATTACGACCTTTTCGACAAATAAGCGTATCGGGCGTCCTCACCACAAACTTAGTAAGCGGTTCTATGGTCCATTTATAGTGTTGGCAAAGATTGGGAGTGTGGCATATAAATTGGACTTGCCATCGAGAGTAGAATTCACCGGTGTTTCATGTTTCTACCATGAAACCTTTTAGAAATGAGAACATCCGTGCGTATACCTGCATCGCAACGCGTTTATGATAACCAACCATTGCATCATCCTATTGCCATATGCGCTGAACGATCGATATTGCGTAAGGGAGGATAGTTTCCCAGTGCTTGTTCGGTGGTCCGAAAGTTCCCAGGATGATGCCACGTGGGAGGATTTGGACTCCATTTTGGAACAATATCCCACTCTTCACCTTGAGGACAAAGTGGTGCTTCGAGGGGTGGAGAGTGATACAATCAAGCCCAATAGCACAACCCAAGAAGAATTGAGCCAGGATAGTGGAAATAAAAAAATAGAAATTGGAGGAGCCCAAAAAGTAGGCACAGACGTCAAAGGAAAACACCTCGAAGTTGCAAGATTATGTTGTCGACCCGTTAGCAAAGCCGTTAGTGAATTCAAAGACAAATCGAGAGAATATTGAGGGGGTCGGCTCGAGTGCGTGCTCCTTTTGGGTGATTGTGTCGAAGTTTGTTAGCAATAACAACGTGGTGCTCAAGCAATGGGTGTTAAATGAATTGAGTAGGTGATAGGGATTTCTTTATGTTTTTAGTAAATTGGATAATTTTCTCTCGTAACTTCCCTTCTCAATCGGAACATTTCTTTATGGAGTTTACACCCATTTCGAAGGGTGCTTGAACTATCGGATAAGTTAGAAGAAATCTAAGAAAGCGATGTAAACTCGAACCAAGACATCAATAGTACATCAATAATATCTCTTGTTTTGCTTCTAAAAAAAAAAGAAACAAAAGACAACAACTTTGATATTATATATGTTGGGTTGCTAAAGTGATATTTTAAATTTTATCCAATTTTTTAGTGTTTTACATCTATTTTTCCACGAAAGCTTCCTTTATTATATATTACTAGTATTCCACCGTGCGATGCACGTACGGAAATTATACAAAAAAATAATCAATTATTTGGTGAGCACATGTAAGTAATATAAAAACAATTACAAATAAATATAAAATAAAATTATAATAATGAATGATGAGTACAAATAAAAAAAACATACAATCTCCATAAACTAAAGAGAATATTTTTAAAATAAAAGAGATTTAATTATAGACTTATATATCAATAAAATAATCATTATAAATTTCGGAATACTTCTTTAAATACAACATTAGTTGTCGAACTTGACTGATTACTATCACTATCACTATCACAAATCAAAATTTTAAGGCCCTTAGGATTGGTAACTCTGCAGACAAAGCAACATACAATTGACCATGACTAAAAACGGGTTTTTTTAAAAAAAGCCCTACATTTGACAAAGATTGACCCCGACTTTTGTTGATAGACATTGCATATGACACAATCGGAAAGCGGCGTCGTTGGAATTTGAAAGGAAGTCTCGGATCGGCGTCAACGACATTCTTGGAATAAGAACTTTATGACGATTTTGCCTCCATCGAGAATTTGTCCTTCTATAATATGATTACCAAGCCTTGTAACAATTAATCTTGTACCATTACATAATCCAATAGAATGATCTATGTTTGAGCAAAGATAACAGAGTTCCAATCTTCAAATTCAATTCATGATTCGGAACTTTAACATTTAATTCCATTTAAAAATTCGGGGAGTATGAACATCATTCAAGAGTTCGATATTTCTATCCTGAATGACACGGGGAATCGAACTTAAATACAATTTTCCTCCGAATCGTTAAGTGAAACCATGTATTCATTTATAGATTGAACGACATCAGTCGGAGCTAATATAGCTCTTCGAAAATACGATGAGTCGTCAATATTACTTCCAAATTCGGGATATGTACTTTGGGCAATTCTTCGCAATCGGATCATTAAAATCTTTGACCAATAAGTCTTCGGAATATCGATAACAACACAACCATCATTTGGCTCCCCAATTTTTCCATCACCTATCATTGCTATCCAATCAAGAAAACGTTTCAAATCTTCGCAACTCGATCGGACCCATATTTTGTAATCTCATATTCTTTGTCAATCTCAATACTGCATACAATCCCTCCACAAATACGATGAATTAATAGTGGCATGAACAATATCTTGTCTACTACCTTTTGGAATCACAGCGTGATTTAGGAAATCTCCCAAACACAACCGTCTTGCCTCCAAATGGAATATCACGCCTGGTGGATCTATCTCTTTCATGATATCTTTCACACTCGGTCCAATGCTTCAAAACAATATTTATGCATCATTGGAGCCTCATCCCAAATAATAAGCTTGGACTTGAGTATAAGTTCGAAGAGGGCTTCCTAGGTTTATGTTGCAAGTTGAACCCTCATTCGGGCAAAATGGGATGACAAATCTAGAGTGGCGGTCCTACCACTAGGCAACAAAAGAGATCTTATACCACTTTGGATGCCACATTTAATACAATTCCTCCTTTTGATCTCAATGCGGTGATAGAGTCTTCCAAATAAATGTTTTTCAGTCCCCCATAACCGTAAAACGAAAAAAACCCTTCCAAACTCGAATTGGTTGATTCAATAATAGTATCATACACACGACGTTGCTTTCGACATTTAAGTTAGATATAAGCTTTTTATACTCTTCTGTCAAGCTTAATCGATCATAACACATTTCCTCGTGTATTAACCTATTATGCGAGAAGTGGAAATAACGATCATCTGGAAATGGCATCGATTGAAAATCACGTAAACTATTTCCACAACTTCGTAGTATCTTCTCAATTTCCACAAGGGCATAATTCTTAATGTCATCCTCATTTAATTGTAGACCTACAATATAAAAAAATATGTACATAATAGTGAAAATATTTAAATAAATAAAAAATTTATTTTTTGCATACCTTGATATTGAAGTAAATTACGTTGCTTGTATAAGATATCATCAGATAGATAAGTCCAACATGACTCCCAAACTACCTCAGGTCTGATTATAGATCCAAATGATAAAAGGGTAGCAAATAGATTTCTCATGGATTGAAGCAGATGCTATTGACTTGCCTCAATGATCCCATCAATGTACTCCTTATCATCACTTAGCAATCCTAATTCATAGCAAGCATCACGAAAAGAACAGTATTGTACCCCATTAATCAAGCATATATCATCGTAACAGGTGGCCCCACGTACTATATTTAAAAGACATCTCATATAGTACGGATCGCCACAACCGGGAGGAACAAAGAAAACACGTCCAATTGCAAAACCTTTTTCGTGGAACCCATTCACGTACATCGATTTCCAAACAAATTTTGTCGGAAATTCAAGATATGTCACTCTCTTGCTTCAGGATATTTCTTATTAGCTTCCATCCATGCCAAAAACATACCCGATTAATTGTTTGCCTACGGAGAATAGACTCGATATTGTCTCGCATCGAGAGAATATAACATTTTGTTGATTTTGAAGATGAAAACTCAAACGCTCTACAAGGGGGTCTTTATATTGTATTTCAAATCCAAAAATTCTCCATGCCGACTTCAAGAAGAAACATATCTGCGGTCATAGTACATATTAACCTCATCGATATTCTTCTCTAAATTCTCATCATTTGAGCTCGATAGAAAAGACGCAAAGAATACGATCATTGCCTTTATTTATATACTTGAACAAATATTTGATCGCGCGTGATTGATTACACCACTCAACATTCATATGCGCTCCATAACGAATCAACAAATATCGATTATGAGGAACAACATATCTATTATCCAAATAAACTCCATTCTTAACCAATGTTCTTCCATCATCTCTACGTTTGTATACAGGATAACCATCTTCATCAATAGTAATGGCTCCAACAAACTTTTTCGGAAAATGCTTGGAGCAACGACCATCTAACATGCAAGGAGAATTCCTACGATCATCACCGCATGGACCATGAACCATAAAATCTCGAACTGCAGCATAATAAACTGGATCATCATTTTCATCAGGTATCTCTGCAGATATAATTTCATCGATTGCATCTGCTGTTGGGAATTTGTCTTCTTTGCAAAGAAACAGTAATACGTGTGCGTGAGGCAATCCTCGTTTTTGGAACTCAACAGTATAGATTACTGGAATAAAGTTACACAATATGTTAACATCATATCGTCATAGGATATTACACTACTTGTATTAAAACGTTAAATTTGTTAAGTAAATTAAATAAAAGAAACAAATATTGGTATTTTCTTTTACATTTCCAAAAATTTTCTTTTTACGAAGATCTTGAATTAACCCATCTAGCTTAACTTTAAATACTCTACAAACAATATACGGGACGATCTTGGGTTTCAATCCACGCTTATCAACAAATCTTACAATCTCGGCCATTTTGGGTTGCATGTAAATGTAATAAATAGATCCGGATAACTTTTGCCCATTTACATATAGCCATGACATCTTGGTAGTTTTGAATCATATATCTAACCCCTCCAGTAAAAGATGAAGGCACTATGATTCGTTTTCCTTGTGCAGACGCATCAGTTTCACCACGTAAAAGAGCGTCGTGCAGACCTTTATACATTTCACAACGCAATCGCTGTTTTACGGTTTAGCCTAACATATGCCAATCGTCCTGACTCAACCATAGTATAGGCATCGACAACAAATTTTTGGAAAAGTCTTCCAGAAGACATAATGGTTGGTGCATCACTATCTCTTTTATGCATTCTATATGCAAAAAATTCTCTTACACTCACCTTTTTCCTCCCACCAGTACTGGACTTTGCGTCGGAAAAAGAAATATCTTCTCTGTATCCATCCTCACCATAAGGAAAAAGCAATGGATATTGAAGACTAGGATAAGCGACATTTAATTCATTTATACGCTTAAGTTGTCCGGTTTGAGTCTCCACTAAAATGTCTCTATCACCCATCGTTTCTTCAAAGTCACCAACAACTAAAGCAAAGCAACCTCGGATGTCGTAGGTAGATTATACCTTCTAAAGCATCCCCACTCGTCTACCAATTAACCTTAATTTAATATCCGATCTTCCTTCTTCAACCATTTTGTCCTTCGCCATACGAAAAGATTTGACCAAAATATTATTCTGTCTAGCATAGATTTTAACTCGATACAATCTCAAAGCATGAAGATCATGATTGTTGGGATCTTTTTGTAATCACAATTCGATTAAAATTAAATATTGCCTATAAAATTATTTTTAAGATAATAACAATAAATCAAAAGCATTTACCTCACAGTATTTATACGATTAGCAATTTCATTTTCGGTGTCATAAATATACAATTGTGCAAACTTTGGACTTGCACTATCGGTGGAAGTAGACTTCCAATTAAATGATAATTTTGTCCATGAAGTTTGAAAACGAGGAGGAGATCCACTTGATTTATCACGGGAGTCTATCTTACCTCCCATTGAAGTGAAACAAAACATGTTGTTGTAAGAACGTATGTTATGGCGGAAGTGTTTACTTTTATCGGTGTCTCCATATAATAATTCTTGCAACTCGGAGGTGTTTTTTTAAAGCGAGGAAGCTAGATTTTTCCTTGCATACAACATAAAGAGTACTTTGGATTGCGGGAGTTATAATAGCGAGACAATCTCTCTTCGTACCAAATATAGCACCACAAAAACCGCATTTGCAAGTTGGATCGCCAATATCCCAATAATCTTAAAACAAAAGAGTAAAAATTTAAATATAACACAATACATAAAAAAAAAAAAAATGAACAATATGTACGCATCGAATGATGACAATAAGTTAATTTGAACATCACTATGACAAATTACTTTTTGTCCAATTTATCCAGTAAACTTTCCAAGGTTGAATGGTGAACGCTATTTGCCGCATAATAATAAATAAATAATAAAAGCAATATAAAAAAATGTAAATATAAACTTAAAAATGTTATCACCAAATGTTGATGATTAGTTAGTATTAAAACACAGAACGTTTATATTTTTATCAATAGATGTCATATAATTGCATTTTTTATTTTATAATCATATACTTTGGAAGAATGATGAAACACATTTAAAATTATATTGAATTGTTATTTAATTCATATCTTTAAAATTTTTAAAAAAAAATTACACTTTTGCATGCACAATAATAATAAATAAATAAAAAGACAAAAAAAAAGATAATAGATAAAAATATATGCAATATAATTATTAAAAAAATGACAAGATCTTGGGTATTTTCTTGTTATTTGGGACACCATTGACCGAAGAAGAATCTTCATCATTCGTTAGATCAACAAGCGTAGAGACAATTGGGGTTGAAAGTGATGAAAATCGCTGAAATTGATAATTTTCCATCCTCCGTAATGCCATATTTGTTGCAACAAAAATATTATTTATTATTTACAAAAAACAAACAATATTCTAACCGTTTCGGATATGACGGCGAAATTGGTGTTGAAATTTTCATTTATAATTCATATATTTGCAAGAATAAAATATTGATTTTTATTTAATTAAACTTTTTTAAAAATGAAATAAAAAAGAATAATAAATTGTGTGCTCAAAAATATAAAAAAATAAATAATAGACCAAAAAATTAGTAGATAAAAAATATACAAATTAATATATTTTTTTACATTGAGTTACTGAAGGATCTTCAACTAAATGTCTTTTCTTGTTATGTATAACACATTATTCAGAGAGATGGGAGAGTTTTCAACATTCACTGGATCAAAAATCATAGAGACACTTGGTGCTGTAACTGATGAAAATCGATGAAACTGATAATTTCCCATTATCCGTGACGATATTTTTGCTGCAAAAAAAATTAAATTATTATTCGTGCAAAATATTGGTTATCCCCCCGAAACTATAACTAAAAATATCATACCATTTGTGATATCAGACAGAAGAGAGATTGATGTTGGATGACATAAATTTTGTTTAGAACTTTCACCATTACACCATTGAGAGGCAATATTATCGCAAAAAAAATATTTATCCACGAAATAAAAAATAATTAAAAAAATAATATCCCAAATAATAATAGCATTAGGTGTAGGCCAATCCTATGTAAATTATGAAGTTCAATTTTTTCTGTTATCACCAATCTCATGAAAATATTAGATTCCTAACCATTTAGACATCATCCTGTTATTTACTATAATATTTCATATAATTTGCAAATCGTTAAAGGTTTGAATACACTCTAATTATAATTATCTTAAGTACTTTATATTATATTTCCTAGTTACGCAATTAGATGGTCAAGTTAAGAACTTATTCAACAAAATAAATTTTTGTAGTTTTGATTCATTAAATTCGTATTGGGCTATACTTAGCCCAAATGAAGAACAAATGAATTGACCAAATATACTATAATACAAATATAACCCAAACAAAAGAAAAAACAATTGAGGCCCGATAAACCATGAGGCCACACTTGTCCCATATTTCTAAACCTACATCATGTTTCCTCTCCTCTCTCATTAATACATGTACCCATCACCACTTTTGTTTTCTTCTCTAAGTTTCACGCATCACACAATCCCACACACCTGAAAAAGCTTCAAACCACTGAAACCCTAAACCAGTTATTCAATATCATTCATTTCAAAAGAAAAAAATTACTTTCTTGATAACCGGATAGTGAAGTTGTACAATGAAGATCTTGAAGTATCGACCTTGACCATTTTCACAAACTGTAAGTCAAGCGGCTACGATAATCTAGAGGGGGTGAATAGATTATCTCCATCTTTTCAATTTCGCCTCTTTTTAAAACCGAATGCTCAAATACTGATAATAAAGGTGCGGAATATAAACAACACACGTCGATTTAAAGAGGTTCAACCCACCTAGGGCCTAATCCTCTACCACCCCAAAGTATATCCAGGGATGGATTTCGAAAAGAAAAAGAATTTTATTAATTACCAAAATTAATACAAATTCAACTTACAACACCTTGAAGAGCACCACACTCTTCTTCAACACCACCTTTGGAGATTACCACAATCTCCTTTGAAGATTACCACAATCTTCCTTCAACGGCACTTGTGAAGATTACCACAATCTTCAACCTTGAAGAATACCAAATTCTTCAACACCTCAATAAGAAGATTACCACAATCTTCTTCACCTATCACCTAGATCATCCAAGTGTGCTCTTACCACAAGAACACTCACAAGGATATCTTGTGTTTGAATGATAACCAAAAATCAAGATTACAACTCGATAATGAATAATACAATTGAGTGCAAGTGTAATCAAGAATAGCCTAGACCTCAAGAATGTGAAAGTGAATAGCTAGGCAAATTACAACAAGAAATAAGACAATGAAAGACCAAGTGTTTGCTTGAAGTGTATCTTGTTGTGTTGTATCTCAATTGTTATCTTGGTTGCTCCAAAACTTCCTCTATTTATAGGAGATGATTGATCAAGCATAGGCTCCTCTTGGGGATTGAAAATCTACAGAAAAATACAATTAAAATCAAGAATATAGCTGTTAGAAATCAATCTCACAATTTAAGGAAATGTGTCTGTCTTTGTCAAACGGTCATATTTTTCTTCATCAATACAGGCAGGCGACCGTCCGAGTAAATAGACATTGGAAAAATACACAAACAAAATAAACAGGCGACCGGTCGGCGTCTACCTCGACCGGTCGACCATCACCCCAACCG
This sequence comes from Rehmannia glutinosa, assembly GCA_016081115.2. Lineage (NCBI taxonomy): Eukaryota > Viridiplantae > Streptophyta > Magnoliopsida > Lamiales > Orobanchaceae > Rehmannia > Rehmannia glutinosa. Next base: position 3,441,936 of record CM071934.1, on the reverse strand, counting down.
GTCCCCCCTTATTTCAAAAATGCAAAGTTTTAGTTCGTTTCAAAACGAAACTTGCAGTGGCCGTCGGCCGGACGGTCGGCCGAAGCGGCACGGTCGACCGCTTGTTTTCCTTCCGTCTCATTTTTTTGTTTCTAAAAACATCTTGGTATGGGTTGCCCTATAGGGCGACCGGTCGACCACGAGACGTAAATGTTGTCCAATTTTTGTCGAAAATAAAACCCAAGAAATACTCAGAAAATTTAGTAAAAATATTTTAAACCAATCGAGAGTATTTAGAAAACATTTAGGAACCTTGTTAAGGAGTGAAAAATCCATTGAAATAAAATCATTAAAAGTGTTGTCCATTATTATCAAAAATAAACTTGAGGAAATACTCAGGAAAATATTAAAAACCATTTTAAATCATTTAGGAGTATTTGGACAACCTTTAAAAGCATTGTTTTGGTGACAAAATAAAATCATCAAAATTAAGATAAAAACATGTATCAAACACAAACATCTAATCTTCTTTTGTTTGTTCGATCTAGCCAAAAAAATGGCTACCACTCGATCTAACAGAGATATATATTTTTCTTTATGTTTACATTTTATTTATCTAAAAAAACTTGAGATCTATGTTATTTTCTTAAAGATATGTCATATTTTAATTTTTTTTTCTCTCGACAAAAAATATAGATCGAACTTGTTCGATTTCATCAAGTCGATTTATTTTTATTTTTATTGGGTATTTTCTACTTTTAAAAAAATGGTTAGCTTTATTAAACTGGAAGGGTGGAATTTCTTATGTTTATGTTTTATTCATCCAAAAAAAATTGATTTATGTTATTTCATTAAAAATCGACCCTATTTTTATTTTTATTTTTATATGTTTTCTCTTGTCAAAAGGTAGAGATCTAACTGGATCTATGTTGATTTTAGTGATTGTTCTTTTTTATTATTTTTTTCAAATTATTTTCTTTCGTTAAAATGGGGCTAGCATTTGATCGAATAGAAACCTAAATTTGTTTATGTTCATGTTGTATTCATCCAAAAAAACTTTAGATCTATGTTGTTTCAATAAAAATCTTACCCTTTTTTTAAATTTCTGGATTTTTTTTCTTGACAAAAACTATAGATCTAAATGAATCTATATGTTTTATCTTTTGCCCCGAAAGTCGAACATGAGGCTCAAGTCCTTCCCTTAGATTCATCCAAAAAATATTCAGATCTATGTTATTTCATTATAAATTTGACCCTATTTTTATTTTATGTAATTTTCTCTTGTCATAAGCTACAGATCTAACTGGATATGTGTTGATATCAGTCATATTCAGTTCTATTTTTATTTTCCTCAGAGTATCTTCTTTCCTTAAAAAAGGGGCTAGCATTTGATCAAATAGTAACCTGAATTTTGTTTTTGTTTATGTTTTATTCATCCAAAAAAAAACTTTAGATCTATGTTATTTCAATAAAAAAAACTGACCTTATTTCTAGAAATATTAGTGTTATCCCTTAATTAAAACATAATCAAATTTGAGTATGTTTTTAATTTTTAAACATCTTAGGACTTTTCTTTAATTACTCAAAATATAGGGGCGCTTTTGTAATTATCCATACTATAATAATCACACTTTATATGATCTTAGCAAAAGTTAGCTAAAAGTTGGTATTCTGATGACAGCGGTGCTCTGCTTCTGGAAAGGTAAGAACATTAGCCACATTTATTTATCTTTTGTATTGGCTAATAAAGCTAAAATATGAAACTATATTTTATTCTTGCAGAAATGATGAGCCTAACAGTGGCTATGTCTTTATTTAGTCTCTAAAGATAAGAGGATAATGAACTATTGGACACTAATTAATCTACTGGACCGGTAAGAAGTAACTTTTTTTATTATCAATTCTTTTATTATTGATGTGAAGCATGTACAATATTTTCCTATCTTTGATTATTTTCACTTTTTATTGATAGTTTGTATTAAGAAGATACTAAACTAAATTATAATTTTAAGAAAAATGAATAAAAAAATTATTAAGAACATTAAGCATGATGGTAATGATGTATCATTCTCATATTCATTTTTGTAATTTCAAATTGATAAGGGTCTTTTTATGCATGTTTTATGTGTATATTTGAGTAGAATTCGAGTTATTTTATTGTTAGTTTTGTAAATGTTTTATTGTACATAGTTCATATTACTCCAGAGGTGATTTTATTGATGTAGATTGACCATTGGGCTAATTTTGGTGAATTTCGGACCATGGATTCATGTCAAAACATACCGGGAGTTTAAGGATGCAAAAACGCTTGAAATTCCAAGCCAAACGACAGCGTCATTTCGGGCCTTTTTGGTCCAACACGGGCAGGGGTGTCGGGCAACACGGCCGTGTTCACGGAGCCAAAAACTCGAAATTTTTGCACAAAATAGTCTCAACACGGCCTGGCCGTGTTCCCCAACACTGGCCGTGTCCGGGGAACACGGCCTGGCCGTGTTGGGAAGCACGGCCATGTCGGGATCGAGTGCTGCGCACCATTAAACAAAGACGGCCCGGCCGTTCGGGCGACACGGCGTGTCCAGGGCACTTTGCAACTTTTCTTTGCGGAATTTGGGGAAAACTCACCAACCAACCCATTTTGGCCACTTTTGTACACTTTTAACACCCTATTTTGCTAAAACATGTCTCCATGTCCCCTCCTCATCACTTGAATACAAGAATTCACCAACCAACAAGGAAAATGGGGGTGATTGTTTAATAAAAAGAGAGTACTATCAATGTATTGGTTGTCTATAAAAGCCAAGGGTTGAAATTGGGGGATTCATTCATTAGATATTCAGAAATATTCATTGTATTCATTTCATTAAGTAGAATTGGGATCAAGGGTCTTGGAGAAGAAAGCTTGGGGCAATATTGGAGAAGAAGGCTTGGAGCAACATCATCAATCAAGGAAGAAGTCCATTGAGGTTTTGAGAAAGATAAGTACACCATGTCTACAATGCTTAAATCTTCTTGTGTAATTTACTCTTTTGTCAAAATCATGAGTAGCTAAAATCTTAGTGTTTGAGTGTAATTAACTCTAGAATGGATTTGTGATTAAGGTTTGTATGTTTTTAATAAAATTCTCATGTCTTGTGTGATTCACTTATATCATGCTTATCTCATTCGAGGTAATATTTAGGTATATTAATTTGATATCTTTTCTTCATCGGGTAATCGAAAGATTTATGGTGAAAAAGAAATTGTATAAGTGAAAAGAGTTGCATGCAATCCTAGATATGGGACGACATAAATCTTCCGGATTAGGGTCAAACCTAATATGGGAATTCATAAATCGTTATAATGCAATCTTGGGGGTTTTAACTAGAAAGAGATTTGAGTTAATCAACTTGAGATTAGGAGTTTTTCGCCTTGAGAAAGGGATTAACTTAAATCGGGAATTTCTACGGTCCACATAGCATGAGATTTTATTAAAAGAGGTTGGTTTTTACTTAAGGGCTTATGGTTGAATCTTTTAACTTGTCAAATCACAAAAATATTCTAGAGGATTTACATTCAAACACATTTCTATCTCTTGATTTCTTATTTTACAAATCTTCCTTCATTTTTACAATTTATAATTTGTTTTCCTTTTTCATCAAACAAAAACTCGAAAATTGTTAGATTAAATAACAAAAAGACGGTAATTATTAGTACTTACAATACTCGTGGGAATGACACTTGGTACTCAATAATCTATACTATAAAATGATAGGTGCACTTGCCTACGGTTTTAGAGGTAGCTTTTGAGCCATCACAAATACATCACATCAACCTGGCCTAAGGTTTCAAGAGAAGAAAGACCTAATGTTTAAGTTGATTTTTAGCTTGACACAAGTTGACAATTGATATTGAGATATTTAGTTGTGAATGACTATCTTAATTTCGGGAGATTTGTTATTATGGATTGAGATAAGGAATAAAATTCTACAAAAATAAAATTAAAATTTTGACTGTGTTATCTTTGAGTGATATTTCATACCCGGTTTAGTGTCTAAAAAAGCAAATGAATTGTGCAATGTGATTTGATGCATCAATTTTTACAATTATATTGTTTGCATATAGAAAAAAACAATTATATTCTAAATTTGTTTATGGCAATATTCATATGATTTAGATATTTTTCTAAACAAATAAAAAATTATTTATATTTATTTTTTCGACCAAATAAAAATCTATTTATATTTTACGATTTTTTAAATTGAATAAAAAATATGATGTAAATTTATTTTAATATTTTTGTTTAAATATGACAGATTCGCTGATTTTTGGGAAGTAAAAAATCAAATATGAGTTTCTATTAATCTTTGTTTACTATATATGATTTTGATATTTTTGTGTATACATCTAGACCTTAAAAATGCATAATCATATTAAGGCGTGCTAATTACCGCTTTTTAGTGCAAAGATACTCTATTTATATTTTACGATGTAATAGAACAAAAAATTATGATGTAAATTTATTTAAATTTTTGTTTAAATATGAGGAAATTTTCTTGTTTTTGGGAAGTGAAGAAATAAAATCTAAGTTTATGTTAATTTGTGTATTTTTAATATATATGTTTTTGTGTGTGTATATATGTAGACCTCAAAAGCATAATCTTATTAAGGCATGCTAATTACCTTTTTTTTTTTTCAGTGCAAAGATGATCTCGGGTACATGAGAAGTAAATTATGCGTATGCTTTGGGCAACAAATCGACAAATCCAAAGACATAAGAAATTCTATGATAAGTAGCAATGTTGTTTTATTATTTATTGATATATATATAATATTACTTGCTAAATAAATGTATTTTTGCCATTTTCAGCTAAAGAGGATTTGAAGTGTGTGACAATAGTTACATATCATAGAATATACAAAGGTATGTTTTTTTCTTCATAAATCATACCATATTATTAGGTTAATATAAGTGATAACACCTAATCTGCACAATTAATCAAGAAATCAAAAAAAATGCGTGCCATTAGATGATGAACTGTCCATTCTACGTTTATTGGAGATGATTGTGGATTTGGTTATCTTCATCTTGTCTCACGGTTCAATGATATATGCTTCACCGATCTTCACATCCGTGTTTTTGTAGTATCATCTTGAATTTCAAATATCTTTGTGCTTAAAGAAACATGGACAGTGTGTTATATTTGTTGGTATTTTGTGTACTTTAGAAAAGAAATAGGAGGGAAAATGATTTTTTTTCTAACCAAAAGTTAGGCTGGAAAACTTTTTTCAACATTTTAGAACATGTTTATGTTTATATAAGAATATTAGACACAAATATCTTATTTATGAGCAGCCAAGCATGTGATAGGTCATCATCCAATTTATTTTTGATATTTTCAATGATTTTTTTATCGGCCAAAAACTCGATGTGTTAGTAGCCTAGCATACGGTGTCTTTATCTTGGAATACTGAAAAAACACTGTTTTTTTGTCTTTTCAAAACATCTAATTTATTCAAGAGTCTAACATGAAATCATAATCTAATAGTTAATCATTATTTATTTTGGAACCGATAAAAAGTGTTGTTTATTAAATTAAGATTTTAATTGGAAATATATACATGTAGTTGTTTATCTAAAAGCTAATAGTAGGGTTTAGGATAGACTCAAGAACAAATTATTGGTTGATTGTTTCAATATGTTTATCTGCTCAAAACATTTGCTTAATAGTAGCCTAACACATAAATATTATATTAGTTAATCATTATTTATAATGGAATACTAATTTTTTTTTATCTAATTAATATTATTATTTAAAAATAAATGTTGACTTTTTAGCTAGGGATGGCAAGGGTGGGTGAAAACCCGGTTACGCACTAAACCCGCCAAGTCTAAACCCGGTCAAATGAGTACTTTTGGGATAGGTTATGGAACCTTTTGAAAAACTCATTGGAGTGCAGGGTTGGTAATGGGTGCGACTAGACTCGTCCGTATATATATAATATATATGTATTTATATTTAATTTATTAATTTTATTTTGATTAATTAGGAAATGTGTTCAACAACTCAATTGAGCTTTTATTTTCTCAAGTCAAATTATAAGTTCAGTGGCCCATTCTCCATCTCTGTGCAGCTTCAACTTTATCCCTTGATTTTCACTTTGGGCATTTAATGTTTGGAGTCCATTGAACCTCTAAACATATAAAAAAAAAAGATCATGAATTTTATAATGTCAAGGCTGAAAATCTTGGCGGGTTAAGCGAGTTGAACCGGATCCGGGTACAAAGTCATGCGGGGGAGGATCTCGGGTCCATATTTTTCTTTGGTAGGGTGGGTTCGGGTTTGGCCAAATCCATTCCGTTGCCATCCTTTGTTTATCAAGCGGTTAATATTATCTGCTAATATAATATTAGCAAAATGATGTTGATTTAGTTAGGAGAATGTAAGTTAAATTGCATTATTTTTAATCTGTTCAAAAAGATAATAATTAATCAATTTTTATAAATTATGATTTCATAAAATGAGATATCGAATATATATATAGTTGGGTTGTTGATCATGTAATGACTTAGATTGTTATGCATTCATGCCTATATACTATTAAAAGTTTTCTTTATCTGTAACATTAAATGCTTCATAAAAAATCTTGATTTTTATTTAGATAATTTTATAACATATTAATCTAAGTAATAATGTTATATAATTAATTAATTTGCATTTCAGTCATTGAATACCAATGTCCCTATGAAAATAGATGAACCAACTTTATCTCGATTGTTAGTCCAGTAAATGATTGTATTATTTTTAAATTTGTTTTGTGTAAGCATATATATATATATATATTATAAAGGCGAATAAATAAATAATAATAATAGAATCCATAAGATTACGTCAACAACACACTGGAAAATTACTTCAACAAAACAATTACTACAATGAAACTTCAGCAAAATACTTGAAAATTGCCCTTCTAGCAAAACCAAACTGAGTATGGGAAAAACAGAACGGGTTGGGTACAGAAAAAATAGAAAAGACACAAATGAAACACTATTCTTCAAATCTGAACTCTAGCATGAAACGTTAAAATATCCTTCACCAAATGAAACATTCATTCATTTTCTATCTTCACAACAGTTTTCAGATTTTTGCCTACTGATGTGGATGAGAACTCGTCCATGAGTGATCTTTTCAAGCCCGATTCTTGAACAATATCTTCGAAGCTTGATCCTATTCTTGTATTCTTCAAAGGGGTGGTAACCTCATCCTCGAGGACGAATTTAAGAGACGCCAAAAATATCTGATTGAAATCAAAGTAATAACTATGAATAATGTTTAATATCTAATCCCAAAAATTACCTCATTATTGTTTCCAGTTCGATTCTTTCAACTTTGAAAAGACATCGATTCTTGTGGTTCAAAGTTCTTTTCACGGTAATTGGAAATAATTGCATTGTCTACAGTTAATTTCATTACCGAATAAATGCAATTATTAGTCCCAATATGACTGGACTTTATTTGAACTTTAAACAAAGCTTGTGTTTCCAATATTCTGTCCATTTCATTTGGAATTTCTGAAATACAAAACAAAAGTTATAATGTGATATATTGTTAAATAAAAATTACATGTTGCTCTCGCATACCTTTTCACCACAAATGGATCTCAAATCAAAAGTTGTTTTCCCTATTAATTCACTGCATTATCTATCCCACAACACAAATACAACATTTCCAGTGTTATCAACAACACGAACCTTGATTTTATACCTATCAAATGTTTTCAATTTTTGTAACTTCATCTAAATGTCAACATTAAATTAGAAGATGCATAATATATTAATTAAATATACCTTATTTTACCGATTGGATCAGAATGGTCAAAATTTTCACAGTAAAAATCCCCAGCAGCTGGTATCACTTTTCTTGGGCATTTAGTACATGATACATACCACCAATCCGCACAGTTTCAATAGCAACAATCTTGCTATAGACCCAAAAACTTTCAACCTAATAATAAAGAAATGCAATAATAATGATATTTGGTTTATATGTTTCATAAAAAATTTATATTAAAAATAAAACTTACTTCTTGGCTTTCTAGAATCGTCAATAATGCGAAGCTTATCTTTCGTAAGTCGTAGTTCCTCGTTAATTGTCATTGTTGTCGCAAATGATATATTCGATAGGAGTAGAAGTGTTTCCACTTGACAACAACCTATAATATAAAAAATGCCAGGATATTCCGATCAAAAAAAAAAAATACCAGGGTATTATTTCAAAATAGTATTTCAAAATTTCTTACTTGTGACTTTGAACTCATTTATTTCATCACTTTGTCCGAGTTTATTATCATCTTTGTAACATTGTAGGTGTTTGAGACATGTATTTCACCCATAAACTTCTTTGCACGACACATTTGGAAAATAATAATTATGATTGTTTCATCATTAGCATTCTCCAAATAGTTCATAAGTTGATCAACATACTCCCCCACGATTGTGCAAGACAAAGGGATGCCTCTCGTTAAAAATACAATACATAGAAAAAAACAGAATTATAAAAAAAAACCTTTTAAGCATACATAAAATATATAATAAAAATTTCTTGTGTATCCTTCAAGATAATATCAAGCAACTTTGTTTGGCGCCCTCCTATATCTCTGTCTTGCGGAATGTTCTCCGACAAGTTTACCAATCACGTCTACATAACATTTAAATAAAAATTAGTTTATAGAAACAATGAATATTATACTCGGACATAGGTACAGGTTATATTATAAATTACCTATTAGTATTGTATCATCAACACCATCCACATTCGAAAGCATTTCAAAGGGCTTGAAATCGAATATCATCATCGGAAATGACTCATCACAATATTCACTTGAGTCTTGACAAAAAAATTAGTTTGTACTTCTTTGAAAGTTGTTTTGTGTCTGCTACAATAAAGCTTTTTATAGCATATAAATGACCTTCTCTCAATATGGACTGGAATTTTTCAATGTGTTGTCTTGTTATTGTTGCATGGATTCTCGCCACCCTAGAAAAACATTAGGAAAAATAGTTTGTTAGTTGTCAAAAATACCTTTTGTGAAAACAAATAAAACCCAACAATATAACATAAATAGTATCTTGATCCAACACACCTCAATGTCATGAAATACACATTCTTGGATAAAGATCTTGAGTTGTTACCATATTCCGGTACACTATATGTCCGAATCAGCGCAACCGCATTGCCCAAAGATACATTTTGTTGGTTAAGGTCCTTAACCAGCTTGAATAATGGAGACATTGCTCGCTTTTTTTTTTTTTTTTTTTGGGTATATGCTTAACAACTCTTATAACACAATTAATTTTTCTTCGTACTTTGCAACATGATTCTCGTGGTGGTCTTCAATCTTTGAAGAATGACTACTTATAGTAGAAAGTTGTAGGTGTCGATTAATTTAAAAATTATTTTTTGAAGGTCGGTTTAGGTAAGCGAGGATCTTGTAATTATGCTCTGTTGTTTTATTATTGCATGCCCATTTAATTTCAAATTTATTTTTAATTGTTGTGTTGATATTGCATGCCAAACAAATAGCTCGAACCACTCAAACATAAATTAAATTTTCGATGTGGTTCACGCATTACGATTATATTTCTTCTAATTATTAAATAATATTTTTAAACATAATTACAAATATTTTCTTGTACCGGATAAAAAAATATAAGAAATAAATCTTGTGCACGAATTACGATGGTTTTTTAAATTTTAAATGAAAAAATAAATTTTAGACACGGATTCTGACGATTATTATAGCAGATTATAGAATATAAAAAATAAAAGATTATTCGGGCACAATATACGAACGGTTTTCTTTTATTAACTTACGTAAAATATATTAACAATAAAAGTTTCCATATTTGGCAACCACAATTTTGGCGGGAACTTTCCTTTTTGGAGACTTTTTGTTTTAATATATATATAGATATATTTTTAATACATGAAAATAAGTTTTAGTGACGTCCGGACCCTAGTGGGTTCAAGGTGTCACATTTGATTTGGTAATGAGGTTTTACAAATTATAACGGTTCTTATTATATTTACCAAACATATGTGGAGTTTTTGTAATTTACTCAATTTCTTGAAAACAACCTCCGTTTCCCGCTTGGACGCATAATTCTTCCCTCCCCTTTAGGTTTTAGCCCAATTGTGTGCAAAAACCAAACGAAGCCTCAACCAAAATTCCAGAATTCCGCAGACCTAAACCCTCAATTCTCTCGTCTCAACTCTCACCGCACATTTTTACGCCAAGCCACATGGATCCCGACTATAGAGTTTTTTTATTGGGGCAAGGAATCGAACTGCCAGAGTGGGATCCCAATGACGACGACTACGAAGAAGAGGAGGAAGAAACAGAAGAAGAAGAAGATGAAGAAGAAGAAGAAGAAGAAGACGAGGAGGAGGAGGATAATGACGACGGTTCTGACGGGGATGGACGTTATGAAACGGCGTTTTCTCAAGAAGTTGCGAATGTTGACGGTCCGGCTTCTGAGAATGCCGATGATGTGAGTCATGTGACAGTGGAGGATAAACGTGAAAGCAGGGATAATAATGACAGTAAAGGAGGTGGAACAGCGTCGTTGAAGGGTGATGATGATGGAGAGAATGGGGAGTTGAATAGAGGTGAACTTGATGGATTGTTTTGTCCCATCTGCTTTGAGGCTTGGTCCTCTGGTGGTGACCACCATGTATGGTATGCACTTTAGTTTTTTATTTTTCCATCCGGAACTATTAGGATTTTTTCAGTTCATTTCATCTAGTAATCCTATTTCGCTAATCCCGTCTAATTTTCCATTTTTTGTTTGGAATATTTAGTTGTTTGCCATGTGGGCATATATATGGGTTATCTTGTATCAAGAAATGGTTGCATCGTGGAGGCTCAAACAAGGTACCCTTTGTTTTCCTTTAGTTGTATTTCAGGTGTCTTGTCCTCATGGAATTTATTGTGGACTTTACATAGTTCAGCATTTTTTCATTTTTGGTTTGTTTTGATTCATTGTCACTTATTTCTTTTGGATATCCTTGTGTTTTAGTGTCCCCAATGTAAAAAGAAATGTGGGATAAAGGACATTCGGCTACTTTATGCTTCTAGAATTGTTGCTGTTGATGGAGAGCTTCAAAAGGTGGTACTTCTGCCAGTATTTCAAAGAATTTTTGGGTACTTTATTTTGGGGTAATTGATTTGCTTTGCCTTTTTTGTTATTGTTTTAACTCTACAGACAGTACAGTCACTTGAAGCTAAATGCGCATCTCTTGAGAAACAGGTGAGGAAAATGCAGGAAAGCAGAGTAATTTTAACTTTGTTTAAGAGGTTTATGTCTCTTTGATGAAAGCTATGGATAGTTTCTGGATACAATTTGTATACAACAATTAACACAACATTTGTTCTCGTGCCAACTCGATCATATTTTTCAGAAGGGAATTACACATCAAATGGATTAGAACAATAATAAAGTGTATGACCAGAATATTGCTTAAAAGATATGGACTAGTATTATATTATGTGGTTTGTTTTTGCTCTGGTTAGTTCTAACACATTTATATCTCATACTCTTGCTTGTCAAATTTTATCGAGTGAGGTCTTGCGAGATAGCATGCGAAGAAATATGCTCTATAACCATGTGTGAATTTACTTCATTTTCTCTATGATATTGGGTAAGATTCATGTAGTTCTTCTGATTGTTTTGGCAATGTCGAACTTTGCATTTTGATGTGCTTTTCCTTGTTTATGTTGGAATTGTTCCAGCGCATTTGTGGAGATACTGATTATCTATATTGTGGTTATATGGAAAATCTTTTAATTTGTAAATGAACACCAAGTCATAGTTTTTGGTGTTGAGTTTCTCATTGTACTAATTTACTTCGCCTCCAGTTTCTATCCGCTACTAGTTTCTTGCTTATCATTAATATTGAGTGCTGGGATCAGATAAATCATGATAAACGAAAACATATAGTTCATTCGGCAAGAGTTCTTGAATACGAAATCGGATCTCGTGGAACAAATGGATCTTCACATTTGTATAGCAGTGTCTTTGATATATTCAGGGATGGAAGTTGGTCATATCTATTGAATACTATTTGTCATTGTTAATTTAACAGTTACAGGAGAAATGCTCTTTCAGCTTATGACTGTTATTTCTCAATTAGGGAACCATTATAATGGCTGTCGGTAAGGTGATGTAAGATGTAAGTCATGTAACAATCTTTGAAGAATATGGCTATTGTCTTAATATTATGGTTTCTTGTGAAGAAGCTAACAAGAGGGAATTATTTTGCTTTGAAGTTTTTGATGTTTCGTTCTTGTCATTGACAATGTCCTTGCCTTTTCTCAACATTTTGCAGGGTGCTGACTGGTCTAAGAAGGAAGCAGAATTTAAGAAGAAAGAATCTGATTTGCGCAAGCAAGTTCGTTATCTCAAAGAGGTATATGGATGCTTTTGTTGTTCACATATCTTCATCTACTACTCCTGTTGCCTTATTGTTCTATCCTTGGATAGCAGATGTTTTTGAACTATTTCTAATTTGATGTTTTGGATCTCTCCCTTCTGTTTTTCAGATAATAGTATCAGCTAAAGTAGTTGATCATCATTCTTCATCATTAGTTTTTTTTTTTTTAAAAAAAAACTATCATTATTATTTTTATGATTATTTTCCTTTTTTTGTGGTGCCTTTACTGTCAAATACTTATAATTAAGGATAGGAACAGTTTACGTTAGAAAAATTATCCTCCAATCATTTGTGTATTTGAATTCTTGTCTTTTGTGTTTATGGTATGAGCGGATTTACGGGAAAGTATCACCTTGTTGGTAAAACACTGTAAACTTGTGTCATATGCATTGTCTTTTTTTTTTTTTTTTGGGTTTATTAATGAATCAAATGGTTTTGGATTACATTAGCATTATTGTTATAATGAATTCGTTATTTCTATTTAGTATTAGTTATCATTAATTTGTAGAATGCCGAAACAAACAATTACTTGTAATCTGTTGATGTCATGCCTTGATTTTTTCTCTTCTTTTTCATTTGTTATCCCTTTTGTTATTTGCGAGCCTTACTGACACCCTATTACTCATATGCTGCTTGCTTGCAAACTCTTGTCTTTTAGAGGACTCGTGACTTGGAGGACCTTTTAGAGGATGAGGAACGCAGGGCATCAGGATCATCTGCATCCAGCTGGAATTGTCTAGGAAAACCAACCTTGGGTATTTACAGCATGAAATAAACTTTGCCAGTTGATTGGAGTTGTCTGTTTGTTATAGGTTTCATGTTCCTTTATTGATTATCTTTCTATACTGGACAATGCAGGAATTGATGCTAAGCCTAATTTCCACTTGCAAGGATGTTCAAATAAGTTTATAATGCAGGTTTGTACTCTTCAAGAAACTTTTTTCTTAGTGCAATCTGTAACTGAGTTGATACGGTGCAGGGGTGTAGGCAAAACAAATGTTCTGAATTGATGAATTTTGATGTCATGCGCATTTCAAGTTAATCTTTTTCAGATTCATATGCTTTGAAGTTCCTTTCCAGTAAAAAGGGAAATAATGAAAAGAATTTATTATCATTTGATATATCTGGATCTAAGGAAAATTACCTCTTGTGCAAAAGTTAAATAGGTACAAATTTATGAGTTCATTACATTCTAATGTCAAAATTTTGATTTTTTATTTCATATTGCAAAATACAATTAAAAAGGGAAATATATATTCCTTGAGAAATAGGAAAAATAGCAAAACAGTTTGTGGCCCTACTTGGTTCATTTCAAGAATGATTTAGAAAGTGTCTTCCCAACCCTCACTTTTTTTTTTTTTTTTTGTGAAGATGAAATATGTAACGTGTGTGTGTTTTTGGCCTAGGTAAGTTGATCGCAGGGGAAGTTACCTTTTAATGCATGGTGTAATAGCATTGATATTTGGATTTTCTTAAGTTATGTATTCCATTTTAGAAGTTAAAATTTTGAACTTGTGATCTAGTAATTGAATTCCTAGAAATACCGTTCTTCGTGTGGGCACACAAAAAAAGCATTTAGAGATTCTGGAAATTTTCTTTCAAATTCCAATATACCAAAGAGCAATTTGATGCATGAAGGCATAGTCTCCTCTTGAAAATTTGGAGCCATTGCACACCAAGGATAATTCAGCATTAAAGTTGGATAAAGAAAATGCATTAAGAGGTTTTCCTATGTTTAGGTTGGACTTGTGATGTCTAATGAGAGTACTTTTTAAAAGTATATCATATTGGAATTTGTGTTGTCGCTCAATTGTTCTTTTAAGAATGTATGTGCTCCTTGGTCATCTTTTTCACTATCTTCTCTTCTTTGGTATTGTAACAACAAGGTTTAGTTTTGTATTTTGAAAAATATTAATTAAGCTTATTAACTTTTTAACAATGTCTGCTATTACTTCTGTAGGAGGACTTTCAGATAGATGGTGCTCGTCTATTTGACATCGATTCTTCCAGTGAGATTTATGTCTTTGCTCGAAGGCTTTCAGGAATGGGGGAGTGCATGTGCTGACTAAAGTAAAATTTTCATTGTCATCTGGAAAATGAATTTGTTTTAGATACTGTTTTGGCTGTTGATAATTAAGTCAAGCACTTTCTAATATGACCATATCTAAAGAGACAACTTGGAAGTTTGTCCTGCCAGTGCATTGACTGGGTTAATCAGTTGCCTATGCATCATTTGAACATCCATATAATTTATTTGGGGATTTTATAGGTGAGCTTGTCATCTGACCATGAAATGGAGGACATTCAGCTCCCTGAGAACACTAAAACTGTTAAGGATCTACGGGTCTCTCCTCATGCCAGACTTGTGCTGTTGGCTTCGTTAGGAAAGAAATTATCTGTTCTTAGGTATAGCTCTCTCCCTCTCTCTCTCTCCCAAACACGCACACGCGCGCACACACACACACAAAATAAAATGATGATTGAAACAATTTAGCAATTTTCGTCACTGTTTGATTGATTGATTGTTTTTTTTCCCTTTTCTTTCGCTGGTGTTTCAGCACAGAAAGCAACAATACCCTTCTTACTTACAATTTGCCGGTAATAACTTTAACTGACTTATTCTTCTTACTGTTCAGATATATTACTCTGATGCTTGCGTGTATGAAGTAATTGCTTTAAATTGAATGTATGTTGAATGCTGAACATGTTCGTATTTTCTTCTTATTTTATATATTTATTTTTTTATGATTGTTATTATTTGAAATATCTTTCCGCTGCCTCATAACCCCAACAATATCACTTTACATTTAAGCATGAGGATTAAATCAATAGAATTGTAAACCATCTGTGGTTGGGGAAGCGTTTTCTTGATCGAATTCGAGGGATGTGCAGCACCGATGCCTCATCTGCTAGGGATTATTCAGATTGAAGAATTTCCTTGCTGTGAAAATTCTATGAAATAGTAGCATTAGATTACACTCACTAGTACTTGATTATACAGTAGTAACCAGGCGGGTAAACAGTTCACTGCCTTTTAATTTGTGACCAGGAAGTTGAGGATCGAGAAACAGAAAGTTTGTGAGCATTTTGCAGTTGCAACAAGTAGTTGAAACAGGTTTTCATTGAAAAAGCTTGAATTTACCAAAGTCTAAAAAGTAGACTTTGCAAGATGCATATATTACTATTCCAGAAAATGAAGGGAAATATTTACCGTAGAAGGGTAAGGTGTCCAAAAATTTGGATTTTGATTCAAAACTCCTCTCAGCAGCATCTGATCCTGGTTGAACAATATAGTGATATGTAACAACAACAACAAACTAAGCCTTATTCCACTATGTAGGGTCGGCTATATGGATAATATCACACATAGTTTATGGTCGAAACAACAACAACAACAACAAACTAAGTTTTAATCCCACTACGTGGGGTCGGCTATACGGATCATATCGCGCCATCGTTTACGGTCATAAGCCATATTTTCGTTTATTTCTAGGTATAACATGTCATGTTTAATAGCTTCTTTCCAAGTCTTTTTAGGCCTACCTCTTCCTCTTTTGATTTGTGTGAGTGATTCTCTACCTTCTAATCGTCGCCGCACAGGTGCATCTAAAGGTCTCCTATAAACATGTCCAAACCATCTTAATCGTGTTTCTCTAATTTTTCGTCTATTGGTGCTACTCCCACTTTGTTTCTAATGTGTTCATTTCTTATTCTATCTAATCTAGTGTGTCCGCACATCCATCTTAGCATTCTCATCTCTGCTACCCTCATTTTTTGTTCGTGTTCATATTTAGTCGCCCAACATTCTCGCTCCATAAAGCATTGCGGGCCTTATGGCCGTTTTATAAAATTTTCCTTTCAATTTTAATGGTATTTTACGGTCCGAAAAGGATAGAAGATGCACTCCTTCATTTATTCCAACCCACTTTGGATCTATGTGTGACATCTTTATTGATTTCTCCGTTCTCTTCAATTATAGATCCTAAGTATTTAAAACTCTTTGTTATACTCACTTCATGTCCATCAATTTTAACTTTCGTCTCATTGTTCTGTTGTTTTTACTAAAGTGGCATTCCATGTATTCATTTTAGCCCTACTTATAGTAAAACCTTTTGATTCGAGTGCTTCTCTCCAAACTTCCAATTTTGCATTTACTCATTCCCTTGTTTCATCAATTAAGACTATATCGACAAATAACATACATTCGGGGATGGATTTTTGTAAGTGTTTAGTGATTTCATCAATTATTAGGATAAAAAGGTACGGGCTTAGGCGGATCACGATGCAAACCTATAGTGTTTGGGAATTCACCATAGTTGTTAAAGCGCGCCTCGCGCGCCTAAGGCGCCGGGCGCGCAGGCGAGATGCCCATCGCCTTTGGGCACCAAAGCGGGCGACGTGGGAGGCGTGCGCCTGGGGGCGCCTTTCGAGGCGTTAGGGCGCGAGGCGCGCCTCATGTACTTTTGTGTATTTTTCTTTGTTTTTCAGGCTTTTTCAAAAGGTGCTACTTATTTTTTTGACACTTTTTTAAGTTAGGATGAATATTAATTTATTTAGCACTTTAAAAAGAAAAGAAACCAAAAAAGAACGTTAATTAGGGCACAACCGCACAGGTGTGAGTTCTGCCTCCCATCAAACATACCTCTGCCCCCTTCGAACTTTGCGTCGCCGAGCCGCCCGCCCGCCGGGAGCTGCGCCACCCATGCCGGAGATGCGCCACCGCCATCCGAGCGTCACCCACTTACGTTTTCCTTTTTTTGTTCTTGTTCTTTCTTTAATTTGCTGAATGTTTTTACTTTAAAATTAGGTTATAAAACAAGGGTTTCTTGTTTTTAATTCTTCTATTATTTACTAATTAGTGGATACTCTCTTTTATTAATATTGTTTTTACTTTTCCTTTTTCTTTTTTATTATTTCAGCATATTTTATATAATTTTTATTGTCTTTATATTTTTAGCATATTATTTCAACATATTGCTTGATATTATTATTATTTTTGATGAACGTTATTAACATTTGTTTTGATGGTTGTTTGGCTTGTATGAGTTGTCATGAATATAAAACTATGTGTTTTATGAAATATTTGCTTGCTTGTAGTCTAAGAACAAAATTTATAATTTTTTGAATGTTTTTATTATTTTTGCGCCTCATGTACAAAAGGCGCGCGCCGCCTTGCGCCTTGCGCCTTTCAGGAGGCTTTGCGCTGGTGCGCTTTTCGCTTTAACAACTATGGAATTCACTAGATATTCTGTTGGTGTCCTAATGCATGTTGTTATACCATCATACATATCTTTTATGGCATCTATGTAGCTATTTTTATTCCTCTTTTTCCAATACGCGCCACATTATATCACGGTTGACTCTATCGTATGCCTTTTCAAGATCAATAAAAATCATATGTAAATCTTGTTTTCTCTCATTATATTGTTCACATAATCGTCTAATTAAGTGTATAGCTTCAATTGTGGATCTTCCGGCATGAAGCAAATTGATTATCTAATATACTAGTTTCATTTCTTATTCTTGCTTCTATAACTCTTTCCCATAGTTTCATTGTATGACTTATTAATTTAATTCCCCCGTAATTTGCACAATTTTGTATATCCTCTTTGTTTTTATATATAGGTATCAATATACTTTTTCTCCATTCATCGGGCATTTTCTTAGTTTTTAGAATAAAATGTTTCCCGATATTTTTAATTTGAGTAAGTGGTTCCCTGCCTTCCATACAACGCACGGGTGCATCTAAATGTCTCCTATAAACATGTCCAAATCATCTTAATCACATTTCTCTAAGTTTATCATCTATTGGTGCTACTCTCTACTTTGTTTCTAATGTGCATTTTCTTATTCTATCTAATCTAGTGTGTCCGCACATTCATCTTAACATTCTCTTTCTGCTACCATCATTTTTTGTTCGTGTTCATATTTAGTCGCCGAAGCCCGTGTATAGACAGGACAACCTGCCTAAATGTTGCCCCAAGCCCGAATAAAAGGAGGAGAGTTGCGTTAAGTTGACAACCAACATAAAATTCTTGTCATCCCTTTATGGTATTGAACAAAATAGTGATATATATATATATGTATGTATGTATAATTTGTATAGACAATCTAGATCTAGTGTAGCTGGGTGATGAAATTTTTGGCATTAAAAGGCATAGAGTAGACATAGTTGTTAAAGGCGCGCCTGAGCACAATGCGGAAGGCCTCATGCATTTCCAACTCCGAGGCGTGCAATGTTAGCCAGACGCAGCTGAGGCGCCTCAACGCCTCGATGAGGCGCGCCTCCATGACAACCAAATTGTAAAAATTTCCAAACAAGTTTTCTGAGGTTTTAAGGCTGAAAAAGACTTTTTTTTCCGGTGGGGGGAGGGGAACCAAATCCTGCCAGAATTTAGAATAAAAGCACAAAAAAAAAGGGCTAGGGTTTTATTTTCTTAGTTCAAAACTTCAAGTAATCTCTTATATTTCAACATCCTCCAACCGAAGTTCGCGGACGGCCTGCCCTTTGATTTTGACCGTCGATGCCTTCGGCACCAGACCCACTGCACGGACAACAAAGAAGACGATTTATTTGATGATATTGATATTTAGCTTGGAGATTTATTAGTTGGCTTATCATGCTAATATGCTTGCTTTGGTAAACTTTGTGTGTTTTAATTTGGAAGTTGGAACTTGACCTGATCACTTGAAGCTTTGTTAATCAAATTTATCACTTTTATTATTATTGATATTTGTTTTTGCATCATGTTTGCTAGGCGCCCCCGAGGCGCTACCATGCCCTTTGCGGCTTTGTGCCATGGTGCGCCTTTAACAACTATGAGTGTAGGTGATTTATAGAGAGTTATGATAATGGATATGCATTTATTTGTCTATTAGTATGTGATTGCTACAAATCTACGAAGCTAATGTTCAGGTTTGTGTCTCTGAAGAGATTTAACGCTTTCTCTATGACTTTTCTAGAGGAAGTAAATGCTTCGTTTGGATCTAGGATTTGAAGGAAAGCAAAAAAGAAAAAAACATTATTGAAAATCATCTCTCTCCACATTTTCCTTTTCTGTTAAACTAAGTAACTGAATATTCTTGAATGTACTTGAATTTGATTAACTCTTGTATTTTTGCTTTTACAAGCTCTTCTAGTTTTGTTTATATTTTCTCCAACATCACACAAAAACACTTCCTTAATGTAATTCTCGTTCAAATTTAAGATGTAAATGGAGCATAAGATATTAAATACCCTGCCTCATTTGTGTTCAGTCTGGACAAAGCTTCTGCCCACTATCTTGGAAGCCTAGACAAAACCTCTGAAAAATTCAGATAAAATGGTCACATTCACTGTACTATGGTCTGCTCATATCAGGATCTTTCCCTGTTGTTAGAGTCTTACTTTCCTTGGCTGGTCATTATTTTTGTTTGAATAGCTGTATGAATAAGTTATGCAATGAAAGGAATAGTGATCATGTTCGATCTTTCTTGAAATAGAATGGACTACAGATTATTCATTTTCCCTCTTTTTAAAAGCTTGAATGTTGAAGCTCTAA
This sequence comes from Rehmannia glutinosa, assembly GCA_016081115.2. NCBI lineage: Eukaryota > Viridiplantae > Streptophyta > Magnoliopsida > Lamiales > Orobanchaceae > Rehmannia > Rehmannia glutinosa. Next base: position 3,421,946 of record CM071934.1, on the reverse strand, counting down.
TTGATTTTCATTTATCAGGCTGCTGCCTGGTCATGTTCATGGGATGTTGGCAGTTCTCATTATTTATACGCGGGCTTGCAGGTTCTGACATTTTGCATCTGTCTGTAATTTGTTTCACCACCATTTTGCATTCATCTTATAAAGCTATTAAATGCATGCAGAATGGCACAGTTTTGCAGTTTGACATGCGTTACACCATGAGACATGTGGAATCCTCGACTGGGTTGACATGCAACCCAATTCATACATTACATTCTCTTTCACCTGATTCATCTCTCAGTTCTGGCATGAGAAGTGTTCTAAGTGCATCTTCACTTGGCTTATGTCAATGGAACTTTGGTGGAGGTGAAGAAAGGTATGTTACTTACCTATCCTTTTCCTGGTCAAGCTATTTCTTTTGTCCTGTATGTCCAATCCCTATCAATTAATTATGACATTTGAAAAGCAATTAAATTGGGGGAGAATCAAGTTTTTCTTTCAGAAATAACTCTGGAGATGTTATAGATTAGTTTAACAGATTACTCCCTTTGATTACTCACTGTTGGTGTTGTGGTTGATGGTGCTGTTGTATTTGCATATATGATGTAATTATATTTACTTTCCTCATTTGTACAGCGTGAACCTCCAAGAACTAACAACCACCACCACCAGATTTCTTCCGTCCTTTTTTTTCAAAAAGAAAAAGTAAATTCTGTAGCAATAAGATTTTCATTAGCTAAAGTTTGCACTGTAATTATGCCATGTAAATAACTCTTACCTTAATTTTTTCAGAGTTTACTTGCTGTCTTGCTCTTCTCCTAGCTTTACCATTTTGTTTCTCGCGTCTCATTTATTTAGCCCTTAAGAATGCTTGGTTTATTGGACAATTCTCTTTTTATTTCAAAAAGTATATATGAACATGTTATTAACTCGTGCAATACTTATTTGATCGCGTTCCTTTACATTTTATTTTTTGCTGTTATTGTAGGCCATATGTAATTCCTGAATCAGACAAGCAAGGAGTTTGTATATCTCTTGCTTATTGTAAATCTAGTGATGATATTGTTGCTTCATATCGTCCTAAAATTGAGACATCTGGTGGCCTGGAAATTTCTCAACCAACACTTACTGCACCTGGGCAAGGGACACGGGGAAGTCACGTCCTTTACAGAAAAACTGGTTCCACATACCAAAAATTAGGAGCAAGTTGTGCGAATGTGAGTGATATCCGACTGCCAAAATCTGCCATTATAGATGGGGTATATCAAAACCGTTTGTTTGCTTCTGGGGATGAATTGACATGTGAACTTGTGTTGCAAGAGTTACCATCTCTAATGGCTGTTGAGCATCTCAGGCCTCGTACTTATCCTATTCGTGATGTCAAGTATATCCGCCATTTGAATTCAGGACTACTAAGCTGTTTGAGTGAGGATTCATTGCAGCTATTCACTACCAAGCTCTTGTGAAGGTAAACTATCACTAGAGAATAGAGATATTATTATTTGGGATAAATACAAAAACACCCCTGAGGTTTGGGCTAATTACAAAAAAAAATCAGAGATGTTTCAAAATTACAAAAAGCCCTCTCAGGTTCGACTTTGTCTTAAATTTGAGGGGGTAAATGTAATATTTTTACAAATATTAGTGGGGATTTTGAAATATTTTTGCTTATGAATGGGGAAAATGTAAGAGAAATTAAACCTCTAGGGTTTTTTTGTAATTTTCAAAAACTTATGGAGTTTTTTGTAATCAGCCCGAACTTCAAGGGGCTTTTTGTAATTATCCCTTATTATTTTCCCAAAATCCATAGGGTTATTTTTCTTTATTTCAAAGCCGAGGTTCTTTCCTTATATTATTACGTGCATGATTTGTGGTTACTATTTAATTGATTTGTGAGGAAAACTTGAAAGTAAATATAATATGATTCATGCTTCTGTGTAGTTTAACTCATATACCACCATTGTCTTTAACATGATTTCATTGCAGGTGGCGTATCATGATTACTACCAAGTAAAGAAATGTATTTTATGTCAATAGGTGGTGTCGCATACTGTAAGTTTATGATTTCTTCTTTCCGTACTATAGGTGATCTTGGTAGATATCCTTACTATGATGTTTTAACATTTCTTGGTAAGTTATTTACTTCCATTCGCAAAACATGTGGAAGAGACTGCAATAAATTCATTTGTGAATAAAAATGTGTATTCTTGGTCCATCTTTTTATCTGGAATTAGGGTTCATTTGTGAACACGGATACATTCTTGGTCGATCGTTTTTTAGAGTTAATTATAAAAAGTACCCTTGACGTTTGGCCTAATTACAAAAAAAAAACCAAGCTAACTTTCAAAATTACAAGAAGTACCTTTGAGGTTTTATTTTGCTTAACATTTTCCCCCTTCAAAATGTAATTTTGAAAGTTAGTTAGGTTAGTTTGTAATTAGGTCAAATCTCAAGGGTATTTTTGTTATTATCCCTTATTATTTTTTTTTTATCTACTATGGGGGTTAATGTGAATTGTGAAGGAAGATGTGTACTCGTGGTCCAACGTTTTGTCTAGATAGAGTTTTTTTCTCAAGAGTGGAACTATTAGGGGGTGATTGGTGTGAATGAAAGGATTTAAATAGGAATGAAATGAAGATGAGAAAGGAAAAGGAATGATATGCATATTTGATTCAACATTCCTACGCTTGGTATGTACTAGTCTTGTGTTTAATTTTCATATTCAATCGAGTTGAATCAGAATTGTTAAAATATTGCATATATGGTTTATTCGATTATTTATATGTAAATGTACATATAAAATTAAATTACAATCTCTCTCAAAAAAAAAAAAAATTACAATAATCTTTTAATTTAAAAGAAATATTCATTTTCTAAATACTTTTAAAGTAAACCATGTAGATATAAATTTCAGAGTAATTAGTTGTTTGTTAGAAATATTATATTCTAATCTTTAGAAAGTTTGATGATATTATTTTCTAAAGAGGAAAAAACATTAAACCCCCAAACTATGCGGTTTTTTACACTTTACCATATAAACTAACTTTTTTTACACTTTACCATACAAACTATACAAGTTTTGCACTTTACCCTATAACAATCATCGCCGGTGGCCGAATATTCCGGCACGTGCCCTCCATGTGAGGGCAAAACCGTCTTTGCCTAAAATTCAAATAGAAATAGTTGCACTTTACTATTTGAACTTTGTTAAGAATTTCACTTTGCGATCTGAACTTTGCGCAATTTTTCACTTTGACATATCAAATTATGAAAATTAAAAGAATTATGTGTATATACATTTATTTATCTTTTAATTTTAATTTTTATTCGTAAAAGAAAAAATCTATCAATGTTATTATTATAGGGTTTAGGTTAATGATTAAAGTGGGTACAAATATCACTGATATATATTTGTTTTTGGTGGTTTAGACATCTTTGAATTGTTATAAGGTTTAAATATTTCTTATATTGATTTCATCCCAATTTTCTAATGTGATGTTGCTTTAGATATGTATTTTTAATTCTTAGTTCAGTTCATAATTACATATTCAAAACTTTATTATAGTGTTAAAGATTTATTTTTGTTTTTCATAAATTCAAATAATTTCACGCTTGGCTAAATTTTCTTGTGAGAAACCTTTGGTCGATCACTACACTACATTGCTCTCGTACTCTTACAAGTAGAGGTTAAACTCAATAGGTATTTGGTGATCGAACAAAAAAAGCATAATTGAACAAAAAAAATTGTATGCATCGTGTGCTGAATATCGTACCAAAATAATCAGTTCGACTCAAACTTTTATCATACTTTTTTTCGGTATTTTGTTTGGTACTTCAGTAAATCAAAATTTTGCAAAAAACAGAAAGAAAATAATTATTTTAATCATAATTATAATATCCATTTAGTATTTTTTTTAATTTTAGTACGCAAAAAAAATTATTATACAAAAATAAGTAATATATGAGAATATATATAATATAAAAGTAATTTGGTATATGCTAAATTTTTTATTTCAATTCGCTCACAATATGGTTTAAACTTATTTTTGTGATATTTATGATTAAATAAGATAAATAAATGTATATACACATAATTATTTTAATTTTCTTTAATTGATATGGCAAAGTGAAAATTATGCATAGTTTAGATGCACAGTTTTGCCCTCACATGGAGGGCACATGCCGGATTATTCGGAGAATATTCCACCGGCGATGACCGCTATAGGGTAAAGTCAAAACTTGTATAGTTTGTATGGTAAAATGTAAAAGAAATTAGTTTATATGGTAAAATCAAAAAATCGCATAGTTTGGGGGATTTAGTATTTTTTCCTCTTTTCTAAATAATACTTTGAAAATTATAGAAATTGGTCTAAGCTGTTCGATCTCGGGTATGAAGAATTGGTTCTAAAAAATTCTTGTTGGGCCAAATATTATCCTGACTTGTTTTTAAGTTTTCTCAAATACTTTTATCATGTTCAGGTGATAATTTTGTTAAAAATAAATATACGTTCGATTGGGAACGGTTAAACTTTGTAATTCATCTCCTGAATTCAATAAGCAGGGAGCCAGATCGAAATATTATTTTTATTTTATTTTATCTGCAAAGATGTCATTGTCTTATATCTATTACATATTCTGATGATATATAGTGGGAGAAATTTAGTGGTGGAAATGTGTTGATTTGCTTCCATGATCTTCTGATATGGAATAATTAAATATTAGCAGCTCCAGATGTCATCTTATTTCATTACCTTTCTGCTTAATGATCAAAAGAGTACAAAGGGTAGACCCTATTCATTTGTATTATTACTTGTACACAATAATTTGATTTAACTTTCCTTGACATATCATATAAAATTTGTGGGTATATCTCTACAAGACGTAACGTATCTCCGCGTGCAATGGGCTATCTATCCATTGAGTTACAATGGATTTAACAATTCATCTGAATGCAACATGGCAGTAATATCACAACAGAAATTGTGTGATGGTCCATCGCACCTAGAGCTGTCAAAAACAACCCAACCTGATCGGCCGATTATAAAGCTGGACTGGGCTGCAATTTTGTAGGCTCAAAATCCTACAAATTTTTTTGAGCATATTTAGTTTGACCCATTAGGCTCAAAAAACAGGCCTTGGAGCAGAGAACACTACATTAATCATATTGAAATATTGCATTAAGTTGGATATTTTAGTGATTGTAACCTAATTTTACGAAGTAAACTGTCTTCGAGGCATATTTATCGGACAAGTTAAAACTAAATTGTGAAATAGTCATCTTGGAGTAACATTATCAACTCTTGGTGGGCCAATAATACTAATAGATCCCAAGAAATCAAATGTATTTTTAATAGATAGGTTGGGTTGGGTACCCCATAATAGTGGTAGAAGAAATTCCAGCTTGGACCGGCCTAATTTCCCCCTTGACCCAATGGGCCGGCACCGGCCTTGCCCGGACCGGACAACTTGACAACTCTAATCACAATTAATGCATATATTCCATAAAATAAGAAAAATAATCCAAGGTGGTTATTTTATCTCATTTAGGACTTTACTTATTTTGTAACAACTTGTCTCCTTCGTATCAACAGTATCATTTGGGTAAAAATGCAAATTACTTTTAACTATAAGAAGCCGATTGGTTGGGATGGTTCGAGTGGATTAAAAAAAAGAATTCAACTTAAAATCTTTTTTGGAGATATCCATTTTCATAAGATATCCATGGCATATTTTAATACCACAAGGAAAATTTCTAGAAAACTTTATTTGGAAGAAAAACAAAAATAGAATCAAACAAAATTTCCAAAATACTGTAATAGGTCGTCTCGTGACATATAGATTTTATTCGGAAACAACCCCCCAAAAAAAAAAAAAAAAAAAAAAAAAAAAGAAACAAAGAAAATAATGTGATAGCATGAGAAGAGTGGAGAAGATAGTGGAGACTGGACTTGCAACCAGTTAATGAATGTGATTTTGTCCATATTCAATGGGGATAGCCAAAATTTTTTCGGATTGAATTTTATGTTGAAAAGTGTATTTCATCTCGTGTTATATTGTACGGATAATTGTCTTGTATATATAAATTACGGATTGGGATTTCTTGTTGCACAATCCTATTTATTTTATTCCATTACATTAGATGAATGTCACATGTACAAGAACATGTCATATTTGTATGTGTCATTCTTCCAATGCAATAAAATAAGAATGTGGAGCAGGAGATCTAGTATCTAAAGTTACTGTTTTAATTTTGAAACATAAATTAAACCTAAATCATGAATTTTTAATACGGTAATTTTTATACATGTGTCGGTCATATGAAATGTGAAATGAAACACAATGTTTAAAATCCCATCCGTCTTTCTTTTAGCATTGAAATATAATGTCTAATATGAATTCCTTCCATTTTCAGAAAGCTCATCCTCCTCTAACTTCACTCTCCACTTCCAATCCTCATAAGATGCTAAAATAAGAATAGGACTTATATGTAATAATGGAACATATTTTTGGACTTGTCGAGGACCAACTGCCCATACCTAATTTGTTTTTGGAAATATTATATATATGTTTCAATTTCCATATAATATTGCTTTCACATAGCTCCCCACCGACGACTCTAACTTTTCTATCGTTTTTCTCTTTTTGGTTTTGAAAGATGGCAGCTTAAAGAAGTATGGATAGGAAACTTTTGTCACTGATTATATGGGATTTTGTTGATGGTTAGAATTCTCCTTAGGTTCGTTAGAGTAGAGATTTATAAATGCACCAATTAAGTAACAAGACTTGATTTCTTAGTGATATGGAATCCAATGACAGAGATAGGGGTCGTACTAGGCCTCGGTCTAGACCTGCTTAGAAATACGAAAGTGTTAAAAAAATTAAGTTAGAGCTTATATGATTTTTATTTTAGTTTTTATCCTACTCACCCAACTTTCGATGTTGGCTCCATAAATGGAATCCATATATCAAACAAAAGTATTCGGATTTACAACACAACTTATTGTTATAAAAATTCAATCGATAAAATGATTTACATAAGTCAAATGAAGGCATGAATTTGGAACAAGAACTATGGACCCGATTCGTTGAAGTCATATCTCTCGATTTACTTACTACACAAAAGCTCAAGAGTGGGGTAGTGAATACCCTAAAGCGACTAAGGTCCAACCTTTAGAGAACTCTAGAGCTGAAAAGAAATAATAAACAAAAATGGATGGGAATTTTACTACGAAACCCTATTTATAATTACTCTAGGTAAGGCTTTATTTACAACTTAATAAGTGTAGGTGAGGGTAGTTCAATACAGTAACATCTTTGCAAGTAAATTACCCAATAAGATTAGGTTATATTTGAACCAAATAATTTGAGAAATGAAAATTTTGAATTTTGTGGTAACAATTTTTCTGGATGTTAGATAATTTCAAATTATATTAAATCTCATATTTCATCACCCACTTTCAGTTTTTATCTCCATTATTACCTAATATAAATCATTAGTTCTGAAACTAAATTCAACTTCAGACTTTTAAGGGTTTATAATATAAATATAATTATAACAAGTTTGCACCATTAATTTCTAATATATAGTTGTATACCTTACTCATTAATTAATTTACTTTACAAATTTTTCTTTGTGATATGAGATTTTGGCCCTGCCAATAATCACTACAACGCATATTTGCGCTATTGGGTTGCTAAAGCATATTTTAGTTACATTTCGAGGTTGAGATCTCTATTCCACTTTCCTATTTCACTCCTATTTTATATGTTGGATGAAAGACACGTGTCTATAATTGTGACATCACGTGACATCATCTTTCGCATGTATTTCATCCAACGTCGATGGAATATAAATGGAATAGGAAAAGTAAAATAAGAGATACAATCTCGTGTTCGATGGCTAAAACTGTCTTCTCATTATTGTCCTATTAGTACAATTGTCAATTGGGTCACTGTTTTTTGTTTCTTTTTATTGTCTCATCAGTTTTCCTGTCCAAATATTTCCCAAAGCATTGTCCCTTCAATAATTTCTACAAAGGGACCTACAATTAAATGTCATTATCATAAAGACGACCCCACAAAAAGTTTTTATTATAGAAAAACATGAGGTTGAAAGTAGCAAAAACGTCTTAATTTAATTTATAGCCGTCTCCTTTTTAGTTTATTATAAAATATTATTTATTTATTAATGATTAATAATCAACAACGAATTAACCTGACATAAGAAATGGACAAATTAATAACTACACACTTTTCATACGATTTGAACCTATAACTTCACAATCTCTTATTCTATTATTATATTTATGGATAATGGGAAATATGGAAAAACTAGATAGTGTATACAGAATGGCTGAAACAAAACGAGCAGAGTAACGGTATGAAAGTCGAGGCAAGAGTTGAATTCTTTAAGACAAGATTGTCCCACTCACGGTGTTAAAACGCAATCGCTCCTAAGATCTGACTTCACGCCAAGGCAACACTACAAATCACAAGACACTTCAAACTTTTTGGTCTTTTGAACTCTTAAGACTTTTATGAGAATGCTAGAAAAAAATTTCCAAATTTTCGATGCAAAAATCGAATGCAGGGACAACTTTATACGAGATTGTTTGATAAATGGTTTTATCATGATTTTGATGATTTTGATTTTACACCAAAACAATGTTTTTTAAAGGTTGTCCAAATACTCCTAAATGTTTTAAAATGGTTTTAATATTTTTGGAGTATTTCCTCAAGTTTATTTTCGATATAAAATTGGACAACACATTTAATGTTTTTAAGTCAATGGGTTTTTACTTTGAAATTATGTTGTCCTAATACTCCCAATTGATCTAAAATGTTTCTACTATTTTTCGGAGTATTTATTGGAATTTATATCGGACAACACTTTGTGTGTAAATGTTTTATTTCTTCAAAACTATATTTCTAATGTTGTCCTAAATACTCCGATCGGTTTAAAATGTTTTTACGAATTTTTCGGAGTATTTCTTGAGGTTTATTTTTGATAAAAATCGGACAACTTGTCATTGAGGAGGTCGGCCAGGTCGGCCGATCGCGAGCGACCGTGCACAGGAACAAGTTTCGTGAAAGCAGAAACTTGAGAACTCTCAAATTGATCGGTCTGGCAAGTCGCACATAGGCTCGGCCTGGTCGAGGTGCCCTTCGACCCGGTCGCCCCTGTGTTAATTTGGTGCTATATGTTTCAAACTTCTATTTCTCGTGCGGCCGGCCGCCGCTCTCTATCTTTGACAATGACAAATATAAAATATGTCGCGGCCAGACCATTCTTCCTTAAAATGTGGGATTGTTCTATAATCGATTTTTGTATCCTTATGAGACAACCATATTTATTTTAATCTCTTTGTCTCATTTGTAGACAAAAGAAAACATGGAGGAGCCCATGAAGGAGCCTATGTTGGAGGAGCCTTTGGAGGAGCCTTTGGAGGAGCCTATGTTGGAATTCAAATTTGAAGGCTCTCCTATAAATAGATGAAAGCTTGAGGATCAAATACAAGACTTGATACAAACAACAAGAGATATCACAAGCACATAATCTTTGTTATTCATTTCAACATTCTTGTTGTAATAGCCTAAAAATCTTATCACTTTCACATCTTGAGGTCTAGGCTTTCATTCTTGATTACACTTGCACTTTTGAGTTGTAATATTTTTCAAAGTGTAATCTTGATTGTAATTCATCAACCAAACACAAGATATCCTTGTGAGTATTCTTGTGGTAAGAATACACTTGGGTGATCTAGGTGATAGGTGTTTCAAGAGTGTGGGTGCTCTTGAGGTGTTGAAGAATTTGGTATTCTTCAAGATTGAAGATTGTGGTGATCTTCAAAGGTGCCGTTGAAGGAAGATTGTGGTAATCTTCAAAGGGAGATTGTGGTAATCTCCAAAGGTGGTGTTGGAGAGTTCGGTGCTCTTCAAGTCGGAAGATTGTGGTGATCTTCGCAAGGTGCCGTTGAGGATTGTGGTGATCTTCAAAAGAGATTGTGATAATCTTGAAGGTGTTGTTGAAGAAGAGTGTGGTGCTCTTCAAGGTGTTGTTGTAAGTTGGTATTGTATTAATTTTTGGTATATTAATAAAATCTTTTTCTTTTTGAAATCCATCCCGGATATCTTTGGGGTGGTAGAGGATTAGGCCCTAGGTGGGTTGAACCTCTTTAAATCGACGTGTGTTGTTTACATTCCGCACCTTCTTGATTTTGTTTGAGCATTCGGTTCGAAAAAGAGGGCGAAATCGAAAAGATGGAGATAATCTATTCACCCCCTCAGATTATCGTAGCGCTTGGACTTACAAGTGGTATCGAGCCAAACTCTTTGGCAAGCTCGTTTCACATCGCGAGTGAAGAGAAACGATCGACGGCTACGAACGAAGCTCATCTATCAGCACCTCCACCACCAAGCCACCACTATTTGATTCCAAGAATTTTAATTTTTGGAAAGAAAGAATGGAATGCTATCTACAAGGTTGCGGGTTCGACATTTGGAACACCGTCATTAATGGAGAATCCATTCCGACGAAAGATACACCATACACCTCAAAAGGCTTCAAAAAGCTCAATGATGAAGAAAAGAAAATCATCTCCTTAAACGGTAAGGCTTTAAATATTTTGTATTGTTCATTTACTAATTTAGAATATGAACATATTGTAGGAATAAAGTCGGCACATGAAGTATGGCAAAAATTAGAAGCCATCTATGGAGTATTTGCAAATGAAAGGAGTCAAACAAAAGCATCTACTTCTCAAGATCATACAAGCTCAAATCTAAAGAATAAAGCCTCCTACTACTTCCAATTATGAAGAAGTTGAATATTGTTTTATGGGCATCAATGAAGAAAATGAGGTATGTCTTAAACCTCTACTTCCTATGATATTGTCATTCAAAATGATTATAGTGATTTACAAAATGATTATGATGAACTTCAAAGTGAATTCCAAAGCTTACTTGTTAGATACAAAAATTTGAAAAAGGAATTCAATATTTTGAAAAATGATAAGGATAGTTTATTTACTTCCTATGAATCACTATCATGTGCTCACACTACCACTCTTGATAAGGTTAGAAACCTTGAGAAAGAAAATAGTACTCTTGTTGAGAATATTGATTGCATGAAAAAGGATTTATTAAAATCCAACTTGAGTACCAATAAAATGTCCAATATTGTTGATATTCATAATTGTGATAAAGGACTTGATCATAAACCTAATATTGTTAATCATATGAAAAAGGATCAAGTCACTATGCATATTGGTCATTATGCACCTAGAATTATTACTTGTTTTTATTGTGGCAAAAAGGGGTCATACGGTAAATACTTGTCGGGCTAGAAATAGCTCTAATTATTGTTGGAGACCTAAAAGTCTCAAGACTAATCCCAAAGGACCCAAACACATGAGGGTACCACAAAACAATGTCATATTAGGTACCCGTGAAATAATGATCGAAGAAAATTCATACCGCAAGAAGGCATCAAATGATCGTTTCATTTGATCAAAGAAGGAGAAACTATTCTCAACAAAGCCAATTTCCAAGAAGAGGGTACAATCAAAAATGGGAAGAACACAATCCTTGAAATGGCAAAGACATCATCAACAAGATGATTTTCAAAAAAGAAGAGACTATCAACAATGGGAAGGACAAAAATTTTGGAGATGGAGTAATTGGAGAGATTACCATCAACATAAAGATTTTCAAAAGGGAAGATATCATCAACAATGGGAACGGCACAACCATGGAAATGGCGTAATTGGTAACCCGTATCTCCTATTTAAATATGTATTTTATTTTGTTATTATGCATGCTTTTATTTGTGTCTTAATTGCAAAATGAGTTTTCAAATATTTATTTTTTTTAATTAAGGTCTTCAATATATATTTGTGCTTTTAAAATATTTTTGAAAAAGAAGACCTTATATGATGTTTTTAAAACTCTTGTGCATTTTTATAGACTAAAGTGTGTTATCATCTCATATGGATTTTTATGGCATGAGCTTACTTGTGATATCTCTTAGACTACACTTTTATCATTATGATTTGTGCTAGATTTGTTTTAAGAATTGTGTAGGATTTACATATTTTCACAAATGGCCATTTACGTCAAGAAAAGCATAAATTATCGAGGTGCGTTTACTTGTGTTATTCTTACTATTATAAACTCGATATATGTATTGCCATGTGCCTATGTGCTTATGTGCTTGTTTTTCATAGTATTTCATACAAGTGCCATTAAGAGGATTTTTAGATTTTTTTGAAAGCACTATTCGATATTTGATTGCACATATTTGTTTTGTCAACTTTTGATGCCTCTTTTTAATGAGGTCTCAATTATATGCTACCGGATTTTCTAATTTCAAAAGAGACCTTTTATAGCTTTCTTAAGCTTACTTAAACTTGCATGATTTATTAGACTCTTGATGATACTTTAAATGCATAGTATGTGTTTTTTTGCTTCATGGTCTATATATAGTGTCTATTTCTACTATGCAAGATATTTTGTGATTGAGGGATGTTTTTACACTTGGACTATTTTTTCTTGCTTATATAAGCGATGCCGTTAATGAGTTTGTTAAGTTGTGTAGATGAGAAATGAAGTACTCCAAATATTTGGATGTAAATGTTCTATTATGAACACCTTAGATCAATTGGATGCCCTATGATGATAGAGATGAAGAAGATAAAAAGGGTATTAGGAACAAACTCGATGACCAAGGCAACGTTGGTCGAACTAAGAGGCGAGGTTAGTAGCTCGAAGGTATTTTTCAAGAAGAAGGTAATCGATTTTGATGTAACATTTGCACTCATAGCACATTTAGTAGCTATTTGCATTTTACTTGCCCATTCTTGTTTTAAGAAAATTTCAAACTTTACCAAATGGATATTAAATCCAAATTTCTAAATGGTTTTATTCAAGAAAAGTCTATGTAAAACAACCTCAGGGGTTTAAAATTTTCTAGGCCAAATGATTGTTTTTAAGGCCTTGTATGGTTTAAAACAAGTACCCCGTGTATGGTATGATAGACTTAGCTATTTTTTGCTAAATGATTTTACAAAAGGTAAAGTTGATACTACTCTCTTTGTTTGTGAAAAAGGGCAATATTGTTTAAACTTGTGCATATTTATGAGAATATTTTTGGTGCTACTAATGAATATTTGTGCAAGATATGGTTTTCTAAGTTGATGCAAGGTGTACTTGAAATGAGCATGATTTCTTGCTCGGACTTTAAATCATTCAATGCCAAGTAGACGGTTACATTTCAAAAGAACTCTTGAAGGAGTTAGGCATTGAAGAAGGAAGAATCATTCCAACCTCTATGGTTATCAATGAAGAGATTGACAAAGGTTGAGAAAGGCATGTCCGTTGACAAACAAATTCGAGGTATGTCTTCTTGTATTATTCCTATAGACTCGACATTCCATATACCTTATGTCTATATGCTCGACTTCAAAAATTATCCCAACGAATCTCATTAAAAGTGCCATTAAAAGAATTTTTCAAAAGCACTTCTTCTTATGACTTGTTGTATCCATAGCTTTAAAACGTTTTTATTTTTTTCAGGATAACAAGTTCGGTATCTATTATACGGTTGTTATTCGTATTCAAAATTTGGTTCGTTATAATCGAACTAAACATATTGAGATTCGATATATTTTTTAAGGGATTGTGATTTTTAACAAAAACTTGAGATGTGTTTAAATCCGTCTCAAGGATAACTCGCGGACTTTTTGATCGTTAACCGCCGAGTATTTTACCTCATTTCGAGCTTGACTATGACATAATGTATATTGAATGAGGTCTACGTTTGCATTTTGCACGTTTTAAAACTTAGGGCGAAAAATCGGATTTTGGATCAAATTTCGGATTTTCAAAACAGAAAAAGAACCATGGCCGATTTGGGGCAAAGGCCGACCGTCATCGCCGTCGGCCGTCGCCCGCCCACTGGACCGGTCCGCTGGACAATTTCTTGGTTAAAAATGGTTCTGCATTTCTGACTTGGCCATTTTAGCTCTTTTGGTTCTTTTTTCGTCCCTTTGACATTTGCACACACATTTCACTTCAAATGTGTTTGGTTGCATGTATTACATAGTTTGGGGATTATCTAGCTCGACTATCATCATCATTGCTCGTCTTTACCGATCGAATGGTAAGAATTTCACTATCTTTAGCTCATTGGGTTGAACCCTTAAGTTTGTGGCTTATATGTATTTTTCTTGATGCAATTCATATATTTTTGTGATGAGCTTATTGATTGTTGATGATTGACTTGTGTTAAATTGCATTTGGTGATGAAAAACTTGGCTTGATTTCATTTACAAGGGCTATATATATCTTTCTCAATTTTTGACACCCGCCAAGTGTTCGATAAAATGTTTCAATGAAAAATTCATCACCTACATGATTCTCTCGATTTCAAAAGTCTTATACATTTATAGAGATCATGTTTTGCTTATAAAATGAGTTTTCCTAAACCTCTACAAGTCGTATGATTCGACTTTTCCCTCCTATTTGGTTTATAAGCTTCAATGCTCAAATAGCTCGATACATCGGTTTAGTTGCGCACTTTGATATATGATGTATTTATTGTGCTAACATTCTTTTTATGATTCCAAAGGGGAGAAACAGGTTATAAGCTCATTAGCTCATAAAAGCTAAGATAAGTTTAACGAAAAGAAGCTATAAGTTATGGCTTCATAAAGCCGTAAGTTGTGGATCATATTTAGTCCACTTGGTGCATTATGGTTATGTATGAATCATGGTCCATTGGTTGTAGTATGGACTTATATAAGGTTCTAATGATGTATCTTTGACAGGGGGAGCTTTTAAGTTTTTGATACTTAAGCTCAATATCGAAAAGCTAAGATTTTAGCTTATGTTGAAGTTGCTTCTATATTACTCTTGTTGTGCATGTTGATAGGGGGAGCATTTGCTATAAGTGTTTAAATATCTCTACTCCCATCCTTGTGTTTATATTACATGGAATGTTGTCGCTCACAATGAGATAGTTCTTTTTAACCGGTAAAATTGTTTTGTTTTCAAAATCGCCTCTCAAAATTGTTTTGTTTTCAAAATCGATCTCGTTAAAATTGTTTTGGTTTGTAATCATCAAAAGGGGAGATTGTTTGATAAATGGTTTTATCATGATTTTGATGATTTTGATTTTACACCAAAACAATGTTTTTTAAAGGTTGTCCAAATACTCCTAAATGTTTTAAAATGGTTTTAATATTTTTGGAGTATTTCCTCAAGTTTATTTTCGATATAAAATTGGACAACACATTTAATGTTTTTAAGTCAATGGGTTTTTACTTTGAAATTATGT
This sequence comes from Rehmannia glutinosa, assembly GCA_016081115.2. NCBI lineage: Eukaryota > Viridiplantae > Streptophyta > Magnoliopsida > Lamiales > Orobanchaceae > Rehmannia > Rehmannia glutinosa. The sequence continues at coordinate 3,406,633 of CM071934.1, read as the reverse complement.
TGTCCTAATACTCCCAATTGATCTAAAATGTTTCTACTATTTTTCTGAGTATTTATTGGAATTTATATCGGACAACACTTTGTGTGTAAATGTTTTATTTCTTCAAAACTATATTTCTAATGTTGTCCTAAATACTCCCGATCGGTTTAAAATGTTTTTACGAATTTTTCGGAGTATTTCTTGAGGTTTATTTTTGATAAAAATCGGACAACTTGTCATTGAGGAGGTCGGCCAGGTCGGCCGACCGGGCGAGCGACGGTGCACACGGGAACAAGTTTCGTGAAACAAACTTGAGAACTCTCAAATTGATCGGTCAACAACCGTCGCACATAGGCTCGACCGGTCGAGGTGCCCTTCGACCGGTCGCCGTGTTAATTTGGTGCTATATGTTTCAAACTTATTTTAAATGCCGCCGTGCCTATGCTTTGACAAAAAAAATATAACCGTTGTGGTGTGGAGACCATTCTTCCTTAAAATGTGGGATTGTTCTATAATCGATTTTTGTATCCTTATGAGACAACCATATTTATTTTAATCTCTTTGTCTCATTTGTAGACAAAAGAAAACATGGAGGAGCCCATGAAGGAGCCTATGTTGGAGGAGCCTTTGGAGGAGCCTATGTTGGAATTCAAATTTGAAGGCTCTCCATAAATAGATGAAAGCTTGAGGGATCAAATACTGAAGACTTGATACAAACAACAAGAGATATCACAAGCACATAATCTTTGTTATTCATTTCAACATTCTTGTTGTAATAGCCTAAAATCTTATCACTTTCACATCTTGAGGTCTAGGCTTTCATTCTTGATTACACTTGCACTTTTGAGTTGTAATATTTTTCAAAGTGTAATCTTGATTGTAATTCATCAACCAAACACAAGATATCCTTGTGAGTATTCTTGTGGTAAGAATACACTTGGGTGATCTAGGTGATAGGTGTTTCAAGAGTGTGGTGCTCTTGAGGTGTTGAAGAATTTGGTATTCTTCAAGATTGAAGATTGTGGTGATCTTCAAAGGTGCCGTTGAAGGAAGATTGTGGTAATCTTCAAAGGGAGATTGTGGTAATCTCCAAAGGTGGTGTTGGAGAGTTCGGTGCTCTTCAAGTCGGAAGATTGTGGTGATCTTCGCAAGGTGCCGTTGAGGATTGTGGTGATCTTCAAAAGAGATTGTGATAATCTTGAAGGTGTTGTTGAAGAAGAGTGTGGTGCTCTTCAAGGTGTTGTTGTAAGTTGGTATTGTATTAATTTTTGGTATATTAATAAAATCTTTTTCTTTTTGAAATCCATCAGGATATCTTTGGGGTGGTAGAGGATTAGGCCCTAGGTGGGTTGAACCTCTTTAAATCGGCGTGTGTTGTTTACATTCCGCACCTTCTTGATTTTGTTTGAGCATTCGGTTCGAAAAAGAGGCGAAATCGAAAAGATGGAGATAATCTATTCACCCCCTCAGATTATCGTAGCCGCTTGGACTTACTGATTCAAGTGCCTCTTCAGACTAGGTGCAACCCCAAGTCTGGATCAATCGTGACCGTCAAATCGCGCCTTGTGGTCCTAATCGCATCTGAGTATATGACTGAAGGAACACACCCCTTGGCATCACTAAAGGAACACACCCCTTGACTGAAGTGCAAAGTGTGCCTCTAAAGCGCCCAATGTGACTATGTGCGACGTGCACGGGCCTGACTCCAGCTTGGACGGTGCTTTTTGAGCTAGCCAAATGTTAGTTAAAATTGACTTGGTCCACTAGGGTGTACTATAAGGAGTTCCACGTGATTACTCTGATGTGTGTAAAATATGCATGCATTTGAGGGTTTAAAATGATATATATTTGATGCATTTGCACGCATATTCAGTGTGTTTTGGTTGGTTTTCTTTGTTGGGCGTGATACTGCATACTTTTGTAAATTTTACAGGAAATAGAGCTAAATTGGATAAAACGCAATATCACATTCTAAAGTATAGGCCAAGAGCTAAGGTACGAGCAAAAATGTGACAGATAGAAACATGGACGATCGAACAAAAGGGAATTTCCTTCAAAAATATTCAAATGCGCTAACAATTTCAAAGATGTGAGTTTAGTATTTTGACCATAACTTTCTCTACAAAATTGATATTATGGCAGTTCAAGGGGCTATGGAAAACGGAGAGGAATGGATACAACTTTCATGAAGACTTTAAGAGCAAATTAAGACAAAAACATCACATGGCCGGACCGTGTGGTATCACACGACAGGTGTAAAAATGCCGAGTGTGGAATGATACAATCGTGTGGAGAAGGGAAAGAAAGCAGAAGATAAAAATAAGCCCTTGGCCAGAGACCGTGTGAGCCCACTGGGCGTGTAGGAAAGGGCAAAAATCCACGCAACCGTGTGGTGCCACACGGCCAGGCCATGTGGGACTCTGCAGACGTGTTTTTTTGGAGTTATTTTTCTATTCCAACTCTACAAGTGACATCTCCAAGCACCTATATAAAGGGGACCAAGGCCTGAACAAATTTTCATCATCCAACATATAACACATCAAATTACATAGGAACGCAAGAATCGAAGTCTTACGAGAGAGAGGAAGGTGCCAGGTCGCGAAGAACACCACGAGGTATTTCGCATCTACGAGAGCACAAGAGCTTCGAAGGGGAATCCATCCTGACAAGAAGGGGTTTTCTTTCTATGTCTAGATCTCTTGTCTGTGCTTAAACGATGTCATAATGTTGATTTGAATTTGCCTATGAATTTGTTATCAATGTTTGACTAATATTTCGGATCTTAGGAGCATAATCAAATTGTGGATTCATGTTAAATCTTAATTGTTTTCTTAATTGATTCATGTTATCTATTTTACGAATTCGAGTGCTTATTCTTAATTGTTTTTTATCTGAGCAATAATCGCATGTCATATTCTGTTAGTGTGAGATTCGGGAGATGAGTTCTAACAAAGACGAAAATCGAATTGGACATAAGCGGGTGTAACATGTCGGGAGACATATAATGTTTGTAGGGAATCATTCAATTCATAAATCTTTTGGGAGTTAATAATAGTTGTAACGTATTGAGAGATCTACAATTGTTATTAATCTATTGTTTATTTATCACCCGGGATGGAGAATAGACTATATCAGGAATTGAACCCATAGAATTGCATGAATTGATTTTGAAACTTTAATTGGATTTAATATTGAAGAAACTTATTGAGATTATGTGCCTAAGGTTGCTCCTATAGTTGTTGAAAATACTTGTTGGGTTCGCAAATTTATTTATTTTATTTTTTAATTTTCGATTTTAACATAAATTGGATATTATGTCGCTTCAATAAAATTGGAATGCGATGTTATTATAGCCTAAGCGTTTCACATATCAATCCTTGCGGAGTACGACCTTGTTTGCCATTATTCTATAAACTACATTGTACACTTGCAAAGCTGTATGATCCAAATATTTCTGGCTAGCATACTCCTTATTAGTGGTGAAACTCTTTATTAACTAGTCAACATTTAATATGTTTCCTATGCAGGATATGACTTTTCATATTCTCACCCTTTTATATTTTATACATAAAAGCATTTTAAGTGACCAACTTCATGCATTTATTTCTCATTCACCCGACATTAGTATAAACGATTAAATCTCCCAAATATGAGACCAAATACTAGAGTTGTCAAAACCAGTCTGGCTCGATGAAAAGGCGGCGATTTGTGATTTTAGAGGCTCGAAATGAATCGCCTATTTGGTCCGGTTCATTTGGTTCGTAATTCAAGACCACCCAACCTGACATGATCAATTTTGTTGTTTTTCATGTGCTAGGCTGGACGGGACTCCAAAAATAGTGACCCAATCATTATTTGGTCTGGCCCAATCCTATTTTTCCCTTTGGCATCGTGAGTCAGTGCTGGTCCAGCCTATTTGACAGCTTTACCAAATACTAATGGAAGAAAATGTTATATAACTAATACTTAATATAAGGCATTAATAGGCCTACATAATAATGCCATTAGTTGGGAAAATAGTAAGCTTTGTTGTAGTAATAGATGTCTTAATTGTCTTAATAAGGCCTATATAATCACCCCTAATAAGGCGTATATAATCATTGTCTTAATTCATTTTTGATTTTATGAATAACTACTCCAGTCAGTCAGTATAGTACGTAGTACTACAGCATTTATTTATTCACACCATTGGAATTTACTGTTGGTGCTGGTGGTTATGGTAACAAATCCACCAGGTGAACTGGTGGCATTAATCATGCCCCCAGCTATATATATATCAATTAAATTATGTATCTTGGTATTGTTGGTCCAATAGTAGATAAACTGTACAAAGTTAGGATATTAATTAGTCATACTCATTGTCCATTGATAACAAAGGTTATGTTTCACTTTGATATATAGAGGTGTCAAAATAGCTGGCCAGGGTCGATCAATTTGATAACAATGGGCATGTGTCAATAAAAACACGTAAAATATTTCGGGCTGATCGGTCCAGCTCGGTATTTCAGACCAGGTCAAATAATCCTGATTCTTTTTGGGTTTACAAAAGTGCAACCCTGTCCGGCCTTGTTACCGAGTCAGTTGGACCGGCTGGTTTGGACAGTCCTATTGATATTTGGGAAGAGATGAAAAATAATTTACCCACAAAAACAAATTGACATTTCAAGACTTGAGAGGCTATGTGTGCTAGGAAACATGAACTGAAAAGAAAAATAATCTTTTGCTTTATTGAGAATTGACAAAGTGAATATACTCTTTCAAAGTAAAATATTACAGTACCACTCTTTTCTCTTTTTATTCATGATCAAACTCTTGAACTTTCTCACTCACTCTCGTGTCTATGTATTTTAACCAATATACATAAACAAACACAAATAAACAATATAAAATTGCAAATTTTCAGATTCTTTTTCCCCCAATTTTTCAGTGGCTTGGATGCTCAACTATTACTCTTGCACTTTGTTGTTTGCAAGAGGGACCCATCTCAAGATACCTTTTTTTCTGGGAAATTTTAGTACCAAAAATTAAAATTTGAAAGTCATTATAACATATTGGGCCTTGATTAAAATAATTAATTTTCCCAATTTAACGCCAGCACTCTGGCGTTAAAGAATGGTCCCTTTTATTGTCCCGGCAATAATTATATACCATGTACTGTCTTTGCACCCAACGCATTGCATTAGTTTGCTGCCCGTAAGTCCGCCGGAGCGGTACGGCGAGGCGGAGACGGGCGGCACCGGGCCGGCGAATAGGCGGAGCAACCACTCGCTTTGAAATTGGTGAATTTTCCGACAAAGGGTTGGTAACGATAATCGGCCTTGTATTTACCATCCTCGGTGGCCCATGATGATGCATCCCATATTGACCCATAAACCCACATTGGTCTTAAGGGAAATGTTGCAACACTTTTTCTTGGATACCTTCTTATTGGCACATCATCTACAAAGAATCTGAAAAATAAAAATGAACAAATAAATACAAATGTGCAAAGGAACAAAACATAGATCACATCATTAATTATGAAATTAATGGGTGCCTTTGATTTTTTTTAGATCTCAATTATTGTTTTTGGTTTAATAATCAAGATTGTAGCATGGATCTTGTGACGGTGGAAAATACTTTCGGTGAAATGTCTTTGACATATTTCATCTAGTTCTCAACCAATGGTTGTGGGCTAGTAGCCTGGCATTTATTGCTGAATGGAAGGTTTAATTATGTGTGTGCCACCAGAAAAAAAAAAAAGTAAATGAGTAAATGATTTTAAAGAGTAAAATATTTGCGGCGATGAGAGGAGGAAGGCTCGCTTTGTCTTGACATAATTTGACGTAAGTTTGGAAGTTGAGTTATAAAAAAGTAAAATATTAATATGCGACCGTCAATTTTCTCTAAAATCACGACATAATCATAACTTAACGAGTTAATGTCTACTATGTATTTAGCAAATGAGTTCCAAAAAATTTTCAATAAATTTTTGGGTTAATTAAAAAAGTTCCCTTGGTTTAGCCCAATTACAAAAAAAAAAAAAAAACAGTTATCTTTTAAAATTACAAATACCACCTGACAATTATTCTAGGCTTACAAAATTGCACCCTCATTGGGCCTCAACATGGGTATTTGTTAGGTAAACACAAACCTTAAATGGACATTTGTAATTTTTGTAATTAGGCTAACATCATGGGTATTTTCTATAATTAACCAAAAATTAAGGCCGAAAAACTCTCTTAAGAGGATTTTGGCTTGTTGATGATGACTTATGTGTCCAAAAATGTATAGTTACTAAGAGGAATAATGGTTTGTGAAGGAATTAATTAGAGATGAAATTAAGGATTGAACCTAAAATCTTACATGATTTCCTTGGGATTCCATAATATGGCGTAATGATGAAAATTCTGTGTGGGATCGAACCATAAATGAAATTTCATCTCTCTCCCAATAATTCTACCATCCCCACTTCCTCGGACGTACACATTTGTCTGAAGTGTATAAGGCTTTCCAAATGTTGTCCCAAGAAACTCGATATCCACCTCATCGTGATACCCCGGATGAGCTTCATTGTTTGAAAGCTGTAAAACACACAACACATTAATATGAGATATTATTGATATGGGTTCAATACAAAAACACCACTGAAGTTTAACCTAATTACAACAAAAAGTTCCAGTTATCTTGCAAAATTACATATAGTGCTTTGAGGTATGTATTCACCTAATAAATATCCTCATGTTGAGGAGTGATTTGTAAGAGGAAAACAAATGTTAAGGAGGCACTTGTATTTTGAAAGATAATTGGGGTTTTTAGTAATTAGGCTAAAAAAATATTAATCCGATATATTATTGTTAAGGGATAATTAAAGAAACACCCCTGAGGTTTAACCTAATTACAAAAAGTTCCAGTTATCTTTCAAAATTACAAATGATGTCTTGAGGTTTGTATTTACCTAACAAATTAAATAGCCTCCTCTTGAGGGGTGATTTCTAAGAGAAAAACAAATGTTAAATAGATATTTGTAATTTTGGAAGAGAATCGGATTTTTTTTTGTAATTAGACTAAACTTTAGGGGTATTTTTGTAATTATCCTTATTTTTAAATATAAAGATTCAACCTCATCCCAATTAGTCCATAATATTAAGGGATAATTAACAAAAACACCCCCGAGGTTCGGGCTAATTACAAAAAACCTAGTTATTTGAAAATTATAAAAAAAAAACCTCGAGGTTTGATTTCGTCTTATATTTTTCCCGGTGATTTTCAATAATATTTTAAAAAACCTTGATATTTAAAAAAATATTACGGTTACCCCTAAACTTAAGACAAATGAAACCTAAAATGTCTTTTGTAACGTTGAAATATCTCAGGTTTTTATGATTAGCCCAAACCTCAGGGGCGTTTTTGTAATCATCCCTAATAACTATTTAACGAAAATAGTAATTGTTGACGCTGAGTCACTGATGTAGACTTTATTTACATGGCATTTTCGGTATGTACAAAATTAGTACGTGCAACATAACGTAAAGTGTCATCATTATTAATTAACATTCCCTAAAAAAAATAAAATCTTACATAAAAAGCTGTAATAACTCCAGCAGTGTAACCAGGTTGGAGTTTAATTGAGGCTCCAAAATAACCGGATCGAAACGGTTTAACTGACTTGAACCCACTCCTGCATTCCCAAAACATCACAAAATTAAATTATATTAATCTATGCTACTAAACAAAAAAGATTTAAGTAAAAAAACCGAAAATCAAACCGGAATTTCTGTCAAGCCAAATAGTGATGCCATTATTATCAACACTCTGGTGACCCGGACCCCATAGATTTCTATACCCTTGATAGAAGCTCATGGACCGGAACCGGGAACTCGGGTAATAACCCGGGGCGGGCGGCCATTGACCCGCATTGGCTAATGGGAGAATAATAATGAGGATGATAAGTGGAAGAAATTGAGAAGTCATGGAACAAAAAAACTAAGGCAAAATCAGGGAGAGTGAGAAAGAGGGGTGATAGTTGTTGGTAGTGTGTGTCTAAGGGTGCATAAATGCAGGTTGAGACAAGAGTGTTGGAGGTAAATGTGTGTACATGGGGAGGAAGTATGGGAGTACACTTTGTGCTATAAATAATGGGATTGGTAGGGTCCAACTTTAGCTACATTTTGAGGTGCTCGATCCCTCTACTTCTCTTGGAGTCATTTGTCATGTATTTGAAGGTGTACGTGTCCCACGTCGATAATTTGTTGGGTTGTTATTGTGATGATATATGTGGATGGAGTATTTTCTATACTTAAGCTAGTTTATTATGCCGAGTTTAACCAATGCTCGTTTATCATAGTATCGGAACACCAACCTAACTCGCTTGAATGACGCCATCGACGTAAAGGTGAGTTCAAAGTTGTACTTTTTTAGGTTGTTGTTGTGCATAGGGTGTCAATTTCATATTCGACACGCTAAACCAACACGATATTAATGGGTATGGGTCGACCCTGCGCTTTATGGGTCCGAATCGAAATTGGAGAATCTGTCAATTAAACAGTCGGGGCCCCGAGTCAACCTACTATGACTCATTTAACCCATCTAGCCCGTTTGTAAATTCAAATAATAAATAAATAAATAATTATAAGAAAAACAAAAAACATGACATTTCCTTAAAACTTAAATACTAAAACCTCCTTAATAAGTATGTTGTTATTATTTGCATGTAATTTTGTATGTGGTCCTCAAAATATGATTAGTATGTTATGTTATTTATTATTTATTTTTGTATGTTGTGAATTGTGATATTTTTTAAGATTGGATAATATGTCATAATGATTGATTTTAAAAAGGTTATTTATTCAATTGAAAATATTATATATATATATATATCTAATTTTATTAGATGGGTCGTCCAAGTTAGATTCGTGAAATAAATAGGTCGGATCCGGGTTCAAGATTCTGACATGAATAATTAGACAAGTTGGGTTCAGATTGGCTTATTCTGACACGTGAACCCACGAACCTATACCCGCCAACCCACAAACCCAACCCATTGACACATCTAGACTTGTGCATATATGTATATAGATTGGACACCTCATCTTTGAAGTTAGCTTTTGGAAATGAATCGTACCTAATCAACCCTTTTTGTCATTAACATCATGAGCTTTTTGAATTAGTTTTTAGAAATGATTTCTACCTAGATTATTGCATATTGTAGAGGCGTCGAAAAGGTCGGTCTAGACTTCAATTTTGGAGACCCGAAAGGGACTAAGCCTATTTGGCCGAAGAGTGGAACCACTTGTCATTTTGTGTGTTTCTAATGGGTTGAGACTTAAAATATGACCCGATGGAATTTTGACTGCTCCGATTTTCTCTTTGGTCCAACGAGCAAGACCCACCCAATCCGTTTTGAGCTCTATTTATGTAATTATGCTCCACCCCGCCACACGGGCTAAATTCATTGTTCAAATATGATATTGTTTTAAGAAAAATCATTTACCTGTGATTTTGCAACTGGTATGAGACTATGAATCAAGATTAGTTTTACAAATTATCAGAATATACACAGTGAGTGTGCAAAAAGTTGTATATCTTTATGAATCAATTGAAACTAATAAAGAAAAAAAAAGATCATAATCATAATGAAGGATATTTAGTTATAGATGCGCCAATCTTGATTTCAATATCTATAAGGGTGCACGAATTAAATGATGAAACCACATAACATTAATTGGCTAATGCTTATTACATGCCACTCCAAAAATATACATTCACATGTATTTACTTATGTGCCATAAATTATCAATTATGTGACATCTACAGTATCACTCACTAGTGTTAGAAACTCCCCTTTACCTCTCTATCCTTTTGAAAGCAACATTTATTTCTATCTCATCCTTTAAAGCTACGATTCTCAGATTACACACTCCACTTTGTGTAATTCTTACCTCTCCTTTTATTTTACTTTTTTTTCCCTTTTCTTTTCAATATGTCCTATTCTAGCTACTTGGCTGTCAAGGGCCAAATTGGTGGGGTAGCTAATAGCCTAAATTATAAACTTTGAGCATTTTCTTTAATATAGAGTAGGGCCATGGGTATCTAGACATTGGGTTCATAGATATGATTTGATTTTTTTAATTTTTTTATAACCGAAATTTTATGTTCTACACGACTAATTTTTAAACAGTATCTTCATCGTGAATCGCCCAAATAAACCGCGAGAATGTCTGACAATGGCTCGGGTTCTCCTAATATCTTCAACTACGCGCGCAAGAAAGAGACATCCCCAAGTGATGTTTCATATTGTACTCCTCAATCCAGGTCGCAGAGTTTCCATCAGTTCAAGCCTCCCACACCGCTGAAAGCGCCCTCAATATTAATAGTTCTACCATCGCAACCCTGGGAGGCTCGAATCCTTGACCTCTCATGGAGAAGCCAAGGGTTACTACCGATACATAAGCAAATTAAACGTTCATACATTGATGGATTTACAGATTTAGACATTTTGATTTTTGTGCATGTGGTAACAATGTGTTTTGATGGTGATTTTTCAATAAATCTAGTTCATATGCTTACTTATCGAATTATTATGTTTTTATATTATGTACTGTTCAAGTGCCATTAATATGATTTGATAGCTTCCTATAGACATACAGGATTGGTAATTTATTTGATGGACATATGGATTTAGAATTTTGTTTAAATGATAACGATATATGTGTTCAGTGTTCAGATGTAGATTTGTTACAAAACTTGGTCCATATGCTTAGGAATTCAATAATTTGTTGATCATCTCAATTTGTTTGGACCAAAGAAGGATAATTTCATGCCTTAAAATAATTGTGGTCGAATATAAGTTTATTTTTTTATTGTGTTTAGTCTTTATATAAATGTATATTGTGTCTTCATTCAAGCGACGAGTACATAAGAAGAACGAAATGAAATATATAGAGTTGGCAAATGAGCCAGGTCAGGCGAGACAAATGATAAATCAGACCAATCGGGTCAAAATTTTGTCAGATCGCAATTTTGAGGCCCGAGCCCTACCCATTTGATAACAAATAACAACCAATTAATTTTTCAAAAGCCCAATCATCTTTTTATAAGGAGGGGGTGGTTTGTTCTTTTAATTAAACTATGTTTGAATCTATTAAATATTATTAGAAGGGTGCCTTTATCAAAAATCCAAATTCACTCAAAAATTGATCAATAAGTCACAATCTCTACGAAGGTGAATGAAAATATTCCCTTCTATAGTAGGAAAAATCCGGCTGAACAATCATATTATATACTCATTAAGAAAATGAAGTGTTACACTAAAACTTTCAAAAATTTGAGTTTCAAATTAATATTAAACAACCTCTGTAATATTATACTTTCACCAAAAGAGAATTTCATGAAACTCTAGAGAAAAAAACAAAGAAATGAGGGGAGAAAAAAAACAATTTTATGATTTTGTCTCCAAATTAAGGAACCCTCTCATAAGAGCCAATACGTCTCATTTGGTGAGCAATAAATAATGTGACCTAACTTACCAGAGAGCAATAAATTGGAGCGTACGGGATCTTTGTGCATCCATCGGACATCATCTGTTAATTCCAAACCTTTTTCATTTGACGTTTTAATAAATCGTATCATCCAAGGGACCTATTTTCTATGACTTTGCAGGATTTGCCAGACGCATAAAATTGACCTTTGATCCCGATTTTGACTCTCTCGCATGCAATTGGGAGGTACTTAGGCCATGTATGAATATGGTTTTCGAAAGCAATTTTCAATTTTCCAACTATTTCGGAAAAATATGTTTATGTTTGTTTAGGGAAGTTTTAAGTGGAAATAAATTTATTTTCAATTTTCACGTTATTTTAGATAATATTCTTTTGGAAACACATTAAATAATTTTTCTTCACAATTATGCAGATGTATGTGAAAACACATTTTAAAGACTATAACCAAACAACTTTTCACTATAATCATGCATATCTATGTCAAAAATACACTTAAAAAACTATAACTTAACATATTTTTATTTCCAAAGACGTACTATACCAGAAATTCAGATAACAAACCAAATATATTCTTAATTCTCAGTTTTCGCACGAAAATTAATAAAAGTCTGAAAATTAATTTTCCAATACTAAAAACTGAAAATTAGACTTAAAAGTACAGCCAAGGCCTTTTATTAAGATTTCCTCTAAAATTCAGTTTAAAGCGTTAGATGCCAAATTTCAGTGGAATTTCGTGTAAAATCTCAATCTTTTTTTCTTAAAAAAATAATAAAAAATAATTAATTAAAGTATCAAATGTGTACTAGTAAAGTTTTAATAGGCCATTTTGTTGTGTCGGCCAAATCCTAAATCGTTATGGCTGTGATAAAATGTGGGCCCATGGGCCGACAAGTGAGGAAGCCCGTTTCTGATATCAGAGGTGAAAATATAATATTGGGATGTTAGAATAATTATCCATAGTCAAGATTTTGTCATGTAATTTGTAACTTTACGTCTTCACCATAACATAAAATTAGTGGGGGGACCAGATTTTTCAATTCCAGGAGGCGAGATAGAAATTTCTTATATTAATAAGATTTTAAAAGCAAGGAAATATTAAAAAAATAGTCTTTTATTTTAACCCAAAAATAAAATAATTTGTCATATTTGTATATATCTTCCAACAAAAAAATGTTTTTTTAAGAACAAAAATATGTTTTTGAACAAATTGAAAGCAAACAAAAAGTTAAAAAAACGAATACTAAAGTCGGAATTTATTTTATGGAAATCACAAAAATTCTAATATTAAAGTTTTCAGTAAAATAATAATGATGATCATTGTAATATATTAGTCCATTTATTTAATTTATGCATCCTAATTTGCGTTTGACATTTCTTTATAATATCAAGCTCATCCAATCGAGTCCCTTCCCCCATATCCCCGCTCCTACTGTCCAAAACAAATTAATCATTTTGGGGGACTAATTTCCAAAATTTTAATAAATTTACAATATATAGTTACATATACGGGTGTCAATCGTGTCGTATAGGTCGTGTTCTGACACGGATATTGCAGGTTTGACACGAACACGACCTCTTTAATTATTCGTGTCAAAATACACGACACAAACATGACCCATTTATGGCACGAGTAACCCAACACGACACGAAATACCTATATAATTTAAAATCAAAATAAAAAAATGGAGAAAAAGTTAAAATTGCAAATAAAAATACATTAAATTATTAGAAAATGCATTAAATGATTTGTCCAACATCATATACCAACTAAAACATCACAAAATATGAAAATAATACGTCACTATACAATTAAATGAGTTAAAGAGGTCAATCGTGTTGTCGCGGGTCGATCGACGACCTATTTATTTATTTACCGTGTTAATCGTGTCCGACCCAAATTTGACCCAACCTGCTAAGGGTTGTACCAGATCTCGCCAAATTCGTGTTAGGTTCACGTTCGGATTTTCGTGTTATATCGCAAATTGACGCCCCTAGTTACATATAAATAGTATTTATTATGTTTTTCTTTATACTAAAAAAACAGAAATATAAAAAAAAACAATTAGCCTAGATGACAATCACTTCCTACTCCCTACTTCCTAGTAAACCAACTACGTTAGGATTTCCAGGTAGGTACTAAGCGACCGTCCGAAACAACTATGGACCCCTTATCATGCCCTAAAGCAACCATATCCCATGGTATCTTGGATCCAAAATGTTGAAGACAAATTGTTAGTCTTTATGAGATTAAACTAAAACGTGATAAACAAAAAGGACATTGTCCCCTAATAGGGACAATACATGGAGATATAATTAGTACTATTAATTTTGTCTTTTCAGCATTGAACCACTGTTTATTTCCTAAGGATTTTTTTCACATTACCAAATGGTTTTGCAAAACCACAATATTTTGTTAAAATCACCCAAGAGAGAGAAAACTCGATTAACCGGACAATTATTAGGATTTTTTTTTAAAAAAATTATAAAAAAGATCCATACCAATTTGAGTATCAATTAATTAAGCTGCTAAGAAATGAAAGATTGAATTTATGTTTATGAACTCGCAGCAACCTTTAAAAACCCTAGCCTTCTTTCTTTCAAACTCTATCATTCTTTTGTTTCTCTTCTTATTCTTCATTGTTAATGGCTAATTTTTGGCCATTTTTGGCGTGGAATCACCATATTTATATTTTTTTATCAATTTATTTTTAAATAAGTGCTTTTCTCACATAGATCATAATTGTTTTTTTTTTTGTAATTTATTTATGCCCGGTGTGACTTTGGTTTATCGCCGACTCGCCGTCATGATGCGATATTTTTTGTGTGTGGATGATTCAAACAAGCAAGTTTTCGATCCGAATGACAGAGATTCTTCAACATATTGCAGATCTGGAATCACATGTATTCTAGAATTTTCAAATTTGTAGGTTAAACAATTTTTGTTATTAACTTGGATACTATGAATCTTTCATAGTTTCATCTTTTGTGATTTTTAATAATTTTATTGATGTTTTTATCGATGATCGCTTAGTTTGAATTAATTAAATTTTTTTGTCAAAAAAAAATATATCAAAGAACGGAGTCAATTGAGCAATATAGTTGTAAAAATTATTGTTTATTGTTTGACTGTTTGAGACAATATTGACTTTTGATACTATTTCTTTGCAAGTAGGGTAAAAAAAATTAGACGATGTCTACCGACAATTTATGGAACTATTTAAGTACTTCGGCTGGAATTTTTAATCAATTAATTGGTGTAATTATTTGACTTGAAATAATTTTCATTTCATACTTCAAATGTGTGAAAGAGACACAATTGTTTTTGCACAATAAATAAGCTAATCAATTTATAGAAGCCAAAAGATTTTGTATGTGTTTTTGCATTTGTCTAAAGCCAATGAATGATTATTCCATTAACCAATCTACCTAACTTTAATTCTTTTTTGTGGATTTAGATATATGTGGTGGTTGGGTGGATCTTGATCAAAAAGTTAATGTATGTAAATAGACAAGAAAATAAAAAATAGGGTAAAGTTTTGGTATACATTTAGAAAAGCCAATTTTTTTGGTAAAGGGGAATACAAGAGGATCTTTCCCATTTCCATGTTCCATATTTCTACTATATGTTATGCATCTATAAACTTACCCCAAGGGTATTTTAATAATTTTCTCATAATAAAAATTGGAATATTTGTGTGGTTAAAATCTCAAATCTTACAATTCGTACATTAATGAGAAAGTAGACACATGAGATCTTCTATTCTATTTTCTATTCCAATCATATTGGATTAACGTCACATATACATTTGAAATAGAAGATCCGATCCTGGCCTCTTATTAGTATATATAGTTATCATGTCATATTAGTGAAAAAAGAGACATAAATTGGAATGGTTTATCTCCATTGACCCATTGCAGTTGAACCATTCCAATTCCAATACAAGAAAAAAATATTAAATGAAATAATAAATGGGTCGATATGAAAATAAATGGTGATACATTTGTAAGGCATCGTATTTAATTCTTAATCGAGTAGCACTTTGGGCCGCTGGACAGGATTCAAGAATACACTATATTTGGGCCTCTGCATATCTTGGGCTATGGGTTTCTGATGTCAATATTTGATGATAAATCCTTGACTGATCATTGGGCTT
This sequence comes from Rehmannia glutinosa, assembly GCA_016081115.2. NCBI lineage: Eukaryota > Viridiplantae > Streptophyta > Magnoliopsida > Lamiales > Orobanchaceae > Rehmannia > Rehmannia glutinosa. Next base: position 3,391,020 of record CM071934.1, on the reverse strand, counting down.
CTGGTGACTTGTTCATGATTTCCAAAAAATCTATTTAGGAAAGATCGATCTACGATTTTGGATAATTCTATAAGATGATGTAACTATTGTACGTATGATATACGCAGGGACATAGCCTGACCAGATGGTAATTCCAATTTCAAATTTTTTTCCTGTTCAATTATTTTCCATAAAAAAAAACGGGTCAAAAAAATTTTTAGGGTACGCAGGAGGCCGGAGAGACCCCTTGTCTACACCCTTGGATATATGTATAATGTATTGAAACGGTGTGGGGAATATGAGATTCTAGCATTTTGCTAATAAGAGAAAAATGATATAAAACTATAAAATATTGGCAAAAACTTGGAGATGGATTCCTCGTGAATTTAGATCCGTGAGACGGCCCTTACACAAAGTTTTAAAGGTTTTTTTCTCAGATTTTATTTTTCTTAGGGTTTATATTTTTTTTTTAGGGTTTATTTTGTTTCTTGGGTTTATTTTTAATTGATTTGGGTTTTTAGGATTTTTAGTTTTTTTAGGGTTTATTTTTTATTGTTTGGGTTTATTTTTGTTTTTGGGTTTTCTTCCCGTGGTTCTCATGTTTTAGGGTATATTTTTGTTTCTTCATGGTTCATTATTATTTTTAAATTTATTTTCATTGGTTCATATTCTCAAGACTTTGTTCTTGAAGTTCGTCTCACTGATTTAGATTTGTGAGGCCTCACAAGAGACAATAAGAAAACATAATGCATAATAATTATTATAATTATTATTTTTATCTTTCTCTCGATTTAATCTCCATAATGTTGAAATCTGATCGAATTATTTTAGTAAATTAGATTGACAATCTATTATCTATAGACTATAATCACTACCAGATCGTCCAATCTCAGTTATAAATATTGAAACATTTGAGTTTTTGATAGGAAATTTCAAAGTCATCCTGTGCTAAAAATAGATTTATTTTATTTTATTTCCATATATTTCCATTTCTTGAAAAAGCCGCACTGATAAAGTACATGATAACCTATAATCTTTTTTGGCAATAAATAAGGATCGTTCCAAAAATTTATCCAAAGATAAAGAATAAACGGCAGAAATAAAATGTTTATATATTTTTGAGCCCTCCTACTTCTTTGCCTTTCCCTTTCAGGGCAAGGTAATATACTAATATTTCATTCATAAACCCTTCAAACATAAATTCGCATTAAATCTTCTTCCTTCAACATTCAGATTTCGACGTTGTTCTGTTGATATCATTTTATGGTTTCTTTAAGCAGATGGTAAAGTTCCGTAGTTAAACCCCTCAATGAAAACACTTTTGGTTTTCTGGTTTTTTATTTCATATGAAGATTGAGCTATTTGAGAATGTGTATGTAATGTGTGTTACTTTGGTTAAATACTTTTCTTGATAATTCTTGGAAACCTGTTTGTCATTACTTCAACTGCATGAGGATTTTATTGTTAACTATGAAATCCTTCATGAACTCAGAAAGACCAATTTTCTTTGTGTTTGACAGTTTCTTGAATTTATAATCTGTTCTTGATAAATTTTCTACATACTCTTTTTATATTTGATATCAGAGGGTTTGACTATATAAGTCAAAGATGGAGATAGATGAAGCTATAAAAAAAAGTGATGATAGAAGGTTGAAGACAAAGTACAACAATGCCATCTATGTTATCCAAAGGGCTCTTGCTCTCTACTCGTATGCCTCATTTCCTTTTATACTCAACATTGCAATCTGTTACAAAATATCTTGTATATACCTGTTGTTCCAAAGAGGAAAATATTTCGTATGTAGAGGAAGGTGTGTGTATGTTTATATTATTGAATGGGTTTTGGTCCCTTTACCGGGTTTAACACCGATATCTTTGTCACAGCAATGACACTTCATGTGGAGTGTTTGTACATAAATTTAGTGAGCTTCAAGCTATTGCCAATGCTTGCAATTTTGCCAATCAAAAGTCCCAAAAGTTTAATTTCCAAGAAGATGTTGTTTTGGGATGATTGATATTTTTGACCAAGTAGATGTTTGTCTCACATTTGAGTGATTCTCTTTTACCTATGAATGGTACTGGCTTTGAACTATATTTTATAAGTGCAGACAATCAAATGTGTCTTTTGTTATAAATGAACCAGTGGCAACATGGCATGTGCTAAAACTTGTCAACTGTGGAAATGAACTAGATAGGATATTGAATTTGCACTCCATCAACTGAAACATGGTACTCGTTCACAGATTAAGGTTTTCACATATGTAAATTCAACTTCGTGGTAGTAGATTTGTTTGTTGTAGTCCAAAACATAAAATTTGTCCCAGGAACTCTCTGATTTTTCATTTTTATGGTGATTTACTTCTTTTAACTCACTCAAGGAAACTAGATTAAGCACTAAATAATTTCATTAACAGTGTTGAAGAGGTCGCCTTGAGCTTCAATGGTGGAAAAGATTCAACTGTAAGTTGTTTTTCATACTTGCACCCTTTTCACCAGAACAAACTCTTAATTCTTTCTTGCCATGAATGTTAACAATATATAACAGCCTCAACTTCTATGTTTCTAGGTTTTGTTGCACCTTCTTAGGGCTGGCTATTATTTGCATATTGCTGGAAGCAAATTGTCCATTGCGGATCCTGGGGAAGATGAAATCACATTTCCAATAAGGACAATTTATTTTGAGAGCCCAACCGTTTTCCCTGAGATCAACTCATTCACTTATGATACAGCTTTTACGTCCGTGACTCTCTGTCTCTCTCTCTCTCTCTCTCTCTATATATATATATATTTGCTTCTTACCTATTCTCCCTTGTCTTTTGAATTTGAACTGAGTATGCTCTACCTTTCCCTCAATCTGTGAAGGAATTCTAGATAGTATACACATGCATTGGGCATTAGGATTATTTCTTTCAATGATATTATGATAGCAATTGATGATTGATGCTTGCTTTCCAAAATTTTGGCAGTTACAAATTGCAAATGGACATCATTCGCCTAGATTTCAAGTCTGGCTTGGAGGCTCTTTTAAAATCTAAGCCCATTAGAGCTATTTTTCTTGGTGTCCGAATTGGTGATCCTACTGCGGTACATATATACTCCTTCTCGTTAGATGATATAACCTCTTTTTCATTGGATCTTACACATTAATATTTTAGGAAAGAGAGGAGAATGTTGAAATATTTCTTCTCATCATTATCTGTCAGGTAGGACAAGAGCAGTTCTCCCCTAGCTCACCTGGATGGCCTCCATTCATGAGAGTGAATCCAATCTTGGATTGGTCATACAGGTCAGTTCTCTCTCTCTCTCTATATATATATATATGTGTATATACGTGGTATATATGCCTTTGTAGATTGTCTTATACAGATGTATTTGCTGAATGATAGGGGACTTTCATGATATGGAGCTAGATGTCTGCATATATGTATTACTGAAAGATTTTATGCATGACTTATTCATTTGGTTTTAAAAGCACTGTACACTTCTCACTCAACTCTAAAACCTGGCCACGCTGAAAGAGAGCAAGAGAGGAGGGAAAAGTGATCAGTAGTTCATTTTACTCAGGTGCATGAAATGCTAAAGTTTCTTTATCCTCGACAGAAAGGAATCAAGGATGTGATGTAACATCATATATATGAGAAGACCTCTTTTTTCTTTTCTAGTCAATCCCTTAAAGAATATTTTATGATTTAGGTGATGCATTATGTCGATTATACTTTAGGAAACTATTTAAGGACCAAGCCTTGAGATTTATTACAATCCATAAGATCAAGCAGAAAAGCCCTGCTATTAGACTCGGGACAATTATTTTCCTTACAAAGTCAGAGGTTTGCTTCTGAATTTGGACAACTTGGTTGACAACTGTCTGGACTGCTCGACTTTGTGGACTTCTGAAGGAAACTAATGTCCATGTATGAGTCCCCGTATTCCTCTTCTCTAATGTCATAGGCAGCACCTTCCATTTGATTATGATGACGATTCTTTTAATTTGATACACTTCTTTAACTTTACTTACTTGCAGGAGAAGGTGTTATTTCCCCTTACCTAATCTTGAATGAGAAGAGGGTGTGGTTGAGTGGGGGTTGTTCATATTTGCATCGGTTATTACTTTATTCTCATCATAGATATAGCTTAAATGATAGCAATTTCGTGAATTTCGTTGTGTCTATTACTGCTTGAATGCATAGGTCTTACCTTTATCTAATTGTATGACAGAGATGTTTGGGCTTTTCTCTTGACATGCAAGGTTCCGTACTGCAGCCTTTATGATCGTGGGTAAATATTCACTTGAATTCCTCTAGTCTTCATTGAATGAGAATATTAGAAAATTATAGTGTGTACTGCATGCCTCTTTGCATGTATTTATGCAATGATCACATTTTTCGAGTTTTTCTTGTTCTTCTCTCCATAATTTTGGTCTTGCTCTTGTCTTCAAGTTCCACTGTGCTAGGCTCTTTTACTCTCAACTGAGAAAGTGTGTTGTTTGTTTGGTGTTTTGGTATATATTTTATTGGTCTATTTTTTTTTTGTACTTTCCTGCAGTTATACTTCAATTGGTAGCATTCATGACACAGTTCCCAATGCACTGTTGAGTCTTAGCAAATCCAGCAGTAGTGAAGATAAATTCAAACCTGCGTATCTGCTTTCTGATGGAAGATTGGAAAGAGCAGGGAGAGCTAAAAAAATCATTTCTCAGCCATCATCTGCTGTTAGTAATGGCTTGCAAAATGAGGATTTACATTTGAAAAGTATGTTCACAGCCTCAATCATTGCCGTGGGAGATGAAATCCTGTAAGTTTTTGTTGTTTATTGTTTTTTTTACAACTATCCTGGGTGATTCACTTGATCTGTTGTTCTGTGTTCCTGGATCCTATTGGTATGTGATCTTTGCAACTGTCAAGTATAGTTGCATCCAGAATTATTTTTTCCATTTAATTGTCTTACATGTCTAACTGTTCTTACTCATTGTCTTTCTAGAGCTATCACTATTTCCCCTAATATATGCTCATCGTCTCAAGGTTTTCTTTTTAATTTATTTCTACATTTCATCCAAAGACTAATTTTTATTTAGGAGCTAGGGTTCAACAGAGCCATATGCTTTATTCCTACCTATTCTTTTCAGTTGTCTGATATAGTGCTGATGAGAAACTTAAGTCACTGGCCAATTCAGTAATAACTAATCCAGTAACAGTTCTATATTGTCAACATTTGGCCCCTGCCTTCTGAGACTCCTCCGTGATCCTTGTTACTTCATCTATTTGTATATTGATTAGACACTGTCTTCTTTAAGGCTTACACAACTTAATTATTTCGATCTTGAGGCACTCTCGTCGAGAAAAACTTTGGTTCAAATTAATAGGGTTTCACATTGCACTTCCATTGAAAAATAATGGTTTAACTGGAAGAAGTATCTATATTTTCGGTATATAATATCTTTCTGTTGGTTCCATAGCTCAGGTTTGGCAGTGCTGAGGATCGGATGGGATCTATATTGTGTAGGAAGCTCCACTCCATAGGCTGGGCTGTTTCACATTTTGCTGTTACCAGAAATGATGTAAGTTTTCGTCTTTTTTTTTCCCTTAGATTTTTCCTATAGCAAGTTCTGTATTTGTGCTGTTGAAACATGTTCAGTAAGTGAGGGACCCCTGATAAAGACGTATATTATTTTCAATTCAAGCTTCTCAATTGGATTGTGATATACACTGGTAGGAGGGAATAAACACATACGCATATTGTTAGCCTGTATTCTGTTATGTACAGGCTCTCGGTATCTGCCCTCTCCAATTGATTGACTAAGTATGGACTCCTTGTGTTGTAAATGATGACCAGAAGTAAATGGTCCAATACTAAATTAGAAGGTGGTGGAATATATCATACTTGATGCTGTAACGTAGTTCTTGAATACCATATGCTATACTTTTGTCTTTGTCCTATTCTACCTTCAAGATTTTCAATGGGTGAATGGAAGGATATGTGGCTGATTTTTGGCTATGAAGAAAAACCTAGTCATATAATTGAGTGTAGATGAGAAGAATTAACTAGAAAAGAAACATGAAGAGATGAATATTTATTCAGCACTCGTCAACTATTTAATGAGGGAGAACCACTAAGATGGTATTGACCCACTCAACGCCACAAGATGCATGATTCTTTGATATATGAACCATTATGATCTGTCTGCTGTTGTGAAAGGAAAATCCATTGATTTGGTAATTCTTTGATATATGATCTGTATATTGTGCATGTAGAACCTTTCATCTAATGTGACGCCCCATTTCAAATAATCCTGAAAACAGTATCGTAGATCTTTTGTATACTTGTATCATGCTGAAAATTCCGTCTCAACTAGTTTCTTTGTTCATAGGAAGTATTCCTTGAAGCAAACTAGTGCTTGTCTTTCCGGCCTTTGCTTTATCAAAAATGCTTAAATCCTAGGAACTTTTGAGATCCCATTCTGTCTACCTTCCTGGTAGATATTTGACTTCACTTGAGGTCGTATTTCCAGATTGATTCTGTTGCGGATGAAGTTGAGAGGCAAAAGTCTACGAATGATATGGTAAACCTTTTTATATTTCTTTATGCTCTGTGTGTGTGTGTTTGTGTGTGTCTGAGAGAGAGAGAGAGAGATTTTGTTGTCAATTTTTTTGTTGTATTGAAGCATTGTGATTTGCGACTTTACTGCAGGTTTTCATATATGGAGGGGTTGGTCCATTACCGTCAGATGTCACAGTAGCTGGTGTTGCCAAGGCATTTGGTGTCCGCATGGTACATCTTGTTTATTACACATCTTTTAACTTCTGTTACTTTGACATAGAAAACTAGATAACTTTAATATCTGAAATATGTTAATTCGTTTAATATATAAAGAACCTAACTAAGGTAGGGTTCTTATATTGCTCTAGTTAGGACAGGGAAGCGGTTTGCCAATTCTTTTCCGTCCTTGTAAAAAATTTTTGTAAACAGTTACGTCCCTGTCATTACATTTTTTGGTACTTTTCTATCTTGAAGGCCCCTGATGAAGAATTTGAAGAATATTTAAGGCATCTCATAGGGGACAAGTGCACTGGAGATAGGAACGAGGTGAGATAATGTAAAATTCTTAAATATGGGTTCTTGTCTTATATTAAACTGGTTCTTCAATTACGATGGTAATGACGGGATAAATAGCTAAAACTTGTGCCGAATTAGATGGCTTCTCTTTTTATTTACTTCTATACAGTTGAACTGGACAAAGTTTCTCGAAGATGATGTTAATATATGGAAGCACAACCTGCGTCTTTGAATAGATGATGCCTAGATTTTTTTTACGATTGCTTTGGGTGAGAAGTGAGAGGCAATGAGGCATGTCTTTCTTGGTTTGGAAGAATGGTGAACATATTATCTTTTGTTACCAATATTAACTATGATTTTGTCTGTTTTCAATTTCCAGATGGCTCAGTTGCCCGAAGGCATCACTGAGTTGTTGCATCATGAGAAACTGAGTGTGCCTTTGGTAAGTTAAATCTCATCTGTGATACAGAATCTCTTGGCCCATAGATTAATACCCTCTGCATATTTTTTTTAACAATAGCATCATCACGTTGGCAAGTATCTTTAAATGTCTGCTTCATATGCGCAAAGCAAATGGATTTTTTTTTTTTCAAGACTTCATTATCTATTGTGAATATTTTTTAATTTCTGTAGTTACTTGGATGTTTTTTGGTCTATAAATCATCCCGGAGACGCTGCACTGTTAGGCAAAGTTGCTAACCTGCTGTTGTTCAGAAATTCAAACACCTGTGCTGCACGTTTTTCTTTCCTGATTTATATCTGAAAGTGGGATATTGGATAATTGTGTTTCCTTTTTATTTTCACAGATCAAGTGCCAAAATGTGATAATTCTTACCGCTACAAATGTTGCTGAGCTGTACCAGGAGTGGGATTGCTTGATTGATTTAATGAGATCCAATGAACTTTTAGTAATGACAGAATCATTTGTGTCAAAGAGACTGGCAACAACTCTTTCTGATGTGAGTCGGAACAACTTATACTCTGAAAGTCGTTACAGTTTCTTTTTTTTTTTAAATAACTATTACCACCCTTCTTTTGGTAAGTATCCTTCTATGATAAGAGTTGAATGCATTATAAATTCCGGAATGAGTTTGGCGCAAGTGACAAAGATATGATTTCCAAATCATTCGTGATGCAGGTGGAAGTTGCTCAACCTCTTTCAGAAATTTGTAGTGAATTTCCTGATATGTTTGTTGGTAAGAATATTTTGATAATGGATTAAGTTTGTTTATATGACTCCACCATTTCATGTTTACCATTTCCTTGGCACATGAAAGGGGGCTATCGGGAATCAAGAAGAGGTCTTTTGTTCATTACCTTCGAAGGGAAGGTAATATATTCGCTTTTGAAATATTACTTTTCTTTTTTAAAAGATACTTGTAATGAGTTTGCAGAATATATGGAACTATATTCAGGATAAAGCAAGAATCAATGCTGCTGCTGAAGCATTATGCAACAAGTTTCCTCCTGGCGCATTTTCTGAAATCGACTGAGTATGGAATATTACTCAAGCGGTACACTGCTCAAGTCCTTGAAGAGCTTCGTGAGTTGTGACCATGGCTCTGATTTGCAGGGACATCCAGATTGTGGCTGGAAATAATTCAAACAACCATTGGTAAGAAAGGGCGTTAGCCCAGATGAGATGACGGGGCGAAAAGGAAAAGGAATTACAATATGAATATGAGGAAAAACTCACTATACTTGCAAGCAGTAGATCTACTGTATTATCATAGAAATACTCAATTTTTAAGAACAATGAACAAAATTCGGTGGAGGAAAAGCCAAGAAATGGACTAATACGTATTATGAACGTGAAAACTATTATATTTTGTTTACTTCATAGCTTATTATTCTTTGTTTTTGTGCTGTGCAACGTAGTGATATGCTTGGTTTATTTGTCGTAACATTTTCTTCTTTCCATTTTCATTAGGGATAATTACAAAAACACCCCTAAGGTTTGGGCTAATTACTAAAAAACCCAAAGTTCTTTGAAAACTACAAAAAACCCTTTAGGTTTGATTCGTTATTCCCTGGTGATTTTCGAAAATATTTCAAAAAAATCTCTGAATTTACAAAATATTACAGTTACCCCCTTAAATTTAAGACAAAACGAAACTCGAAGGGGTCTTTTGTAATTTTGAAACATGTCTGGTTTTTTTGTAATTAACCCAAACCTTAGGGGTGTTTTTGTAATTATCCCTTTTCGTTATGATGTCTTTCATTTATTACTTTTCACCTGCAAGTTTTTCACAGCTTTTAGTCCTCTAAATTGTATTTTCACTTTGATTTTTTGTCAAAAACTTTTTTCATTTGTTGTCTTAGTGTAAAAATTTTGCAATATTTTTCTATCCATTGTCATTACTAGTGAGCACGACAGATATAGACACTTTTATCAAGTTATCAAGTAAGACATACATAATTGTATTAAAGCAGCATAAACACTAAATTTGGTAAATGTAAGAGCAACTACAATGGGCAACTTTTTGGATGGGTTTTTTGTTAAAAACCGCATCTTATAAAAACCCCACCATTGTGGCATATATTTTGGGGTTTGTAGGCATGATCCGGTGTGTAGCCAAAAACCGGTTGATGAAGTCCAAAAGTTGCAAAAAGTCAAAAAATATGGGCCTTTCATGTCATGTGGGATAGTGGGAATGTGGGATGTTAGAATTGATTTTTTTTTATTATTCAATGTAAATTAGTAAAAAAATTCAAGGAGCCGTTGATGAGTTGTTTGTAACATTTTAATTTGTAATGTTGTAACCCATCTTTTTAAAATTTATGAATTTTCAAAAATATTTTTTTAAAATTATTATATCGAGAATAAATATTAATTAGATATTTATTAAATATCAAATTAGTAATTAAAATTATTATTTTTGAATATATAAATTAAACATATTAATTAAAATAATTGTCACAAATATATATATTTATATAAGATGTCAAATGAAGTGAAATAAAGATAAATGATATGTTAATTGGATGGTGGGTCCATTAAAAAGTTGTGAAATAGGTTTAACCATTGTGGAGAAAAGTTTGTAAAATGTTAGGTTTTTTACTTTTGATGTGGCGAGATGGATTTACACAAGACTGAATCGGAAAAACCCTTACAGGGGTTTTTCCACTGGAGATGCCCTAACACTAATATTGATACGGTTTTCATATTCTTTGTACAGGGCCATATTATGTTATAGGCTCTTGTAAACCAGAAATTCATGAACAACATTGATTTTTACATAAATTTCCATACACATATTGACAAGGTCACATCATACATATGCACATTCTTTAGAAATAATAGAATTACTATAGTTTTAAGCAGTTGGATAAGAAGCTTTCATGGCAATGCCACATAAACCTTCTGCTGCATCAATATCCCTTTGCATTCTAATATATCCATTCTCTCCCCAACTACTTCCCCACGAATTCTTAACCAGCCAATACTTCGTTCCATCGCTAGTTTTCCCATAGCCAACCGCGGTTACACCATGGTCTAGCTCGGTCCCACACTCTCCGGTGAAAACTCCACTTGAGTAGAACTGAAAATCGGACCCACCGGCATCAATGGCAACAGATATTGGTTGGTTAGCCACAGCTTTAAGCAATGCTGACTCGCTATTGGCTGGGACGTCCTCGTACCCTGTGATCTTGGCCACACGGGACGATTCCTTCTTAGCGTTGCACGTGGCATCAACTCCCTCGTACGGGTAGTTGGACTCGGATGTGAGGCCATGGTTACCGATAATGAACTCGAACGCGTAGTCCATGAGACCACCGTTACAACCCTGATCTTCACTTGTGTCACAATCCACAAGTTCTTGTTCGGATAATGAAATCAACTTGCCTGTTTTGAGCTGGTTTATTCCTTCAGTTGCTGCAACTGCTGAAAATGCCCAGCAACATCCTGTATTTTTTGTTGTATGAAAAATGAGTGTCAAATTTCTCCAGGAAAAAGATAAAGTAAATTTAGGTTTGGGATGGATTTATTTCAGGCAAAATTGCAAAATTAATCTTGTAACGTAGGGGGTTAAGAAAATTGATCCTGCTTAAACTCGAAATTTTGATTTAGTCCTATAAATAATAAAACTGCCAAATTCCAGTCATATTTTTTTCCGGAATTTTAAAAATTGGCCTGGAATGTCATGTGCACATCGCATGATGAACAATTTCCGGCCAATTTTGAAATTCTTGCGAAAATAGAACAGAAATTGGGTACTCTTTTAGCAAGAGGCTATGGGACTTTTTCTAGCCAATTTCAACCCTTTTTCGCCGGAGTTTTAAAAATTGGCTGGGAATTGTCCATCACGTGCTGTGCACATGACATTTCCGACCAAACTTTTAAAATTCCAGTGAAACTAGGTCTCAAATTGGGCAATTTTAACACTTACATGACTAAATCAAAATTTCGAGTTTAAGCAGGACCAATTTTGTCGATCCCTTAATAACAAGACCAATTTTGCAATTTTGCCACTTATATCACTTACCACATTGACCCTGGTCCTTAACACCAGTAACAGCTCCCTTCTTTCTCCAATCCATGCTGGGTGGAACTGCAGTAAAATTTGCATACCTAAATGATGAAACCTTAGATGCCTTCAAATGAGATCCCATTTTGAATCCGTTTCGAGATGCTTGAAATTCCTCGTTTGTCAAATCAGCAAACTTGTTTATGGCAAGTTTGTAAGGCCGAGCCCCTGCTTCATTAAAGGACTCGATATATGCCACATTCTCCTTGAATATGTTGAATCTATACGCCTTCTCCGTGTCGTCTTTGTAAGCACGTCCAAATCGCGCCATCCATTGCTCGTGTTTCTCAGCCATTGATGCATCAGGCGCTGTGCGTGCTGTAGCTTGAGAAGTGCACAGCACCAGCACTGTCATGGCAGATAAAATAAGCTTCCAAGATGGTTTCAAGGCCATTGTTGGTAGCTGGGTACGTATCGGAGAACAGAATATAGTGAAAATGTATTGAGTTTGTGATCGTTGTGAATTTTTACATAAGTTGCATGAGGTATTTATAGAAATCGCCGAGTTAATTAACGATGTCCCTGACAGACCCGGCAAGTCGAAGATGAATAGGAAACTCAGATAGTTCCGTGGACGCTGCTCCATTTTGAATGAATAGCATATTTAGCTTTTGGTATTTGTAGTTTTCGTCCTGGTACTAATTTTGACTGTTGTTAAAAACAAGTTCTAAGACGACAATAGTTCAAAAAACATAACCATTTGGATATAAATAAAAAAAATTGTAATTTGCCCCAAAAGCTAGGCAACAGTGACTGGAGGAATGATTTCATATAAAACACATTAAACTTACCATAAGTACTCAAAAATATTGGATTAAACACTAAGTATTTCAATGTAATACACCAGATTGCAGATAAGCAGGAGAAAAATGAAATTAAAACACAACTTGCTAACAAAAAAAATAAAAAAGGAAAAAGACAACAAATACACCAGGCTCCCAAATGCCCCCAATAAAAGCACAAAATAGCAATAATCCTGCATCACGGAATCCCGAAAAATAAGCAGTCTTTAATATATCCAGCCAAGCTTGTTTATTGATCTGCAACAAAAACCAATATGCCGAAGTTTTCTCTGTATCCCACAAACTCAAGCTTTAGGCTTGAGGATCTTGACAGTCTCCCAGGTGAAGTCGGGATCATCACGGCCAAAGTGACCGTAAGCAGCAGTCTTCTGGTACCTGAAGTTGCCTCCTCTCAACAAGTCAAGGTTGATGGCCATCATTCCTGGCCTAAAGTCAAAGTTCTCCTTAATAAGAACCAGAATATCCTTGTCTGGGATCGTACCAGTCTTGTAGGTATCAACAAACACAGAAAGTGGCTCAGCTACACCAATAGCATACGAAACTTGCACGATGCATCGACGAGCAAGTCCTGAAGCCACAACACTCTTTGCCGCTTGCCTGACAATATACGCACCACTCCTGTCCACCTTGGTAGGGTCTTTGCCAGAGAAAGCACCACCACCATGAGCACCCCAGCCACCGTATGTGTCGATGATGATTTTCCTACCGGTGAGACCTGCATCTCCATGTGGGCCACCAATGACGAATCGGCCGGATGGGTTGAGGTGGAAGATTGTCTTGTCATCAAGGTACTGAGCAGGAATCACAGGCTTGATGACATGTTCTTTCAAGTCAGCTGCAATCTGGTCGTTTGTAACAGTCTCATCGTGCTGGGTGGAGATGAGGACTGTATGGACTCTAATAGGAACCATGGCGCCACCATCATTTTTGTACTCGACAGTGACTTGTGTCTTGCCATCTGGTCTCAACCATGGGCAAGTCTTGTTCTTTCTCACTTCAGTGAGTTTGGCACCGAGCTTGGTGGCGAGGACATGAGTGAGTGGCATGAGCTCTGGTGTTTCATCAGTGGCATACCCGAACATGTGTCCTTGGTCACCAGCTCCGATTTCTTCAGGTTTCTTGGTGAGATGACCATGAACTCCCTGAGCAATGTCTGGGCTCTGTTGTTCAATGTTGACAAGGACCTTGCAGTTATCGGCATCAAGGCCAACATCTGGTGATGTGAACCCAATGCCTCTGCATGTATCACGAACTATTTTCTCATAGTTCACATTAGCCTTGGTCGTGATCTCACCAAAGACCATCACCATATTAGTCTTTGTGCATGTCTCGCACGCAACTTTGCTCTCTGGGTCCTGCTCTAGGCAAGCATCAAGAATGGCATCTGACACTTGGTCACAGAGCTTGTCGGGATGTCCTTCATTGACAGACTCTGAGGTGAACAGGAAGGTGTCCATATTGTGTCTGGAAAGCATTGCCAGGGACATGTTAGTTTAAGAAGCATATGCTAAAAATTTTGCAGTTTGAATTGTAATAAAGTAGGAGGTATGTCGAAACATATATCAACTACAAGTAGTTGGATGCTTTTATAGTAACTAAAATATAATCAACCCTGTTTACATTCCAATACAGGCAGAAAGTGGACTCAAACTCTAGACAATACTCAGCACTCAAAACAGTTCAAAACAAAAAGAGATATTTGGATCACTTGCATAAGTAGATTGGTACCACTTCCCATGGATTCAAACTTTCTTTGAGTCATCACTTAAGTACATAAAATCCACACTGATAGCTTTTTCAAGCAGATACTATAAAGAAAACAAAGTAAGTTCTCCATTGATAACAAGTTATTAAATTAATAAGGCAAGAAAAAATTACCAACTCATTTGAAACAAAAAAAATATTTTACAAAAACTAAACCCTCCAACATCTATGAAACAAGAATAAGCACAAAATTAGAATATGAGCATACTGACTATAATCTCATCCAAATCATCCATGCAGCCTGATTATGTAAAGGAACAATGCAGCAGAAACATCTAAAGGCATATGCAATATAGATCTAGAGAGCTATAATAAAATAATACCATCTACAATAGATCATAATCTTTCATACTATTATGAATCAGATAAACCATTGGATCCCAAAAAAATTGTCAGCAAACGCAGATCCACAAATGAAAATCACAATACTCCTTCTGGCATAAAATGCTCAACAAGATCTGACTCGCATGAAGAAAGAGAACTAAGTTTTATACAAGCTCCGACACATTTCAGAAGAAAATCTTCAATATCGTAAACTCAACATTCTATTACAATATTTCTTTCCTGAAATCTAATAAATTACATCAAATAACACTGGTTATTTGCATCCAAGGATCCACATATCATAGAAAACACCAAATCTGGCAACATCCAATTCAAAACACAAAATACTAATTCATTTTCAGCAAAAATGCAAATATATGCTAAAGCAAAACGAAAATGCTACGGATCTAAAACAAGAACACAACAACCATACCAGATCTAACAGAGTAAATAAAAAGCTCCGATGTCGTGCGTACCTTGTTGTAAATGAAGCCTTAGATCTGCAGATCACAATAGAAGAGGAAAGAGAGCAAAGCGCAAATGCGGAATGATTTTCAGGAAAGGAAACGGAGGGTATATATAGAATCGGATCCGAATGACTCGCTCTCTCTCTCTAATTTCGGTTGGGAAAACCAAAAAACTACCGTACTCGGGCCCCACTTACCAGACACCTCTGGTGGGCCCTATTCAAATATGATGGTGCCAAGTGGCGGTTGAAGGGTTGATCAACGGTCTAAACATCGTGGCATTTTTGGGTTTTATTTTTTATGTTTGGTAGCCTGGTAGGTGGTAATTGTCAAAGGAAGTTTTGTGCAGTTGATGGTTGTACTTAGTGCATCAGGAAATGTACGTGGGTTGGTGAAAGTCTTCTCATCCCTCTTTGTCGATGAGATCTTCTATTCCATTTCTTATTCCAATCGCACAGATTCTTACTATATTAAAATCCCATAATTTATGTTTAAAAATTAATATGGTAAATTTTATAAATTTGTCAAATATCCGTACGGTAGAATAAAAATGAAATATAATTCGGAATAGAAGATCTCAATGCCTCTCCGGAACCCCTAAGTGTGAAAAATGAAAATATTATGCAATTCAGAGTTCATTGGTTTTGGTCCATAAATTGCTTTCACGTATACGCGTTCGGTGCTCATGAGAAAAGCATTAGCTTACATAGATTAGGGTAGGCATTTTATCAATACCAAAAATATCTCGGAGAGAAATTCATTGAAAAATTGGATCCGATCTTCTATTTCAAAATGATATTTTATTTCCTAATGCACAACACTGAAAAAATATATTTTTCATTGTTACGTGAAAACTAGTGCTTTCATGGATGATTAATTCATGAAATTTTGGAAAATAACAAGTTCATCGTCTTTTGATAAATTAACGTGGTTTCCTGTTTCATTAAAATAGTCAAAGATGGGAGGAATTTGGTTGTGTTGCATTACCACAATGGGTTGGTAGACATCTTTATACTTTGTCGGTATCAAAAAGATGTGCCACCTACTTTAGTTTTACAGTAATCATCTCTTTTTCCTCCTTCCAAGGTAGATATGTAGTCGATTATTACCCCTTAAAGTGCCAAATTGTTTCATTAGGGCATATATGTAATTTGAAGGGGTGGAAAAGACAAATAAAACGACGTGGGCATAACTTGTATTTTTTTTATGAATTGATAAAATAATAGCATGTATGAATGTGTTTTCAAATATGATTTTCAATTTCCAACTAATCCAGAAAATAAGTTTATATTTGTTTAGAAAGTTCTCAGTAAAATGAAGGTATTTTCAGTTTTCACTTTTAGTCTTTTACATGAAAATATTCTTTTGGAAACACAACGAAAATTATAATCAAGTAAATCTATATGAATATACACTACAATCACGCAAATCTATGTCAAAAATACATTCAAAAAACTATAAACCAACATATTTCCATTTTCGTATAGAAATTCAAACAATAAACCAAATATATTCTCAATTCTCACACGAAAATCAATAAAATTTGAAAATTCATTTTCCAACATTTCAAACTGTAAATTGAACTTGGAAATACATCCACCATAGAAGGCTATAGTTATTCGTCTTTGAATGGTTTTAATTTATCAAATAAAAAAAGAGATGGGTGCATCATGCATGTGACTTGTGTCGACGTGCATCCAATTAGCATGCAACCATATTATAGTCTTCAATTTTATTAATTCTATTTATAGCCATAAAAAATAATGGAAGCATATGCTTAAAGATATGGGTGCATCATGCATGTGAAACATGTAATAAATTATAAACATATACACGCGGTTTGTGGATCTCACTAATGGTCGATTCATGGAATTAATCAAATAATTTTTTTAGTCATGCTATATAGTTGCTCTTTTCTAAGGGTATCAACATTTTTGTCAGCAATAAATTACTTTTCGATTTAGGAAACAATAAATTAAGTTTCCATTATTCATACTATAGCAACCTAACAAAAAATATTTCTTGCATTGAAGGGATTATTAGTAACTCAATCCTAGCTGAAGTCCTAGGGCCGCATGAACGAGGAACAATGTCATGATCCCACTGCCCAAGATTCCATGAACATTACGCAATCCTGGATTGCCCTATACAAAAAATTCCAGAATTAGCACTATTGATGAAAACATATATACAGCGGATAATTAACAAAAGGGTTTATTACAAAAACTACCCCTTAGATTTGGCTTAATTACAAAAAGCCCAGTAATTTTTCAAAATTACAAATTGCACCCCCAAGAAGGGGGTATTTCCGTATTTGTTAGGGAAATACAAACCTCAATAGGGTGTTTGTAGCACTTTAAGGGAGTATTTGTAATTTTGAAAGATAACTGGAGTATTTTGTAATTAGACTAAACATCAAGGGTATTTTTTGTAATTACCCCATTGCAGAAATACTAGGGAGAATTTTGATGTTATATTAAGCTCACCTCAAATAATGCTGGTAATATAGTCTGAATTGTTAAAAGAGTAAGCCCAATGAAGCCTGTTACAGCATGAGGACTGCAAGAGAACGGAAAAAGAAAAAGAAAAAAAAAAAAAAAGAGTGATGTGGATTAGAGATTTGGTCTTTCAGGAAAAGATAATGGATAGGGAAATAAATACATACCTTTCAAGAATGGGTTTGTCTGAAGTGAGAAGAGATGTAATACCACCAGTAGCTCCAAGAGCAAAGAAGAAAAACATTCCTCCTAGAAGCTTAGGGTGTAAATCTTTGGCCTTGGCCTTCTCCTCCTGGGAAAACATTAAGGAACTTTAGACGGAAATGTTTCGGAAACCATTTATCACATAATAAAATTATATTTTCGTCATCTCAATCATTACCACATCGTCTGAGAAACGAATACGAAATCCCAAATAAGTTCCATAACCACCCATAGCGAACAGCACAACAGCCTACAAAAGTACGAGAAGTTTATCATAAAGAGTCATTCAAGAAGTTAGATGGCAAATTTTTTTTTTCCCTTTTTCATGAGAATTTGTTGAACAGAATGCATAGTGTACCATGTTCCCAGGGTGGCCCCAGTGGACAAGCCAACCAGGGAGGTTCCATGACTTTACGAGCTCAACAAAAGGGCTGAATAGTGATGTCACGGTTGAAGCTGAAATCAATGATCAAATCAAAATGATTACAAACAATGATAGATGATGGTTATTTTGGTGAAACATGAGAAGATAAAGTAGATATTTGAAAAATAAAAATTGCTCGAGTATGTTCATAATCACGAGCTCCTGAAAGATATTTGAATTGAGGGGTGAGCAAAAGATAATTCTTTCATGCTGGAAGAGGTAGCAGCCATTATCCTACGGTGAATGCAAGATCTAATCTGCGCTCAACGTGTTTAAACTATATTTATTTTTTTCTTACTCTGTATCAAAAGTGAAGATGACTAGATATATAATTCTCTTTGGCTCTGTTTGCAATTGCAAACAGAGTTACTGAATTTCGATTGATATTTAGGCTTAGTATATGTATGTGTTCTGATGTCCTACTCCACTCTTCCAAGTAATAAGTTTCCCACTGGATTGGCTTTTAAACAGATATTAGCACAAAAACAGTCCCATTAAATCCAAGAATGAACTAAAATAAGATTATCAATCACTGCCACAGTGCCACTTTCAAAAGCTCACCAATGCTTGAAAGAATTTTTTTTCCAAAACAAAACCGCGCTTAAACTTTTAGGCTTCATACCTCATTCTGCGACAGTTCGTTCAGCATTCCATACATATAGTACAATTAAGCTTAATCGGTCTATCTCCTATGTCAATATATCATTAATAAAGAAATGCTGATTTCCATCAACCTAGTTTCTTATATAGCTTATATGCTTAATTGTCCAGCTAAAAACTGATCACGATTCACATATAGGTCCTTTACCATCAGTGCATATATTTTGACCACAAAAGTTTTGTCCAGTACTTAACCACCATTTGAAGGAATCATAGGTATACGCAGCGGAAAGAATCCACATGTGAAATACATATGCAATCGAATCTTCCTCGTCCAAGAAGAGAATACTGTTAGATCTTCTAAACTATTCTCAAGGGTGTGGCGGCGTGTGGGCGCTCCAAGATCACCTCCGACTTTTCTCTACGTTGTTTCTCCGTTCTATTTTTCGTATACATTAGAAGATCGACATCTTATCTTTTATAGATGTCTCTAACCCTAATAGAAGGCGGGCACAGGGTTTTACTTAAGCCTAAGCCCAAGTATTAACAAACCCTACCCTAATATAGAAGTCCATTAATTGTGATATAGGCCACACCAATTATCTTGCTAGTTTAGGGATCCAACAATATTATTAATCAAGGCTCCTAATAATTGTAAAACAATTATCTAAACCGTGCTATTCCACTAAAAGCCCGATATTGAACTCCAGGATTAATAATAAAATATTAAATATTAAATGTGTATTTCTCCTTCGTAAAATATCAATAATTAATTGATACAAATTTCTGTCAATCAATTAATTATTTATTCTCTCGACTTGAACAGTTTCTCTAATGGAACAATTGCACTGGCCAGTGACTTTTTACATCCAAGTACCGAAACATATCAAGAGGATATTTTTATACAAATTCCATATTATTTATTTCATAAATACTGATAATTAAATAATCGAAATTCCCAAACTATCAAGGTGTTGGTTTGTAATAATTAAACCTCACTTATTGATAATTCAAAGAATAACAATTATGTAATTATCTATTTAAAATAAACTCAGGATTAAGAGAAATAACATAACCAATATATCTGGAGATTTAATTCCCTTTTAACAGAAATTTAACCTTGATTAAATCTCCTGATCCAATCAATGTGAATAATTCACACCAATATTTTATAATAATCAAGGCATTATTTCATAAAATATTGCGGCTAAATAAAGTGCCCAACTTTATTTAACAATTGTGAAACCAATTCATTAATTATGAGAACCTATGATCATGCATACGTAGACGTATCACATGATCATATACTACATAATTAATCCAGGACTTTTTCGTATAACAATGTGCATATCAAAATGAATAATTTATTTCGGAATAACAAATGGCATAATATAATTGTCTTGCTTCTAGAGCATAAAACTAACAATCTCCCACTTGCTTCTGCAGAGCAGTCCAGGGACTCTCTTAAGACCCATAGAATTAACATGCCTCTCAAACACACATTCGTGCAAACTCTTTGTAAATGGATCCGCTAAGTTTTCTCTCGATGCTATCTTGACAACCATCAGTATCTCTCTTTGAATGAAATCTCGGATCAAATGGTATTTCATCTCTATATGTTTTGTCTCTTATGAAATCTTGGTTCTTTAGATTGTGCTCTGCCCCACTATTATCACAATAAAGTGTTATGGGCGATCTGCGCAAAGGTATCACCTCGAGATCTATAAAAACTTTTTCAACCACACAGACTTCCTGCAGCCTTCCCGACGCAGCCCACATATTCGGCCTTCGGTTGTAAGTCCGCCACACAAGTTTGTTTGACACTCCTCCAACAGATGGCTCCACCATATAATGTATAAACATATCCAGATGTAGATTTTCTTGAGTCAATATCTCTCGAAGTCGTAGTCCGTGTAACCAATGGTTTCTAGACTCACTGTGAGTATACTAAAGATATAATCTCTCGTTCTCCTAAGATACTTGAGTATATGCTTAATCGCAACCCAATGCTCTTCCCCAGGATTTGATTGATATCGCCTTACTACTCCCATCGCATAGCAGATATCCGCCTAAGACACACAACATGGCATACATGAGACTACCTACTGCCGATGCATAAGGTATCCTACTCATGCGTTCTTTCTCTTCAGGAGTTTTTGGTGATTGCTCCTTAGAAAGATGAATTCCCGCCCCAAAGGCAATGATCCCTTCTTAGAATTCTCCATGTTGAATTTAGCCGAACTTTATCAATATATGAAAGCAGGATAATGCTAATAACTTATTCTTTTCGATCTCGCAAAAGCTTAATGCCAAGAATATAATTAGCTTCTCCCAAGTCCTTCATCTCAAATTGATTGTTCAACCAACCTTTTACGTCCGATAATACCTCTACATTGTTTCCAATCAAGAGAATATCATCTACGTATGTAACTAGAAAAACTACTATTGCACTCAATTCTCTTATACACACAGGGTTCATCGGGACTCTTTAAAACCAAATGATCTAACAATTTTTGATCAAACCTCGATATTCCAAGACCTTGATCTTTGCTTTAGCCCATAAATGGACTTATGCAACTTGCAAACCATGTGTTCTCGACCTTTAGCGTGAATCCATCCTCGGTTGCCGCGATATAAATCTTCTTCTAAATTTCCATTTAGAAAAGTCGTTTTGACATCCATCCGCCAAATCTCATACGAGACTTTCGCTACTTCTGCAAGAGTATCAGGATAGACTTAAGCATGGCAAATCGGCGAAAAAGTTTCATCATAGTCGATGCCATCTTTCCGAGTATACCCTTTCGCCACCAATCTAGCTTTGAAGGTTTCCACCTTCCCGTCTCGATCCTCTCTTTCTCTTGTAGATCCACTTGCACCCAACGGGTTTTACCCCTTTAGGTGTTTCTACAAGAGACCAAACAATTGGAGTACATGGAATCCATCTCTCGATTCATGCACTTAAGCCATTCCCACGAACATCAACGCCCTTCAACGCTTCACTATAACTTGTGGGATCGTCATCATGATCATTAGAGATGGCTTGATAAGATTCACCCAACAAAACATATCTTGTGGGTTTGCGAATTTGTCTCCCACTAAAGAGTGAACCGCATGATTGGTTGTTGTGCATCTATAGGAGGATTCGAGGTTTTGTTGTGGGTAATCAATCTCTTCATTGTTTTGAGCAAGGTGGTTCTTGAAATTCTATTGGTTCCATATGTATATCCGCATGTTGTTCAATTGGTTCTTGTGTTTGTTCACCTCGAGGAACGTTTTCCCTTCTTTCAACAATCACAGGGAACATGTTGTGGCGCCTCAAAAGTCTTAGGAAGTTCGACCAAGCAAGTTCCTCAAGAACTATCGTACTCTTTGGTTTGAAATTTTTCACATAGTCATCCTCTAAGAATGTAGCGTGAGTGCTCACAAAAACTTTCTTATCTGTTGACTATAAAAATTCCACCTCTTGTTCCTTTAGGGTATCCAATAAACAAGCATATACTGCACGAGATTCCATTTTATTCGCTTCTGTTAAAGACATGTTTAACACCCCAAATCCGAATATGGTTCAAGCCAGCTTACGCCCTTTCCATAATTCGTCATTTTGTCTTTGGAACAGATTTTGATGGAACCAAGTTCAAAAGGTACACGATTGTTTCTCAGCATAGCCCCCAAAAGGACACGGGTAATGATGAATAATCGAGCATAGACCTCACCATATCTAAAAGAGTTCTATTTCTTCTTTTCGCCTACCCCGTTTTGTTGTGGCGTGCAGTGGTCATGATTGTGAAACTATCCCCTCTTGAGTCAAGTATGACTTGAACTCACCGCATGAGATATTCACCACCTCGATCGGCCAAGTTGCTTGAAACTTATCAAAAGCTTGAGACTTATGGCGCATTAGGTATACATATCCATATCTTGAGTAATCATCGGTGAAAGTAATGAAACACTCATACCCTCCTTCTACCTTTGCACATTCAACTCAAGTCAAGCGGTTTGCCGACGATTTCCTTTGGCCTTGAAAGGCCTCTTTGTCATTTTTCCTTCCAAGCGGGATTCACACATTGGTATAGGTTCAAAGACCAGGAACTTAATATCCCACTTTTAACCAAACCATGTATCCTATTCGATTAATATGACTAATCGCAAATGCCAAAGATATGTTTCATTTGAAGTTTTCTCTTTTTCGATAGTGTATATGTTCATCATCATCCACAGATTCAACAAAGAAATATATCATATGATATAGACTAAGAAAATAAAGACCATTCAACAAAGTACGAGAACAAATAAAAGAAGATTTTACTTATTGAAACCGAGGAATCAAAGTGAATGTTAAACCATGTCAATTAAACAACTAATGTAAATCAAATTCCTCTTAAAATGCGGTACAAATAAACGATCTTGTAAAAACAAAGTCCTATCATTATCAAAAGATAACTCAACTAAACCAATAGCCATCATGAGACTCGATCTCCATTTCTAACTAACGCTGCCTTCTTTGTCCTTTGCCATATGACCTACTTTGTTTGAACCATCGCAAAGAGTAACAAACATGGTTAGTGGCTCTGAATCAATGATCCATTTATCATTGTAATTCTCCACTAAACATGCCTCAATGACATTCAAATCACCAATATTACCTGGCATTTTGTTCATCTCAGGACAATCCTTTTTCCAGTGACCACTTTTTGCCACACTTGAAGACTTGCCTTTGAACTTCTTCATAGCGAGTTGGGTTGAAACAGATAGCATGCGCTTGTTCTTCTTTTCTTGTTACTACCTTTAGGTTTCCTTTAGGTTTAACAGTAACTCAAACTAGATGCACATATTCAAGCTTGACAGGAGACGGCTCAAAGACTCTCAAGCTCATGCATCAACCGAGTAGAGTCAACTTTAGCTTGTTCATATTATAGTTCATTTTGAATCGACTAAAGCCTTCTCGGGCGTTGATTGAGGATAATGTCAATCTGCATTTCCTCTTCTAGCTTGCCCCCATCACGCCCGATCGAGATGTGACATCATTGCAAGGCAATGATCCCGACACTCTCACGATCATCACGAGTGTTCATTAAAGCCCTTATAGCGGCTTGTCTAAGAAGATCGCTACTCTTAAAAACATACCATCGGAGTCCGGATCATTTCTCGCTCCACTCTCGAACTTGTTTATTTGCTCTCGCAAATGACCGGCAACACTGGCAAGAATATAGCAAACAGCCGCAAGATTTGCCTTTTGCCATTCCGAATCGAAGTCTTTGTTTGTTTGACGACGGCTCGGTTGCGGAGTTCACCAGGCAGGGGTTGTTAGGACAAATTTGATCTTCTCATATTCAAGAACAATAAAGAGATTGGTTTTCCATTCGTAGTTAGTTCCATCCATAGGTTTTGACTCAAAATCATAGCAAGAGGGTTCAAAGATGCCATTTTTCGAAATAAAATATGCACACAAATTAAAACGATAAAATACAATAAACATATTCGCATGATTATTGCAACAATCATTTAGTCTTCATTATAAACACTCACGTTGGGCAAGTAGTTCATAATAAACTAAATTTGAACATGAAATTAAAAGTGCACTACTAGGTTAGTTTATTAAGAAAGTAGGAAGTTACAAAAAGAACTTTTAGCCCTAATCTCCAAATAAAATTCCTAGATAATACTTTTACCATCTCCGATTGTTTCAAGACTTTGAGCCCTTCATAAAATTATCCCGGCCTCGTAGGGAGGGTTAATAATTTTATTTAGGTTGAATGCCATTAACCATTATTTAATTTCAAAATTATCTTTAATATCTAAGTAATGTCGACGATGGGCGATCAAACTCATTAAAATTTTGAAATTGTAAAGGTTCATTCTAATAAAATCCAACCATGTTTATCGATGGGGCATCACATGATTATTTTATTAATGAACCCACAATGGAGCTCGTAGGTTTACAATTAGTAATATAATTGAAAACCTTCACCATTCAATATTTTAAAATAGGGACTCTATTAATAATTATTAATCTAGATTACAAAAATCATAATAATTATTAATAAAGCATAATTATCAACTGGATTTTGCAATAAATCATGATAATTAGAAAACACATAATAATCATTAAGCCGGATAAAAATCATAATTATTATTATGCAAATCTCGATTAATATGGCATCATCTATTCTATATGGCATGAAATCACATAATCATTTTATTCCATGTAACTTAAGATCCATGAAGTAAATAATAAGACGTCTTTATACATAGATTGAATGACCCAAGAAAAAAAACAGACAAAAAAGAGAGATGTCCGCTTCCATCAAAAAACTTTTGCGGGCGTGCAACCCCATTTATATGTTTTATAAAAGTTAAACTAAATGCCTCTTGAAAGAATAAGAGTAAGAAACATTAAAATAACAATTATAAAAAACACAATCATGAACGCACTAAGCGGTAAAGAATCAAAACCTATTGTCACAAAGCTTATTTACTCTATCAGACGATCAGGCATAAAGACGATTTTACAACTACATACGTCTAACATGAATCCAAAAAAAATTACAACTAATAAACACCGATTATGTGAACACGACATACTGAGAGAACCAAGATGCCATATATCTAAATCGTATGAAGAAACAATTGGACTCGATTCGCATATATATTCACATGGGGCTCGATACCATTTGAAGGAATCATAGGTATACGCAGTGGAAAGAATCCACATGTGAAATACATATGCAATCGAATCTTCTCGTCGAAGAGAATACATTAGATCTTCTAAACTATTCTCAAGGGTGTGGCGGCGTGTGGGCGCTCCAAGATCACCTCCGACTTTTCTCTACGTTGTTTCTCCGTTCTATTTTCTCAGATCTGTTAGAAGATCGACATCTTATCTTTTTATAGATGTCTCTAACCCTAATAGAACGGGCACAGGGTTTTACTTAGCCTAAGCCCAAGTATTAACAAACCCTACCCTAATATAGAAGTCCATTAATTGTGATATAGGCCACACCAATTATCTTGAGCTAGTTTAGGGATCCAACAATATTATTAATCAAGGCTCCTAATAATTGTAAAACAATTATCTAAACCTGCTATTCCACTAAAAGCCCGATATTGAACTCCAGGATTAATAATAAAATATTAAATATTAAATGTGTATTTCTCCTTCAGTAAAATATCAATAATTAATTGATACAAATTTTCATCAATCAATTAATTATTTATTCTCTCGACTTGAACAGATTTCTCTAATGGAACAATTGATTGCCGGTGACTTTTTACATCCAATACCGAAACATATCAAGAGGATATTTTCATACAAATTCCATATTATTTATTTCATAAATACTAATAATTAAATAATCGAAATTCCCAAACTATCAAGGTGTTGGTTTGTAATAATTAAACCTCACTTATTGATAATTCAAAGAATAACAATTATGTAATTATCTATTTAAAATAAACTCAGGATTAAGAGAAATAACATAACCAATATATCGGAGATTTAATTCCTTTTAACAGTAAATTTAACCTTGATTAAATCTCCTTGATCCAATCAATGTGAATAATTCACACCAATATTTTATAATAATCAAGACATTATTTCATAAAATATTGCAGCCTAAATAAAGTGCCCAACTTTATTTAACAAGCGTGAAACCAATTCATTAATTATGAGAACCTATGATCATGCCGTAGAGACGTATCCACATGATCATATACTACATAATTAATCCGGACCTTTTTCGTATAACAATGTGCATATCAAAATGAATAATTTATTTCAGAATAACAAATGGCATAATATAATTGTCTTGCTTCTAGAGCATAAAACTAACAGACCAAACAATAAAACATCAATGCGAACGCATATACGAAAATGGTTCAACCTAAACGCCAGTGTTATGACTATACAATAAATTGGCTCAAATTCACTAGAGAGCAATAAAATATTCAAAACAACTTCAATCAGTAAATCCACACACTAATCAACTTATCCATACATATCTAGGATCCAAATTGAAATTCCAAGTAAATGTAACTGGGGCATTACCTCCAGGAAGAGCACCCAAAAGTAGCAAACTCAAAGGAGAGAACGAATACAAGAGAGTCTCAGAGGATTCTTCCAAAACCGCATCATCTTTCTCTTCAATCACATCCTCAGTTTCACAAATGTTGCTGTTTTTGAGAGCAAATGTGTAAGTAAAAAGAGCCGTTCCTTTTGTTGTCGCGGCCGTCAGTGGTTTAGACGGAATTTTGGGGGAATTTATTGATGGGAAGTGGGAGTGTGAGGTGGAAGGCAGTAGAGAAGGAGATGAGTGTGGTCTGAAAGCAACAAGAGATGCATTTACCACAGCCATTTTCAGGACTAATAACCGCAAATATATCTCTACTTTTGCAGCTCTAGTTTTTTTCTCCTTCTCTGTGTGTGTTCTGGTGTGTGATATCAGAAATGGTGGGTTTTAGAATGAGAAATTTGCAGATAGATGGAGAAGGGTTGGGAAAGGCAAGGAAAGAGACACGATTCTGTATTCTTCACTTGGAATTAGCCCTTTACACGTGGTCTCAACACGCTCCCTTAAGGTTTTTACATATCAGCATTTTATTTTTGTTTTTATTGTTTTTCATTTCTCATTAAGGCGTGTTTGCAGTGAGTTTTTCGAAATTTGATACCCAACGTCAGAATTGTTAAGCGGTGGTACCACTTTATATAGGGTTTATAAAGACGCCGGGTTAGGCAAACAGGGACCACTATTATACGAGTTATCATTTTGCGAATCTAATCTAACCCTAACCCTACGAGTTTCGGGCTAAATGGGTCACTAACTGCTACAAGCCAAAAATTTAATTTTTATTTAAATCTAATTTTTATACTAAAGCATGTATAACAATATAACAATCAAACTAAATATGCAAAACTAAATTACACAATTTTTTATGTTGTATTAGAAGGATAAAAGTCTTAAAATTCAAATATAATCAAACATCATCATTATCGTCAAAGGCTTTGAAACTTATAAACTTTAAGAACATACTTAGTGCAATAAGAGTTAAAACAAAAACATGTGCAAAAACTCATTTCTAAAATGAAAATAGAAACAACAACTACAATGTAGAATATAAACACTATATAATGAATATTTTCTTAATACCTTTCGATTTTTGTCAAACAAATTAAATGAATTTAATAATGATAAAACGCGATTTGATGTTTAATGTTTGTGCGTGAGATAAGCTGAAATCTCAAAATATAACAAATTCATCTTTATAATTATTTACATAAAGTTTCAATTATTTGTCACATTTAAGTCACGAAAATTTAAAACTTTTTAGATTATAGTATTGTATCTATTAGAGATATAAATTCTATAACATTTTAAATCATCATAATTGATTATATTTTAAGTTACTATAAAAATATATTTCTTAGGAAATGTTACGTAAATTTTGTTATCACTTTATTTACCAATCCTCTATTTTGAAAAACAAAAATACCAAAATTTAAAAAAAAAATTACCGGTGGGCTGGACCGGTCCGGACCAGCATTTAGAGGCCCTAACCCTATTTTTTTGCGGTTTAAACGGACTGGCCCGTTTAACATCTCTACCCAACATGGCAACATCACTAAAAAAATTCAACAATTCGAGACTTACTCCATCTGGGGGTCAAAGAGTCGAAGTGAGGCAAACATAGTATTGTTCAAGTTGTTTGTATTTTAATCAAGCTTCAAAAATTGTGTTTGAGCTCATCGAATCGAGCTCGAACGAGCTTTAGTCAAGCCGAACACAAATCGGACTCAAGTAGCTTGATACTTTTATACATACTTTTTTTTTACTAATCGAATTGAACTCGAGCCGAACTTTATATCATATCGAACGAAAAGATGTATTCAAGATTGGTTCATTATGTTAACAAATCGAACTCAAACGAGCTTTTAACAATCAATCTCAAATCAAGTATTGAGTAGCTTAGATTATTTTTTAGCCCTAATCCATCTCAGCAAGGAATCATTAGACCAAATTTAAAATTTTAAAAATATTAAATATTGAGAATTTCTCAACAAAAAATATGTTTATGCTTGTTTAGGAAATTTTTAATAGAAAATATATTTGGTTTGTTGTCTGAATTTCTATTTAGAAATGAAAATCTGTTTGATTATAATTTTGGGGATATATTTTTGACATATATTTACGTGATTGTAGTGTATTTTTACATAGATTTGCGTAATTATGGTGAAAATTTGTTTGGTTGTGTTTTCAAACAAATATTTCCATAAAAAAATGAAAACTGAAAATAACTTTATTTCTATTGAAAATTTCCTAGACAAACATAACTCATTTTTTGGAATAGTTGGAAAGTAGAAAATTGCATTTGGAAACACATCCATAGATACCCCTAAATTTCTAGTACGTAGTTTGAAACTCATAGAATTATAAGTAATATTTATAAATTTAAATTATTTCTTGACAGTATTGCCTAAAGGCTAAAAGTAAACCCAAAATTGGGTACTTAACATAACGATAAATAAATAATCTCGGAAATATTAGATCGAAAAAAGGTTGTCAACTTTATTCAATGTGTAATATATGCAAGTCTTGTCCATGCCACCCATGTGGGTGGCACCCAAGTGTGAGGATCCACCCTTGGATCCTCACATACACACACACCCACATGGGTGTGTGAGTGATCCAAGGGTGGATCACTCACTTGGGTGCCACCCCACTTGGGTGGCTAAGAAATTCCCATATGCAAGAAGGTTAGTGATCATCTCAAGGCGTAGCTAGTCCAGGACCAAATTGAATATGCAGTCATTTACTAAACTATTACCAACTAATTAAAGTCATAAGTACACGGCTATATCTCCTCTTTATCATCTAACCCAATAAAATGGACCAAGTTTTCCAGCAGTCCAAGGGTTGAGGGGCAATATCGATAGCAGCACCTGGTCAGCTGAGCACAATAGTAAGCAAGATTACTAAAAGAAAGCCTTGCAATTTACAAGCAGACATTTACATGAATATTACAAAAATTCAAGGGATAATTACAAAAACACCCCCGAGGTTTGGGCTAATTACAAGAAAACCCAGAGTTCTTTGAAAATTACAAAAAAAAAAAAAAACTTAAGGTTTGATTCCGTCTTACATATTTCCCGGTGATTTTCGAAAACATTTCAAAAAAAACCCTGACATTTACCAAAATATTACAGTTACCCCTTAAATTTAAGACAAAATGAAACCTGAAGGTTTTTTTTTGTAATTTTGAAACATTTATGGGTTTTTTTGTAATTAACCCAAACCTCATGGGTGTTTTTGTAATCATCCCTTGAATTTGGCTAGCTTTTCCTACATACCTTGTGATTCTGTACAAGATTGGATATAGTTTAATCATCGGTCTACTCGAAGAATGTTGTTATGTACGCTATTCCGGGTAATTGACTCCCTTTGAGGATCAATTCTCCAATGACCATCAATAACAAACTTTATCTGCATGCAAGGAAGAAGGTATGCAGGTTATAAGAAAACTAACCATTGTAACTTGTATCCTGTAAAGTAATGATTTATTGGACATTATGTTCTGTCAAGAAGCAGCTGAAGGTCTTAGCCTCCATACGATTAATCATAACAAACTTCATTTTTCTGAATTTTTGGTCTTTCGACCATAAAAGCGTAGAAATGAGTCTACCCAGTGATTACAGTTCAAGGTTTTGAGAAATTTACAGCATGCAATTGACTGTAGTTTTCGCACCTCATAAACCCCAGGATACAGCCACAACACTGCTCGCCAAAGTCGAGATGTCCTGACAAATTTTGCTAGAAAGGTTAACTTGTGATTCCCATTGGGCTTCAGGAAGAAAATGTTGTGAACACAAAATCGAAGAAATTAAAATAAAAAGGGATAATTACATAAAACCCCCTGAGGTTCGGGCTAATTACAAAAAAAACCCAGAGATTTTTGAAAATTACAAAAAAACCCTTAAAGTTTGATTTTGCTTACATCTTCCCCTTCATACGCAAAAAGACATCTCAAAAAAAACCCTGATATTTGTAGAAATATTACAATTACACCCTTGAATTTAAGACTGAATCAAACCTGACGGAGCTTTTTGTAATTTTGAAATATCTCTGGATTTTTTTTTTGTAATTAGCTCAAACCTTGGGGGTGTTTTTGTAATTATCCCAAATAAAAATTGCAAGTCTATCAAAACTTTAGCCATTTTTAAATTATTAGATAGAAGAGAGCAATAAAGCATGGCCAAAGATAACAGCCTAAAAATATCCCAATAGACACCTTGAATTTAGACCAATGATTAATCTCACATAAGATATGAGGAGATGTTGAGCCATAAGGAGAAAAGAAGATTAAAAACCTTGATTCAGAAGGGTCTGTGATACTTGATGATGGCTGTAGATCCATGGCTATTTTACGATGCCAGCCATTGAAACTACCAGCTAGCTCCACAGTCTCCCCGTCCCCTGAATACTCTATCTCAACCTAACAAAGGAAAGCTACTTCACTTCAGTCAGAAAATGCTTCCTCTGGATTCTAACACAAAAAACATGAGTCATACTGGCTGGCAGCTTAGCTGGTATATCTGCACCATATATTGTTATGTGATTTAGCGATCATTAAATGGTTCATTTGTTACCATATTCGATGTCTCCAATATGTACCATGACATGTTTCTGGCATATTGCCAACTGCCTAAATCGCTTGTGGCACCGTTAGAGCATAACAAGCTAGATTTAAAATTCATGATTGGAATGCATCTTATTACAAATCAGGATGTCACCACCAGGTTTTTTTTTCTTATACATACATATATATATATATCAGCGACGTCACGAAAAAGTCAAAGAGAACATGAAGCACCTCCTTCAGTCCAGATAGGGTTTCTTCGGCAGCATATAATTCACTCTCTTTCTCAGAAATAAGCTTCTGTGCTTTGTTTATCTCTGTTTCTGCTTTAGTTTGCAAAAGAGATAAAGCAAGCTGCAAGGTGAAAATAGAAAGGAACTTATACATGTACTTTCTGAATTCTCTTACACAAAAATGGAATTTTCTAATGCATAAAATAGATTGGACAAGGACTAATGTCTGATATATGAATGCGGTGATTTTGTATAAAATTACAAAAAAAAAAAAAAAAATTCAGATAAGTATCAAGTGAGTATGTTAAAACAAGAAAGCCATCGTCTCATATTGTACAGTACCATATCAGAGCAGATAGATCTATTGAGAGAGGGGGGGGGGGGGGAACTCATACAAAAATATGATAACAGCTAAAGCAATTCAGTTATCCCCAGCTATCTTCAACACAATAGCTTACATTTGATTTGATTGCATAACACCTAATCATGTCCTTCCGGCAGAGTTAACACTGTCACACACACATGCATGTCATTTCAGGCTTTTACTTCATGCTTCTGGAAACATCAACTTGGATCTATGCTTTTCTCACAATGTCAAACTACACAGCATCCGCCTGCTGCAATGATAAGCTCTCTTCCATTTTTACTTTGTTGTTTGATCACAGTTTCCATGTTGTTCCTTTATTCAAGAACACATCAGACATAAAAAGCAAAAACATAGTCTAGCCCAAACAAGGCCAACTCAAAAGCTCTCAACAAACATTTATACTTGACGCACCTAATGATAGAATCACATTATTCGTGAACACAATGTTCTTGAGAACTACAGATTTTCCTGCTATAACTTTTTCTTTTATAGCAGTAAATGGACAAAATATTGTTTGTTCTTGCCAACATAAGCGGCATGTTCCGTATCTCAATCTGTTAAGCCTTCTGCATCTGCAATTTATTGACACCAAATCAGACTTTAGGCAGACCTGATTATCTCAATTCCACTCAGCTATTATGATGCCATAAGATTATCGATGAGATGTCAGGTCTTAAGAGTCAACTCCCAATTAATTTCCTCAGGTTTCTTGAAAAATAGCCCATGCACAAATCACGATCGGAACAGCCTATTATCAGAGATGACTACTAGTACACGTAAATGCAGAGGTGTAGGTTCCAATGATTATTACTCTAGAAAGGTATCCAAACCATAAATAATTATTGTCATGAACACAATCGCACACACCGGGAACAGAAAAGGATGTGTTCTATCAGAATCCAGCAGAAACTTGCATTAGAAAACAAATATATGTTGCTATTAACTATTAAGAAAAGATAGCACTTTTCCATCTCAGAGATTTAAAAAGTACCATCTCATATTTTAATTACCTTTTCCTTTTCAATTTGCTCCTTCAACTGGATCAGTTCCAATTCCTTCTGATGCTAAGCAAAAAAGAAAAGAAAAAACAACACTGCACTTGGTTATTACATCAAAAAAATCTTAAGGACATCAGGCAAAAAGCAGAGGGTTAAGCTCAATGCAGATAGGGCTAGACACTACTTTAGAGATACATGCAACTAGTATAGTATTACCAGCAAGAATTTGAGATGCTTAATTTCAGCTTGATTTTCCAATTTCTGTTACAGAACAGATGTCAAAATCAATCACAGCCAGATACATTAAGGAAACTTTGGTAGAAGACAAGATAAGCCCTGGAAATCTTTCACAAGTTATTAATTGACCAACTCTAGATAAACTGACCTCATCATCTAAATCCTTGACACCACCAATACTTGTCTGTTCTTCAGTTGAGATATAACTTTCCCTGCAAAATAACCCAAATGCATTAATGCAGATAAGTAAGAAACAAAATTGAAACAGAAAGTGAATTGAGATAACTTCTTCGAAGTACAAAACATAACTAATGAAGTTAGAAAGCACAAGGCAGCAAAAGAAAATATGGAAAGTAAACCAGAAAATTAAAAGTTCCATGCAAATGTCAGTAACCAGATTACATCTCTAATACTCCAAGTAGACTTGGAAAGATAGGAAAAAAGAACATAAAAATGTACAACGTCATTTTCTGGAAGCTTCTACAGTATATCGATGCACAGACAATGTCTCCAGCACCTTCCAGTTTTTTACCAGAGAATAAAATCTGATGCTTGCATACTTAACACCTAATAATCATCTACTTATTGGTCAGAAAGGGGTCTGAACCGACCTGGAGATGCTATTTTCCAATCCTGGATCTTCAATTTTCTCAACTGATGAATGGACATTTCCATTTAACGTGTCAGCACCACCAGAAAGTTCTTTTTGGTGGTGATGACCGAATGTAAATTCTGGTTCATGCAAATCTTCTGATTCAATATCCCTTTCTTCTTCATCAGCATGTTTTTCATTCGTCAATTCAAATCCGCCATCTTGAGAAAGAAATAGCTAATTTCAGGTATCATGAAGCAACATATAATTGATGAGAACACAAAAAGAGTTCAACATAATGAAGGCCTTACGATAAGCAACATTACTTTTCTGGATAAATCTTCACTGAAAACATTTAACACTATAACTCGTGAAAAATTGTTGAAAATATTTCATGCAAAGCTGGTGAAATGGATAATATATAACTGAAAGATAATCAAAATGATGTAACTTCAAAATGTCATGAGAAAATATCGCTTCAACTTCAGTGCTCACATAGACATAGGGACCATTCTAGATAGACAATGATTACTAGCTTAGATGGTAAAATGAGATCAGTTACATGTTAAAGAGCTAAAATAGTTGGGACTTGAGAGCTAAAGGAAGAATGTTCTATAAGTGAAAAGTAGAATGACCATACAATTTCTTTGTGCCTCTATGACTTACCTTCAATTGTATCCAATTCCCCATGCTGAATAAATTTAGCCACCTTCTCCTGCAAGGATAAAGTATTTGATTCTGCAACAACAGAGCTTTCATCATTCGACTTGAGCGCTTCATCTGTCTCTATGCAACTATGAAAGTCTTCCACTTGGATACTCTCATTTGACAATACATCAACAAACACTTTCAGCTTCTCATTCTGACCTTTTCAGACAACAAAAGACTATCAAGAAAAATAAAAAATGCATAAAATAAACAATTGCAAAAATACACAAATCTTATCTAGGATTCACCTTCAGAGCCACCAAGAACCTCCAGATTTCCAGTCTGACCAGTGTCTATATTGGATTCACTGAAGTTTGCCGTCGATGAGCTTGAAAGAAGCTGTCTAATGAACTTATATCCTCTACGTCTGACTACATACGCAAGATCTTGCCTACAAATTTCTAGAATTAAAAGGATACTAAAAAAACTAAAAGTATAAGTTATGTCCCTTAACCAGATTACAGATATATGTTTCTTTTCCATATTATTGAGTGTACATGATCCACTTGACATCTATATATCAGATTACTATACATCTACATACCACATAGTGGTATCAGAATCTTGCACATAATGCCACATAAAAGCTTACAATAAAGAATCTCAAAATGCACCGATCAAAAAAAAAAAAAAGAATCTCAAAATGCAATAGAATTAAACGGATAAACTTAAACCATCCTTCTATAATTTACTCTGTAATTGATTGATGCAAGAGACATTGTAACAATAAACGAGATGTTTCCACGGCTTTGAATCATCTATATACAATCAAACACGTAGAATGAATTCTTGAGTTACACAGGTCTGATGCCAGAAACATGTGAGGAATCTTAATTCTTTAAATTCCCATATAATCTCCATGATTTTGTTAGTACCTCTATAAAGTAGAGCATGGGATCATATTATTTATAAGTCTGTCAAACATCTCCATGCTTCAGAATGAGTTAATGTTCTTAATGTATTTATGCATTAAAGATAAGGAGTCCACCATGCCCTCAGTTTTACTATTGACTGAATGTCTCAATCTAGCTCTGCTTTTGGAAATCTGAAACTTACAAAATTTCGAAACTAAGCTCGATGAGGTCTTTTCTGATAATACTATCATATTCATGTTCAGTTTTCTAGTGTTTCTGAATGTTAGTCAAACCCTTGCAGTATGAACTCATATATTTATGGAGTTTGATTTTACTCGAGCCTTTTCTAGTATCCAATCCAATTTTCTGAACAAATGCTTGAATTAGCACGTTTTGGCACGAACCTTCTATTTTAAAATTACACTATTAAAAACTTCGGCAACTATCAGAAGAAATTATCTTCCTGAGTAATTCAATCTACAATGCACTAGTTGCTTATTATCACTCAAAAGCCTACGTAACCGTAAAATTACTTGGAACAGAGGGGAAAAATCAACATAGCGTGAAATCTCCTTCATGAAACTTAAATTGGATTGCAAAGCCATAAAACTCAAACCTTCCATAGTGTGAAAGCTCCTTCATGGTAGGCACATGATTTTCGGGAAGTCCAGCAGTGGATAAGAACTCTCTTATATCATTGCAAAGATCTGCGTCGCTCTTTACCTTCCTACTAGCTCTGAAAATAATTCGGAAAATACAAGCCATACCAGAAATCGTTACAGCAAAATAGCAGCAGAAACGCTAAAATACAAAGAGTTGAAAAAATGAACAAATTAAGGGAAAAGGGAAAACAGATGACAACCTGGGGGATTTCTTGATTGAAGAAGCAGAAATTGTAGAGTAACGGCACTTGTGGTGGTCAATAATGTGGGAGCTTGGTAATGGAAGATGGGAAGAAAAGGAGAGTTTATGGGAAGAGAGAGAGTGGAAAGTGGGAAATTGATAAAGGATTGCCATGAGAGAATAGCTGGGGAAATGAGTTATGCAGCATTGAGGGTTTAAGTCTGAAAATTATTCCTTGTGAAAAATCTCTTCGTTGCACAAATTTTATGGTTTCTGTGCTTTGAATCAAATGCTGCTTCTTTGTTATCAGAATTTCAATTGTACTTGTAGTTTAAGAAAAATGGAATTTCAAGTGTACTTGGGCCATGTATTATTAGATGTTGGGCTAAATTGGGTACCTATTGTGAGGCCAGAAACACTTGGGCTTCAGACAACTTCCGAGATTTGAACCATTGATTTTACCTCTAATAACTGAGACCCAGCCAAGTACCATCAGTCTCACTAGTCTCTATTGCCTATTGAGAACTGTGAAATTCAATTTTCATTAATACCCCGTCTGTTATAGAACAACAATTTAAGAACACAAGAGAATTATTATAGAACTATCAAAATATTAAGAAATAAATATTAGAGAGAGATAATATTGTAGAGAGAAAGTAATTTTTTCTATTTCTCTTTGATATTGTTGTGTGTAATTTACAAGTAAAATTATGGCATATTTATAGCCAAAATTCACCTACCAAATTTATGTAGTAGTTGCAAATGTGAAAAGAATTTTCAACTTTAGACTACAAATATTGTGCTAAAGTCCATATTGTACAAATTCAAGATTCTACAATTTATTATAACACTCCCCCTTGGACGTAACACTGTAGTAAGTTGGATGAGTATGCCTCGTTAAAAACCTCAAGCCAGAAAACCCTGTGGGAAAAAAATCGATCATAAGGGAAAAAGAGTACATTCTCAAATCGACTTGTGCATAGTCGCCTCGTTAAAAACCTTAAGGCTGGAAAAACCCAATGGGATAAAAATCGACAAAGGGAAAAAGAGTACAACGCACGTATATTCGCTCCCCCGAAATATAGGATATTATTTGCATAACTTGATCCATTAATCTTGTTTCATATTGACTCTTCTCATTCCAATGCCGTAAACTAGTTTCTCGAATGTTGACGCGTCGGCAATAATTTTGTAAATAAATCGGCAAGATTATGGCGGGAGCGAATCTGCTTTGAATATCCACCTCTCCATTTTTCCGGAGTTCATGTGTATGGAAAAACTTTGGTGAAATATGTTTGGTCATATCCCCTTTTATGTAACCTCCTCTTACTTGTGCTATACATGATGCATTATCCTCATAAATAATCGTGGCGGTATTTGTAATCGGCTTCAATTGACAACTATTTCGAATATGAGATATAACAGATCTTAACCAAACGTATTTTTGTCACTTCATGAAGAGCAATTATCTCTGAGTGATTAGAAGAAGTAGCTACTAATGTTTGTTTGGTAGATCGCCATGATATAGTTGTACCATTATAGCAAAATACATAACCAGATTGTGAACGAGCTTTGTGTGGATCGATCTATATCCCGCATCAAGATAACCAACTAATCCCGAGTCAAGTAGATTCCTTTGAGTAGAATAACCCCAAATCTATAGTACCACCGAGGTATCCGAAAATATGTTTAATACCATTCCAGTGTCTTCTAGTTGGTTGAATCAGTATCGTGCAAAAAGTAGATTGACAAAAAATCGATATTTCGTCAGTGCGTTGTCTTAAATACATTAATGCTCCAATAGCATTGAGATCAGTACTTCAGGACATAAATCTCTTCATCGGACTCCTTTGGTCGAAATGGATCTTTATTTGGATCTAAACTTAAATGCGACCATAGGGGTACTCAAGAGAATGAGTATTTTCTATATTAAACCGTTTGAGCAATCTTTTTGTATAAGCGATTGGTGGACAAGTATTCCATTATCTTTATGATCTAGCTCAAAGACAAGACGAGTTTGGTTTTCCCAAGATCTTTAATCTCAAACTCTTTCTTTAGATATTCAAAGAAGACATTAGATAATTCGGGAGTGCAATCAAATTCATGTCATCGACATATACAAACTATGATAGCAAATCCGATTCGATCTTTTAATAAAAATGCATGGACAAATAGGATTATTTTTGTAACCTTCTCTAGAAAGGTATACATTCAAACTATGATACCACATGCGACAGTTGCTTTAACCTATACAACGATCTTTGCAGTTTGATCAAGTATATCTCACGAGGAGTGTCTGACTTTGACATTTTATATCCATCAGGGATTTTCATATAAATATAAGAATCCAATGAACCATATAGATATGTCGTTACTACGTCCATTAGACGCATATCCAAACTTTCATGGACAACCATACCAATGAGAAAACGGAACGTGATTGTATCCATCACAGGTGAATATGTCTCATCATAATCAATCCCAGGTCTCTGAGAGAATCCTTGAGCTACGAGTCGGGCTTTATATCTCACGACCTCATTTTTCTCATTTCTTTTTCGAACAAATACCCATTTGTATCCTATGGGCTTTACATTGTCTGGAGTTTGAATAATTTTCCCAAATACATTTCGTTTCTCCAGGGAAGCTAACTCAGATTTTATTGCTTCCTCCCACATAGGCCAATCAGGCCTTTGACGGCATTCTATTATAGAATGTGGTTCACTATCATAATCATCATCAATAATTTCTTGAGCAACCGAAAATGCAAATTTATCATCAATGATTATTTCATTTCGATCCCATACCTCATTACAATAGCTCGAGGGTTCTCGGTGCTATACTGAATTTTTAATCGAATATTTTTCGAGATATTAGGCTCTACAGATTCATCTGGAGCTTGCTCATTAGTATCAATTTTTCCTTTCTTTTTCGAGGAACAATATCTTTTGAGCCAATAGATCTACCACGTTTTTGACGTGGAATATTATCATTCATTTTCTTATGTTCTTCAGGAACAATAATCCTGGCTGGAACATTCGCAGCCAGAATATGAGACCTTGTAACTTTACTAACATCATTAAATGCATCAGGAAGTTCATTGGCAATATTCTGTAAATGAATGATTCTACTCATCTCACTTTCACATTTAGGAGTACGTGGGTCCAAATAGGATAAACTTTGTTCATTCCAAGAGAGATTCTCAATCGGCTTTTGAACACATCTTTATTATTTCCCATTTTGGAAATGTTGTTTCATCAAAATGACAATCCGCAAAAAACAAGCGATAAATAAATCTCTCGTCATTGGTTCCAAATATCGAATAATTGATGGAGAATCAAATCCAACATATATACCAAGTCTACGTTGTGGACCCATTTTTGTCCTTTGAGGAGGTGGAATCGGATCTGAACAAAGACACATGAATGTGCGTATGTGTGAAATATTTGGCTCAAAACCAAGAGTTAATTGCATGGGGAATGCATATGATAAATAGTAGGGCGTATTCGATAAGTCTTTGGTGCATGTAATCTTTGCATGACCCCATGCTATACTAGTGAGCTTTGATCTCATTAATAATGTACGAGCAATGACTTGAACTCGTTTAATCGGGATTACGCCATCCCATTATGAGTATGAACATGTCTTCTTGGATGTTCAACATTAATTCTCAATGTTGCGCAATATTCATCAAAACTTTTTGATGTACATTCTTGGCATTATCCATTCTTATATTCTTAATAGGATAATCAGGAAAATATGCTCGGAGTTTAATAATTTGCGCTAATAATCGAGCAAATGCAAGCATACGTGTGACCATCCGCATGATGCATCTATTAAGACCATAAAATATCTAAATGGTCCACTTCTTTGGATGTATTGGTCCACAAATATCACCATGAATACTGTTGTAAAAATGATGGTGATTCATAACCAACCTTTTCCTTGAAGGTCTAGAAATGAGTTTTCCTTGTGAACACGATTCACAAAAATAATCTTTCGAAATCAACATTTTTGTACTTGTCCATTGGTATGCTCAACAATCCTACGCATCATAGCGGTTCCTGGGGTGTCTTAAGGCGATCATGCCATAACCCAAATATATCGGGATTTACCGAACTTCCAAGGCGTGGTGGCGTAGGATTCAAAGGCTTTAATTGGGATATAATACAATCCGTAAATTGTCGCTTCAAATTTCTCATGGACATTCTTCTTGCCCATTTTATATGATGTGATACATAGACACTCTTTATCATGGTCATTTAGTGTCTCTAAATGATATCCATTATCACGCACATCTTTAAAACTTAGTAGATTTCTTTTTGATCTACTAGATAATAATACATTTTCAATCTGCATGATTGTACCATTTGGCAATATTAATGTTGCATTCCGGAGCCATCAATAATCTCAGCGGGACGAGATATAGTTGTAACTTGTGCCTCGCGATTTTACACTCGAGAAATATGATTTACTTGTTAATATTGGGTGCATTGTTGTAATGTCAATTAGACAATAGTCTTTTTTCGGTGTTTCCCATATACACCTAATATAACATTATTGAATTAATATTATACAATTATCTTTATGATTTCATATATATAAAAAAATTCGATCATCATGAAACAATTAAATAATAACATCGAGGCACGATAAAAATTTAAATATAAAAGATTTTATTCGAAATCATAGATGAGATAGACATACATAATCATCTAACTATTACATGTTAAAAATAATTGCTCATGCTAACAAAGGAAGAACCATGAAGATATGGAGATTAATCATAAGCCAAAAATGCTCGGGAGGATATTCCCAAACAAAAAGTGGGACAATGTTCAAGAAGACCAATGTAATGAGATACACTACAATTAAGTTAACAATTTTCTTGAAATGGAAGAAATGTGAAATTTTTAGAGAGATGAGATAATATGTATGAATTTGTTGAATAAAATGTTGGTATATTTATAGATAAAAACTAATGTTCATAGCCGTTTACATTACCGTTGGGGGGAATTTTGAATATGAAATTTGTGAATGATTTAGTGGAATTATAATGATATTTTTGTGATTGAAATAATAAACACAAATATTGTGATAAAATATCATTCATATAAAAAGTTCAACCTTTAGGAATACCAACAGAATTACTTGAAATATTTGAAACTACTTTAAAGCATACATATCATTGATTAAACATTTCCATCACCAATTAAGTGATCAATCCTCTCTTCCTCGGATACTCAAAGAAATCACCCACATCCGGATGTGTAATATCCACATTCAAGTCATCAAAATTATCATCTTCAAGATGATCGAAGTGAAATTTGCTTCGGCATTTTTATCTTTCTTGCGAATTGATGCTTGATAAAGTCCACCAAATGTTTGGCCGTTACGACAAATGCGTGACCAATGACCTTTTATTCCGCATCGGTAACACTTCTCCCCACTATTCTCTCGGATTTATCACTTTCTTTTCCTTTCTTATCATTTTTGTTCCACTTCGGATGCTTACTTGTATTTTCTTGATTTGAATTATTCGATTGTCACGATTATATGGAGTAAATCTTCCATGACCACGGCCACGACCGCGACCACGACCTCTCCCATGACCTCTAAAATTATTAAAATTTTGAGCGCTAGTCGCATTCACTTCGGGAATGGAGTAGAACCGATGGAGGATTCGTGATTTTTATTAATAATTCATTATTTTGTTTCTACAAGAAGGCACGAAATCAAGTCGAATACTTTGTGAAACCTTTTTCTCGGTATTCTTCTTTGCTGAGAGCAAACCCGAAGCATGAAAAGTAGAAAGTGTCTTTTCAATCATATCTCCATCCGTAATACTTTCTCCGGATAATTTCAATTTTGAAGAAATTTTAAATAACATGGAATTATAGTCACTTACGGATTTGAAATCTTGAAACCGTAATTTTATCCAATCATATCGGGCCTTTGGAAGTATAACCAACTTCAGGTGGTCATACCTTTCCTTCATATTTTTCCAAAGGATAGATGGATCTATTACCGTAAAGTATTCTATTTTCAAATTTTCATCCAGATGATGACGGAGAAAAATCATTGCCTTAGCTTTATCTTGTGCGCAGATGCACTATTTCCTTCTTTTATAGTATCACCCAAACCTTTAGCGTCTAAATGAATTTCAGCATCTAAAGCCCGTGACATATAATTTTTTCCAGCAATATCAAGAGCAATAAAATCGAGTTTTGCGAGGTTAGCTATAATAATATTTTAAATTAAGAAATGAATAAAACTTACCGTACTCACCAAAAACTTTAACAATTGGTTAGAGCATCGTGCTGATAACGTGTTATAGAACAACAATTTAAGGACACAAGAGAATTATTATAGAACTATCAAAATATTAAGAAATAAATATTAGAGAGAGATAATATTGTAGAGAGAAAGTAATTCTTTCTATTTCTCTTTGATATTGTTGTGTGTAATTTACAAGTAAAATTATGGCATATTTATAGCCAAAATTCACCTACCAAATTTATGTAGTAGTTGCAAATGTGAAAAGAATTTTCAACTTTAGACTACAAATAT
Source organism: Rehmannia glutinosa (assembly GCA_016081115.2). Taxonomy (NCBI): domain Eukaryota; kingdom Viridiplantae; phylum Streptophyta; class Magnoliopsida; order Lamiales; family Orobanchaceae; genus Rehmannia; species Rehmannia glutinosa. The sequence goes on along the minus strand of CM071934.1, from coordinate 3,348,352 downwards.
TGTGCTAAAGTCCATACTGTACAAATTCAAGATTCTACAATTTATTATAACACAGTCGTAATTATTTTTGAAACGGGTATTTTTTACAATGGCTATTTTTGAACTGACTAAATAAATCAAATCTTCTTGAGATAAGGAAAAATATAATATTGATGGATGAGATGTACTGCATTTCTATTTCTCTTAACATTAATGGAGTATGTTAAGTTTTTCCATTTTTATTTGCGTGAGCTGTTTAACGTTTTTATTCAAATGCGTGAAGCGTGATCACATGGTGGGGTCGGAGTATACGCAATGACGCAAACCGTGACGTTGATTCGGACAGCAAGGCTTTCTCCTCTGATCTTGCTTTATACTTCATAGAACCTTGCATAAAATTTAGGGATAATTATAAAAACTACCCCGAGGTTTAGGTTAATTACAAAACAAACTAATAGATGGTTGAAAATCACAAAAAAACAGTTTGATTCGGTGTTAAATATAAGGTGATAATTGTAATGCTTTTACAAATGTAAAGGAGATATTTAAATGTTATTGCTTGTGAAGACGTAAAATGTAATACATATATAATCAAATCTCTCTGTGTTTTTTGGTAATTAACCCAGAAATTTATCCAATTTCATCATACTTCTCATTGTAGCCTACTTTGGGAAATTACTACTGTGGGTTTGAGTTGCACAGTAATCGAGATACTCAATATATCCAAATTTTGCTTGTCACGCAACAGAGAAGAATGATAGTGATTATATTTCAATTGGTCATGTGAATATAGTAATTTTTTTAATACCATATGCATTAAAAGGTTAATGGTGCTGGAAATCGTCCATAAACGATTGACAGAAAGTATCGAGGATGAAATCCAAACATAAGTTAATTACTATATGTGAATATATTAATTAACTACGCAAATGGTGATCAGGATTAATAGAGAAAAATGAGAAGCATTAGATCAACTAATTAATAAGCATTGCTTAATGAAAAGATCCATGTGATCTAAGGTTAAGAGACATTCATTAATGTTGTTCAAAGGAAGATAAAAAAAGGAAGTCCCAAAAATTACTTTTTAATAATTTGCACAGCTACTTCTTTGGTGGTTGTGAGAATATTCAACTACCCCATGCCTATATATGGATTATGTTTTAATTATGCATGGATCGACTTTTCTTCTTTAAATTATATATGTTTTTTTATTGAGTAATATTCATTCCTCTACAAAAATTATGAGATTAGTATAGGGGCCAAGCTGGCCATTTAGTTTCACCTAATTTTAATACAATGATAAATAACTAATTAGTTAACTTTTTCAGTGTAATTGCATAACATTATATAATATAACACATACTAAGATTTGAAATTTTGATAATATTGATGTAGAAAATGATTATCGATATACATCTATTCATCTAAACCTAAAGATCTTAAAATTATTAAAGAAACAAAAAACACAAGTTAATTCAAAGAACAAAAAAATTGTATTTTTTTATAAAAGGGAAAAATAATTTTTGAAATATAGGCAGTAGGGTTTTTATACCTGCTACACCTGGAGGAATACTCCATGTGATAAATACCGTAGATTTATTGTGGATATACGCAAATTCACACCCAATTGCACATATATAGTATGTATCATATGCAAATCTACGATGAATACTACACTTGGTGTACGACTTACGGATGGGATCTTCTATTCCAAAACCGTGTTTCATCTTCTATTCCAACCGTGTGGATGATTGACATGTGTATTACACTTACCAGTGTTAGAACCCCACAATTTATGCTTGATTTAAATGTAAGTGTAATATACATGTCAATCATCCACGGTTGGAATAGGAGATAAACACTTCGCTTTTAAATAAGATCTCATCCGACTTACTTCAGGGGTAGCATCTACTTGGACCGATCAAGGAAGTAGTATACATATATATATATATATATCACCCTCTAATCTTTACCATTTTCCTCACAACAAAACTCAAACCTCGACAGTCCAGATCTAAAATGTTTGTTTTAATATATGTAACTTAAAATATCAAGAGGAAAAAAAAAAAAATGGAAGAGTGGTCCTTTGTTTTTACGTTTGAAATATTTAATTAAGGATGTAATTGTCATCCAATAACCATACATATTGTTGGATTGCACCCCTACTCATTGGTGCCAATAATGCACCCAACTGTGCTTACTTGTAATTGTCTCATCAACCTACAGAAGTCTACTTCATGAACTTGAATATTTTTTTTTCCTAGGTAATAAATTGAACTACAATTCGACGCAAAAACCATATTCCTATATATTGGTCACTGATCTCTTTGCACTTTCCGCCTAGCTAACACACCTATTTTCTTGACTTAAATTGTGAAAACTGTCCATTATCTGACAGTACGTAGTAGTAAAATTCTTGAACTGATAATCATTCATAGGCACATAGCAATTCTTATATTGCATTCTTTTTGTGGTATTGTACTACTTGTGGATAATTTATTTATTATTTTTTTTAAGTTACACACACTTCACTGGAAATTGAACCCTTAACCTTCCACACATTGGAGGAGTGATACAACTATGCCAAATGGCTGGTGGTAGACAATTTATATTTTACTAATAGGATTTTACATAACCTATCTGACACGATCCATAATGTTAGATGTCTAAATTGAAATTTTAGACCAGTAACTATTGAAGTTGGTAGTAATAATAGTGCAAAAATCACGATTTACAAAAAGACCCGTAAGTATGAAAAAGAAAGATCTTGATATCAGTCATTTTGCGCAGAAAACTAAAAAATTTGCCAGAAAATCTGCACGTCCACATTTTCGCCAAACCGCATGTTGATGTAGAAACCTAATTTCGCTTAAACTCACTTAGGTTGTATTTGGATGGGATAATTTGGATAGTGGAGATGATTTAAGGAGTGATTTCAAATAGAATGAATTTGAAATTCTCTAAAATGACCCGAAAAAATAGTTTGCAATGATTTGAAATCCATTATAAAATGATTTCATCCAAATAACATCAATGTATTACTTATTATGGATTTGAAGTTCATAGCTCAAATACTTCCATCCAAATGGAGCTAGAAGTCCACATAAGCAAAATTGCTACCAGTGTTTTGGCCGGAAATGTGAATTTTTCCCAAATTTTCAATTTATTGGTGACCAAATAATGAAATCATTTTAAAAAAAACATGGTACTTTTTTGCTAATCATGATTTTTGCATACCATATTTGCTAAACTCTATAGTTAACTAAATTAGCAAATTAGCCTATGTTAAATTGTTAACTTACTCCATATATATATACAATAAAACTATAACTGAACTTTTTTAGTTGTCATGAATAATTGTAATATTGTATGCTATTTTTTTAACTCAACTTTCGGACTTCATTGTTGATTATACATGAGGACATCGTTTCGACTCCTCATTCACGCCACTAAGGTAAACCGCGGGATGTGCGCATGCACCGACCAGTGTTATGTACGGTCTTCGGAGTACAATCAAGTCTTCCTAGGTAAAGAAAAAAAAATGTTTATGTTTGACCCCAAATCTAATAAGTATAGTTGATTTTTTCTCAATCGAACTCACACAATCTTTATTAAATATGACTTACCACCAAATCATTGATTGGGCAGTATGTGGATTCTATACTAGAAAGAGGCCAAATGAAGCTAACAGTGGAGGAGTTTATGTTTGCACATGGGATGGGATTAGTCCAAATGGATAAATTTATTCTGGAAGGCTGCCTTTTTGCTAATCACTGAAGAGGATTAATTAATTAGCTAGACTAGACTTTTAATTATTGAAATTAGAGTGTATCAACTTTGACTTGTGTGTATCCCAAAAAAATTACTAAAATATATATATATGCTAACACCATGTTGTTTCCATAGAAAAAAAAAGTCTTATAAACAAACAAAACCATTTCTCTCACAAGCCATCAAGACTTTTTTCAGCTTAGAGAGAAGATGGGAAGAGCTCCATGTTGTGACAAGGCCAATGTGAAGAAAGGGCCATGGTCCCCTGAAGAAGATGAACAGCTTAAAGAATACATAGACAAACATGGCACAGGGGGGAATTGGATTGCTCTCCCACAAAAAGCTGGTATTTAATTTTTGAAATTATATATGGGATTTCAATTTTATTGGATTTTTTATGTTCATTTGTGATATTTTTTTCATCATTAATTAATTAGGTCTGAGAAGATGTGGAAAAAGCTGCAGACTAAGATGGTTGAACTATCTCAGACCAAATATCAAGCATGGGGAGTTTTCGGATGATGAAGATAGAATTATTTGCAGCCTTTTTGCTCGTATGGGAAGCAGGTAACTTTTTTAAATGTTTCTAAATGAACTTCATAATAATAACTTTTCAAAAAGTCTCCAATTCAGGTTTCTTCATAATGGGAATTTTTGAAATTTGACTTAATCTTTTAGAAAAAATGAATATTTAGATCCAAAAGTCTGTCATTTGAAACATGCTCCCAAACAAGTTGTATCAATTTCTTTGATCATGTTCTTCATTCTGGTGGTGAAATTAAAATAGCAGGAGCAATAGCAATTGAATTTATGTACTCCTAATCAATTCATTCTTTAACGAGTTTGTAATGCTCAAGTGGTATTGTTCACCTTTATAAGAGTGTTAACCAATGATCGAACATGTATATATCTTTCAATTTTTTGAAATTTATCATCTCCTCACCATTACTCTCAATTTATTAAAAAATATGTTCATTCTTTTCCAAATTAAGTAAATAGAGTTCCCAAGAGTTGTTTCATATAATGAGCAATTTTGGCATTAATCCTTTAGCACCATTTCATGTACATTCTATATTTTTAGATGCTTTTCTATTGTTACTTCATTTAATTGCAAATTGAAGTCTTGCACATATTTATCCAAATGAAATCACTAAAAAATGCAGGTGGTCAGTAATAGCAGCCCAGTTACCAGGCAGAACAGACAATGATATAAAAAACTATTGGAACACAAAGCTCAAAAAGAAACTCCTCCTTCAATATGACCAAAAATGCCTGGTCAAGCCACAACCACATTTCCATTAATAATACCATCTAATAATAATAATTCACTTGTACAAAACTCCTCATTACCAATATCTGATTATTCACCTACTTATCAAATATCATCATCACCATATGATCAATTTGGCAACAATACCATAATTTCTTCATCAAATCACCTTAGTGCCCCTTCAGTGCATGATGGGAATTTAGGTTTCAGAGTTATTTCAACATTGATGATGGAAATGATGATCAGAAATTCTTGACTAGTGCACCTGATGAGAAAGGAGAAAATGGTAATTGTTTTAGTGAAATTAATCCATTGGATTACAGTATTGAGGAAATTAAGCAGCTGATTAGTACTAATAATATCTGCAACAATATGGACTTCTTTCATGTGGATGAGATCAAGAAAGAAGAGACAGATTATTTGTACTACTGATTTTTATTTTATTTTGGGGAGGATTTTGATGAGAACAATTTTTATTTTTTTTTTTAATTTAGGAAATGATGTATTATAGTACTGTCTATAAAAGTTTTCTATGTGCATTTATTTTTAGGAAATGATGTATTATAGTACTGTGTAATTTTTTTTATTTATTTATGAGATTTAGAGAACTCATGATCATCATGGAATCAAGAACTCGAAATTGATTAATGCTGAACTTAAAAATTCATCGATAATAAAATTAGATCTATCTGATTAATCATATACTAGGAAGCACTGACATTTCTCTGAGGATGTCGTGCTCGTACTGGATATGTATCTGATATGATACTATATCTGATATTTCATGGATGTTCCATGAATATATCTACATGTGGAAATATATTTATTCTACTTCTCATTTTTTCAGTATTTTTTTTGTGTGTATGTGAGTTGAGTTATCACATTTCAAATTATATTTATGAAATTTTGGTTTTTTATGCTTGTAGCATTGTTTTTGAATTATACTTAATACGTCTGTATTTTCAATAATATAAAATATATAATTTTTAATGTGTATATATATAGTATCCAATGGCGTCGCCAGAATAAAATGGGGTAGGCCGATACAAAAATTGAGCATATAAAAACTTAAATGAAAAACCATAAAAAAATTAAATATTTTTTTTTTGCATAGAGTTGTTTTTCTTAAAAAAGGGGGGTAGGGGTGGAACCACCAATAAATCATGGTATATGCTCGAGTGGTCGGGATCAAATCAAATCCAATTGTCTGCCAGATTGACTCAAGACAAGAAAGCAAATAAATCATCTGCTTTGTCAGGACCGAACTGCGGCGAGAAACAAAGCGGATGACTAGCCTTTCCTTAACACTCACAAGGGCGGATCCGGTGGGCCAACCCTGGGCCCCGCCCAACCCTTTTTATAAAAAAAAATAGTGGAAAATTTTAAAAAAGAAATAGTTATAGTTTATATTGTTTTTTCTTGGATTTTCTATCCGATCCACCCCATTTTCGCGTCGATCAACCCTACTAAATCATCCTGGCTCTGCCATTGAACACTCAGCTATGCCCGAGGGTTTTAATCCTAATCTATCTCAGTCTTCCGGATAAGCTTTCCTATATTTTAATACCAAAATTGGTAAATGATTGAGATACCATGATCCAAAATTATCTTGTCCTAGCTTGTCAGAAATCAATGCAGATTTTCTTTGCACATGAAAATGAAAATTTTGAATACTAAGTTCACGCCATACATATAATTTTCACGTCCAGTAAAGTCGGATACAGATGAATGATTACGACCTTAATTGATCTATCAATTAAATAAAACTTGTGTAAAACCGACCATTTAAACTAGGACTTGAATTTCAAAGAATTTTTTTCTAATAAAATGAACACTCGAAAAAAAATCAAATGAATTTGACTGAAAATTATAGCAACTAATAAAACAAATCCCACTTGGAGGACTAGGACTAATTAGTAAGAAATGAAAATTGCAGAAATCCGAATTAAGAAGTAAATATGTTCTGCAAGGTTTGGACAAAATTGAATAAATTTTTTTAATTTATTCACAAAAGAAGATTAAGAAAGGTATCAAAATCTTTAAAAACAATTAATGCATTGACCTCTTCACAAGGCTTGTCAGCTTCTGTAAGAATAAAGTCATAAAATTATTGTTTAAATGCCAGCTATTAGAAGCATCAATGATAAGACCAGGGGCAGAGAACCGGGAATGTCTTTTCTCATGAAATGCAAACAGTCAAAAAGTGCTGTAGCTGAATTCACGTTTTTGTATCTGCATGCTTTACTTAAATATTAATTGAAAAAAAAAATGAGGTTCTGGCTTATATAAAAACCCAGAAACTTTTGAAAAATACAAAAAAAAAAAAAACTCTTACGTTTTGATTTCGTCTTACATTTTCCCTTTTCAACAAAAAAAAAAAAAAAAAATATATGAAAAATCTCATTGATATTTATAGAAATATTACGATTAACCTCTTAAATTTAAGACAAATCAAACATCAACAGGATTTTTGTAAATTACAAAAATCTTTGAATTATTTTGTAATTATTCCAAATTTTAGAGAGTTTCGATAGGCCTCAAAGCCATGGCCATGATTCCATCACAAAAGTTAATTTCGTATGTATAGATTTGACCTGAACTTTAAGTATCAATTCACAATTGCTTGTTGATCTAGTATATGATCATTGCAGTTTTGTAATCATTCCTTTCTTTCATTTGCTAATTAGATAACTATAAGTTCAACTATATATACAAGCTTTTGCTATTAATTTGTCAGATCATTTAATCATTTCTTCATTACCTCAAGAATGTTGTTTTTTTTTACTTCAACAACACAACCATCAAACGGCGGATACAGGGCTGGGCCAACCTGGACCCTCGCCCAGCCCATTTCTTTAAAAAAAAAAATAGTGAGACTTATAATTATAATTTGTATCATTTTTTCTTGGATTTTTATCCCATTCACCCCATTTTCGTATATCGGTTCTCACCCTACTAAAATATCCTAATTCCGCCCTTGCAACCATGTGCTGAAAATTTGAACAAAAATGTCAAAACAAGATAACATAAACTAATAAGTAATAAATCTACTTTGCTTCTACATTCACTGTTTCGAAAAACGATGTGCACCCAAAAATTCAAACTTTCCCAACAATGCAAAAAAATGAGGTTGTCAAAAGCAACATCCGAAACACAAAAAAGGGTCCTATAATTAAATGCACCAACAAAGTACAATAATCGAAATCCACGCCTTTCTTTATAGAAAGTACAAAAAACTTTTAGAAACAACAGCAAACTTTCTTGTAAAGTGAAGTGATTAATGATAAACTATGTCATAATTAAGACAGGGTTAACATGAGGTATGCATAATATGCCAACGCCTATAAACAAAAGTCATGATAGTATCTTACGTTTTCAACACTTTTGTTTTACAATTAAAGATGGCTATTAGAAAGTCTTGTGTATTGCACAAAACAAAGGGACAATTGGATCCAATATCAAGTACAGAACCTTTGTCAATGTTAGGTATTAGTTTGAATTTGAGAAGACTTTTGATTCAAGCATAAGGTTTGCCTTAAGACACAATGAATTTTGGTTGAATAATGTATCCACCCCATTACACAAATTTAGGACAAATTTAGTTTAACAGAATTTTATTAGATAGTAGCATTCAATAAAGTGTGACAATTTTTTACACGACACGAAAAACGTTATGAAAATAAAGGGTTAGTGTTATGCGACAAGGACGCAAAAATTTCGTGTCGCGTTTGTGTAAACACGTAAAAAATAACAGATAGAATGTTAATCTACTAACGACATGTTAATCTATTAAGAACACGATAGTGACATGAATAGGACACGAATCACGATACCCATACGATAAACAGGATATTTTGTATGTTTATGTCATGATTGTCGTGTAATATCATGTCATACCGTGTAATTTGTTACCATATATTAATGTATAACCAATTTCTTTTTGGTTTTGACTTATCGCATCAAATCATGTCAACACGAAAATTTTCGTTTTTTGTGCGTTTTACGTGTATGGACAAATCCTTATCGTGCCGTGTTCGTGTTGACCATATCATGTCGTGGAAACACGACGCAATTACACAATTTTGTCACCCCTAGTTTTTTCTCACATACACTATTCAAGATCCGATTTTAGTCCTTTAAGTAGGCATATTCACACTTTTGGTCCTCACTTTTAGGGTTTTTTAATTTTTGTCCTGTAAAATAAAAAAATAAAAATCAAACTTTTGCTCCGGTAACTCCATATAACAGGTCATGGTGGCATATTTGCTTACATGGATTTCTTTTACTTTCTAAAACTTATTTTTTCAGTTCAAATAAATTTGGTGGCAGCTTACATGACAATACCTTGGCAAGTGAGCAAAATGGGGGGATGTTAGATCCGTGTTTTTCACGGTTATATAATATTTTCTTTTATTTTTGAAAAATATAATTTTTGGTGTTTTGCCTTTCTTGGTTACTTCTTGAAAAAGGATTTATTAAATAAATGAAGTTGATTTAGAAAAGAATTGTATTAAAATCGGATTCTTGAGTTTTGGATTATGGAAGGATCGATTTTTAGGGATATGTTTAAAAGAGTTCTAGTCCTTATATGATTAAGAATCCTATTTCCACTATGTTTCTTTTCTTCTTTGTTTTATAGGGACTCAAACTCTTCAATGGATTGCCTATATAAAGAGGACGATTCCCACATAATTCAAAGACACATAATTACAACGAGAGAGCATATATCGGAGAGAGATCGAATCCGCAAGAGAGAAATAAAGTCTCGATATACTACGATTCAGTGTTGAAGGAAGTGTTTGCCAAATACCGAGTTCAACACCAAGATCAAGTCTTTGTTTCTCCGGTTTTCGTCCATCTGTTGTTTTCATAGAAGTTACGAATAGTTCATATTCTTTCTTTTTGGACAAGTTGTTTTACAAAGTATAGATCTACTCATACAAAGGAGTTTTGATAGGTTTTCGTACTAGTTGAGTCATTCAATTGAGTTCGTAAAACGATACTTCAACTAGTGAATATATTTCGCCCTGCCTGCACGTTTACAAGTATTTTTATACTTGTAGACAAATTTTATCTCTGTGTTTTTCTATTATCCATTTTGCGAGTTGGTATAAGTGTTACCGACACTTGTAACAACACTTTATTCTCGAGAAAGTTTGGGACTTTAAATTCTTTCAATTGACATCTAGAGCCAACACTTGATTTCACTAAGTGTTGATCCTAAGTTCGAGCAAGCAATGGATAGTCAAGTTTCAAAGCTATGTTTCGTCCACCTATGTTGGATGGATCTAACTACTCAATTTGGAAGATCAAGATGCGGGCTTTTATAAAATCAATTGATGAGAAAGCACGCACGCCGTTGATTCGGTTGGATGGACTCCTCCAAAAATCATAGATGTCGATGGCGATTACATAAATCAAGATGAAATAATTTGGTCCAATGAAGATATTCAACTTGCGAACTACAATTCGAAGGCTCTCAATGCGATTTTTGGTGCAATCGATTTCAACATGTTTAAATCATCTCGCAACTATATCTGCTGACCAAGGACGCATGGGAGGCTCTACAAAAACATTGTGAAGGTTTTGCAAGTGTTCGTCTCCAAGTTACGACTTTTGTGACGTTAGGTTTGAAAATTTGAAGATGGAGGAAGATGAAGATATTACATCTTACCATGGACGACTCGTGACATCGCCAATGAATCTCAATCTCTCGGGTGAGCCGATCTCAAATTCCAGGTTAGTAAGCAAGATGATGCGTTCCCTACCCGAAAGGTTTGATATTAAGATTGCCGGTTGAAGAATTATCAAACATTGCAACACTACGACTCGATGAGTTAGGTTTGGAATCCTCAAAACTTGGGAACTCAATTTTGTCGACAAAAGGAGACCAAAAGGGAAAAGTATTGCTCTACAGGTAATACCTAATGAAACTAGTGAATTGGCTCAATTAACTAAAGAGGTTGAGGAATTTGAATTAGGTGAGGAATCTATGGCTATGTTTGCTAAAAATTCAAGTAGAATCATGAAAAACAAAAGCAAAACTCGTTTCCTTCCAAAACCAACAAACCTTTTAAACCTAATGCTCCTAAATATCCTCAAAGGAATATGCACGATAGAAACCAAGATAAAAGCGGGAATCAGTTTGATATTGATAAGGTCGATGTTGTAATATCCCGTATTTTTCTATTATTATATGAATTATAATTTTATTAATTAGAAAAATATAATTTTAATTATCCATATTTAATAGAATTTCAGTTATGAATTTAGAAGGACTCAACCTTAATTAAAAGAATATGAAAGGTGAAGGGTTATAATTTTTAATGTAAGAACTTAATTCTCAATCATAAATTCCAGAATTCAACTCTATAAATTGAAAATTTTCCCTTACAAACTTCACCCCATTTCCCTACAAATCAGATTCAAATATCGAGAATCAAGAGGATTAGAATAATAGTTTTATATTCTACGAGGATTAACAAATATCAGTTGAGGTAGGGATTTTTAATTTTTGTCTTTATATAATATTTCACGTGAGTATTTTCATTTATATATGATATGCAGAGGAACTAGTCAGGGGCCGTAAATAGGTCCGGGATCAAAAGTATCCTCGGGTTAAGCCCGCCGTACTAAAATTATTAACTGGCCAGTCAGAGGAAATTACAGAGGAAAATCACAGAGGAAAATTACATGTTTTATTATAAATGTCTATGCTTGTATGATTTATTATGTATTGACAAAAGTTTGTCCCTACTGAGCAAGTGGAAGCTCACCCCTATCATTTTCATAACTTTTTAGGTTGAGGAGCCCGGGCGAGGATTGGAGGCGGTGGATGCGAAAACAATAGATTTTAGTTTATTTTGATTTTTTAAAAAAAAATTATTATTGTCAATGGTATTGAAGTATTGCTGATAATTAGTGTTTTATTTTTGGAACGATAATATTTTATATAGGTAAAAGTGTTTCTATTTATTTTGATGAAAAATTTAACTATAGGCTTTGTTTTATAAAAGATGTCTTTTATAGCTCTTTTATTTAATTACTTGTATTTTTGAAAATCGGGTCGTTACAAATGGTATCAGAGCAGGTCTACGGTTCTGTAGACTTGGAAAAAAAATATATCTTTTCAAATTTTAAAAGAAAATTATCTAGTGACATCCACCTCCGCCATATCTCGTCGGATTCCTCAAGGTACGCCATTTATTATGTCACGCTATTCATTTTATTCATTAAATATTTTATATTATCATATTTTAAAAGTACATTTTATAAATTTAAGTCATTATTTTTTTTTAAAAAAAAAAGCATTATTGCACGTGTACTTTCAATATTAGACAAGAATCCCCGTGTAAAAAAAAATGACATATTTTTTTCATGAACTTTGATAAGACAACAAATTTCGAGGACGAAATTTTTTAAAGGTGGATAGTATGTAATATCCCGTATTTTTCTATTATTATATGAATTATAATTTTATTAATTAGAAAAATATAATTTTAATTAGCCATATTTAATAGAATTTCAGTTATGAATTTAGAAGGACTCAACCTTAATTAAAAGAATATGAAAGGTGAAGGGTTATAATTTTTAATGTAAGAACTTAATTCTCAATCATAAATTCCAGAATTCAACTCTATAAATTGAAAATTTTCCCTTACAAACTTCACCCCATTTCCCTACAAATCAGATTCAAATATCGAGAATCAAGAGGATTAGAATAATAGTTTTATATTCTACGAGGATTAACAAATATCAGTTGAGGTAGGGATTTTTAATTTTTGTCTTTATATAATGTTTCACGTGAGTATTTTCATTTATATATGATATGCAGAGGAACTAGTCAGGGGCCGTAAATAGGTCCGGGATCAAAAGTATCCTCGGGTTAAGCCCGCCGTACTAAAATTATTAATCGGCAAATCGAGAGGAAATTACGAGAGGAAAATTACATGTTTTATTATAAATGTCTATGCTTGTATGATTTATTATGTATTGACAAAAGTTTGTCCCCTCGAGCAAGTGGAAGCTCACCCCTATCATTTTCATAACTTTTTAGGTTGAGGAGCCCGGAGGCGAGGATTGGAGGCGGTGGATGCGAAAAACAATAGATTTTAGTTTATTTTGATTTTTTTAAAAAATTATTATTGTCAATGGTATTGAAGTATTCTTTGATAATTAGTGTTTTATTTTTGGAACGATAATATTTTATATAGGTAAAAGTGTTTCTATTTATTTTGATGAAAAATTTAACTATAGGCTTTGTTTTATAAAAGATGTCTTTTATAGCTCTTTTATTTAATTACTTGTATTTTTGAAAATCGGGTCATTACGGATGTAGAGCATGCACCGGTTTTGGGCACTATGCCAATGAATGTGCAAATACTTTACGTAAAAGGGTATGAATTTGAGTGTTACTTTGAGCGATGATGAGTCGGAGGAAGAAAACTCGAGTCGAGTGATGAAAATACCGATCTCATGACAATCATCAATGAGAAAAAAGGGCAATGCAAATCAATCCAGTGGGTGTCTCTCGAGGTGTTGCTCGAGACATTCCAACACCTAACGGTATACTCTTTCTAACCCTTCAAATACGTTTTGCTTAACATCCGCTCTCTAGTTAAAACAGATATCCAGGCTGTTGAGGACTCCGATAATGAAGAACATGACATCATGGATGCTTACCAAGAATTATACCACGATTGGGAAAAACGTGTTGAACACATCGGATGCCTGACAAAGGAGAATGAAAAACTTACAAAGGAGAACGAGGAGCGTAAGAATTCACGACACGATCGAAATCATGCTAACCAGGAAAGATGAGGAATTAGAAAAGGTAAAATCTGAACTTGAGAAATCTCTTGAGACATTGAGAAAGCTTAATTCTCGCAAAGCTAAACTTGTGAAATCCTAGCTCTAGAAATAGAGAAAATCGGCTTGGGATACAAAACTCCTACTTTTGTAAAAGGATCTCAAGACTCTAAGGCTTCAAATTCTTCTATTGATGATCCTTTTTGTTCTAATGAAAATCCACGAAAAGAAAAAGGCACTATATCTGTCATTCCGCTATAAACCTGGCCACATTAAACCATCGCTATAAGCTAAAGTCGATCTAAAACGTCAAAAGTTTTCGGTCAAGTGTTTTCACGAGTGTCCTCACACACTTCTAACAACACCTCGACTAAAAGAAAAACTATTTGGGTCCGCAAAACTGTGTTGACTTGTAATGTTATATATACATCCTTGAGGTCTAACATTACAGGATCTTGGTACTTCGATAGTGGATGCTCTCGCCACATGACAGGAACCAAAGAATACCTAATGACTATGAATTATTCGACGGAGGTAAGGTCACATATGGTGGTGGTGCACGAGGACAAATAGTTGGTAAAGGTACTCGAATGTAAAAGGTCTTCCTAAGCTCGTAAACGTTTTACATGTTGATGGGGTCTCTGCGAACCTACTCGATGTGATTAGCCAACTTTGTGATGATGATTTGTATGTTAAATTTGATAAGAATTCATGTGAAGTATTTGACAATGCTAACGTTTGCATCTTAGCAGGTTTAAGATCCGTTGATAATTGCTACCAATTTGGTGGTATTACTGCTTATCATAATGTTAATTTGAATGAGACGGATTTATGGCATCAAAAGTTAGGACATGTGAACTTTAAAATGATTGAGAAACTTGTCGATATGAAGTCGTAAGAGGATTACCAAAATCGAACACTAAAAATACCTCTCGTGTGTGGATCTTGTCAAAAGGTAAACAAACCCGAGTGTCACACCAAGTGTCACAACACTTTCACACTACCTATTTGTTTTGAACTTCTTCACATGGATCTTATGGGTCCTATTGAGGTTGAAAGTGTTGGAGGAAAGAAATATTCTTTTGTGTGTGTTGATGACTTCTCTCGTTTTACATGGGTTCGTTTCTTACGTGAAAATCGATGCTTTTAGTCTTTTAGAAATTTACATAAGAAGGTGTGCAATTTGTACAAAATGTCACTATTGCTAGAATAAGAAATCGATCATAGAAAAGAATTTGAAAACTCATCGTTTTCAACCTTTTGTGATAGGAAAGGTATTTCTCATGAGTTCTCCGCACCCAAAACTCCACAACAAAATGGGGTGGCGGAAAAGAAAAATCGAACATTAGAAGAAATGGCACGAGTCATGTTAAGTTCGAAAAATTTGACCAAATGTTTTTGGGTTGAGGCCTTAAACATCGCATGTCATATCACGAATCGTGTGTATTTAAGGGTAGGAAGACTATGACTCAGATGAGATACTTTTAGGTAAGAAACCTAACCTTAAATATTTTCATGTATTTGGATGTGTGTGTTATGTCTTGAATGATAGAGATGAACTTGCTAAATTTGATTCTAAGAGTGATAAAAGTCTCATTCCTAGGATATTCCACTAACATGATCATGCCTATAGGATTTTTAACCTTGAACAAGGACTATTATGGAGACTGTGAATGTTGTTTTCGATGATTTAGCCGACCTTGCGGGGAAAATCGAAGAAGCGTGTCTCTCCGATCTAATTTAGACAAATAATACCTCCGAGTCAGTCCCAAATCAAGTTGAACCAAGTGTTACAACAAATGTTGTTGCAAGTGTTCCAATGAGATGTTGAGACACCTGGCAAAGACTGTAAACACACTGTAGAAACAGACTTAAACCGAACCGATCATGAGAACGAACAAAACCAAGTACTTGATGATCATGTGACTGATCGCACTGAGACATACCAAGCGTAATTCGGAAAAATCACCCAACTACTCAAGTGATAGGTGAAGTTTACGAAGGTGTACGAACACTGAAGAAAGGAGAAGGTAAACTACCGTGACATGGTAAGAAATGCATACTTATCTTCAAACCGCACTGATAAGAACTTGCTACTTTATCTCTAACTTTGAGCCTAAGAATATCAATGAGGCTTTGAAAGATGAATTTTGGATTAATGCTATGCAAGATGAACTTGATCAATTTGCTAAAAATGATGTATGGTATTTAGTTCCTCAACCCGATAATGTGAATGTGATTGGAACTAAATGGATTTTCAAAAACAAAACTGATGAATCGGAAACATTGTGCGTAATAAAGCTCGCTTGGTGGCTCAAGGGTATACACAGGTTGAGGGGGTTGACTTTGATGAAACCTTTGCTCCTGTAGCCCGAATTGAGTCCATTAGACTTCTTCTTGCTATAGCTTGTCACCTCGATCTTACACTTCACCAAATGGATGTTAAAAGTGCTTTTTAAATGGGATTTTAAATGAAGAAGCTTATGTTGAACAACCAAAAGGTTTTGAAGACCTCTATAAGCCAAACCATGTGTTTAAGCTTAAAAAGGCTCTTTATGGTCTTAAACAAGCCCCTAGAGCTTGGTATGGTAGATTAACTCGAGCATTTACTCCAAATGGGTTTTAAACGTGGTGAAGTGGATAAGACTCTTTTCATTCAAAGAACTAATCATAGCATTTTAATTGCTCAAATATATGTGGATGATATTGTGTTTGGTGCTTCTAGTCAAAAATTGTTGAAAGAATTTGTTGATTGTATGTCATTTACATTTGAAATGAGTATGGTTGGTGAATTGAACTACTTTTTGGGCTTACAAATCAAACAATCGAAGGATGAGATTTTTATTTCTCAAAACAAATATGCACGAAATTTGGTGAAGAAATTCAACTTAGATAGTGCATCCCATATGAAAACTCCCATGGGTTCGAGTCAAAAACTTAGTAGAGAAGATGTTCTTTGAAAGTGTTGATAACACTTTGTATAAAAGTATGATAGGTAGTCTGTTGTATTTAATCGCAAGTCGTCCGATATCATGTATAATGTGTGTTTGTGTGCTCGTTATCAAGCCAATCCTAAGATCACTCACTTGAAAGCCTTGAAAAGAATTATTCGATATATTGGAGGCACCACTAATCTAGGAATTTGGTACACTAAAGATACAAACACAAATCTAGTTGGTTTTAGTGACTACGATTGGGTGGAGACGTTGATGATGAGAAAAGTACAACCGGTGGTTGTTTCTACCTTGGTAATAATTTGGTATCTTGGTACAATCGTAAACAAAATTGTGTTTCTCTTTCATTGCAGAATCGAATATGTTCTTGTTGGGAGTTGTTGTTCCCAATTGCTTTGGATGAACCAAATGATTGAGGATTATGGTCTTCATAGTGATATCTTAACCATTTATTGTGATAATTCAAGTCTATTGATATTTCAAAGAATCTGTACAACACTCTCGCACAAAACACATAGACATAAGACACCACTTTATTCGTGATTTGGTTGAGAAAAACATTATTCGCATAGAATACATTGGTACCGAAAATCGAGTTAGGCGATATTTTCACCAAAGCTTTAGATTTTGAGAGATTTTCCACTCTAAGGAAGTCTCTTGGTTTGTGTGCGATCTAATCATTGTTTGTATAAGTGTTGCGAGACTACACAATAACACTTTCGCAACACCTTTTTCTGTTTGCTTTATGTTTTTTCTTGCATTCATGCATTTAGTTAGATTTGCATCGGTAATGTACCCAAGAGGATTCACCGATAAGCGATGTGAGTGGATGTTTCCAATTTACAAAATCATTAATATATTTTACCCAGCGATGAGTTTAAAAAAAAAATATCGATCATGTTTTGAGGCCTTTGAGGGAAACTACCTCCCCAATGAGTGCGGCTAATCCTTTTGACCAATTCTTACCTTATAAAAGTGTTTTAAGCGGCATGATCTTGCGATAAAAAGCTACCTTTGGGTGTTTGTGTGAAAGCTACCCATGGCAACCGGCATGAATCTTGGAAAAATCATAAGCAAAACTCGAAAAATCCTATATCTTCGGGTATGCAGATCACTATTCATTGAATCGGCGTAAAGGTGTCTCTCAAGGTGTTACAACACCTCGGTACAATGTCGGCCTAATATTAGTCCCTCACCCATGTGTCGTTTATTTTTTGTTTTTGTTCCATATCTAGACATAATTAAGACATGCATTTTGGTGAAAATTGATGAATAATGAATTTCGGAATCCTGGATATTATGCAATCTTGATTTTTCTTTTTCCTAATTATTGAATCTTGTGGTGATTTAAGTTTTGTGGAGTTATATGGATTGTGATATACATGGATATATTTGAAATGTCTCAAGACTATCTTATCTATATTTGCGGTTAAGTATTTCATATATTTTGGAGACTTATAATTTGAAATCAAATTTGAAAATCTGGGTGGTTATTTTTGCCCGTTTGTTTTTGGGTAATTGGATCTATTTGGGCTTCTATCTCTCTCATATCAACCGCCACTTTTGTCTAGAACATTTAAGAGTGATTGACTTGCTTCTTATCACATTTCACATCACTTTACACCTTTTGTCATTTCTCTCTCTCACATTTTACAAAATATTTTGTGTTTCTTCTTCTCCATTTGATCTCCGAAATTTTTCCTTCCTTGCATAATTCACTGTCTCTACTAATCCACAATGAAGAGAATTATTTCAGGCATTCCGAGAATGTTCACCCAACCGCTAGTCCGTCATCATCTTCATCATCTCGGCTGTTGGTAATGTACGACTCCATCAACTCCTCGCGAAATCCACCACCGGCGAATCGGCGTCGATCAACCCCAAAGTGCAATCTACGCTCCACCTCCGACACAGGAGTCGACGCAGTCTTTGCAACACCCCATGCAAGACCGACTCAAAATCTTGAAACTCCCGCGCATTTACTTTAACAGGGTACCCCATCGACGAGAACCCAAAATTCCCTACTCCTCTGTTCGTCAAAGAATCCACAAATTTACCGTAAACCGAACCCACATCCACGAGAAAATGCAAGAAACTCCACAAGAAAACCCACTCGAAAATCCTCGAAGCCATTTTGGATTCCAACTCCGCCATGGTTCTTGGGTCCGAAACCCCAATTCCAATTGGTGTTTTTCCACCAGATGACACTAAAAATGTCATCAATGTTGAAGATCTCCCGGATATGGCCACTCACGAAACATCTTTAAACCCTCCAAAATCGCCGATTTCGAAAAAGAGGGGTTTTGCCTCGATCCTGCAGTACGGGGGTCACCATTGCAAGGAAATCCAAAAAGAGAAAAGAAGCTGTTAAACGGTCATCCAAGAAAGGGGAGAACCGTCATTGTTCCCGATATTCCGTTGCAATCCGATTCGATGAGGACATTTCTAGGTATGTGATGGCTCAACGATCAAAAACTCGGAGCTCTGTCAAGAAACCCATAGTTTCAAAGCCTTCGGCCAAGAAACCTCTGTCAAGAAACCTCCGGCCAAGAAAGCGACTCCACCACTCCGCAAAGAAGAAAAGTACATCCGAGTCCAGTACGAAAGAAGGAAAGGAAAAGTGGTCCGACAAAGGTTCTGCAGGAAGAAGAAGGGGTGAAATTTTGGAAACTTTAAAGAATAGTACATGGTCAAGTACAACACGGAGAGTTGGTAAAAGTGTTGCCACTCCGGTTCAACACCCCTCGACTCGAGCATACCGAGTCGATAACTCCGAGTGATAAGGACTTTGATGCCGGAAGGAAGATGATAAGGATGATGACACCGACCCCGAGCTAGTGCCCGAGATAGAAGTTGAAAAGGCGCGTCAAGTGCGCCTCAAGGTGTTGATACTCTGTTGCAACACGATTCAGTATGCACTTGAAAATCGCAACTCCGTCATCCGATACATCCGCTGAATCCTCCGCTACGTTGGATCGAGGAGTTTGAGATAAGTAAAGCCTACTTTTTTCTCTTTTACACTGAAGGTGCTTTCAAACGTTTCAAAACCATGGATGATCGCAAATTTATTTGTGAAAAGCGAATTGAGCATGATCTTTTTGAGAAAAATAACATTGTTCAGATTATTTCAAAGGCGAAACTTGTTGAGCATCAGAACTTCTTGCATTGCCGTTTGTTAGGAATGTGGTATTAGAATTTTATGCGAACTTGGAGTCTATTGCCAAAAATCGCTTGGCTCTGGGAAGTATGGAAAGGTGTTTGTTCGAAACAAGGTTTATGATTTTTCGCCCCAAGTTATTAACACCTTTTATGGCACCCCCGAGTTTGAAGAAGGTGCCTTAGTGGATGATTACAATGAGGTTGTTCGCACAATAATCGGGACCGAGTTCAAACTTGGCCTGCTCATCCTTCAAAACTTCCCGCTTCTAGACTCACGTCTCTTTACTCGTTTCTACATAAGATTTCATTGCAAAATTGGATTCCGACCTCTCACAAGACGTCGGTTGCAAAGGAACAAAGTTGTGGTGTTGTTTAAAATTGGGACAGAATCCCTTTCAATTTTGGACGAGTTGGTGTTCGACATGGTAATGGGGTTTGTTGAATCTTCCGTGCAACATGCTTTACCGTATCCTTCATTGATCTATTTAATTTTGACCTCTCAAGGTCTTAACCGATTAGTGGGGATTCCTTTTCACTGAACTCGAATGTTTACAAATTCTCATAAATTGTTCAAAGGATATAGGGTGAAGGACCTACCTCTTTGCTTCCCTGGTGAAGATGTTCTAGAACCTATTCTCCCGCGGGGCATCGGAGGGTGTTCCACCAAGTGTGCCATCGGATTCTCCCAACACTTTTAACATTCCTATGCCGCTTTTGATTTTCCAAATGCTACATCCGTGGCCGAGTCTTTTATGCATGGACAATTGGCCTTTGCCGATCAAAGAAATCACTCGCCAAACAACACATTCAAGATTCTTTGAGAACTTCAAAGCTCATTTACTTGGCTTGCTCTCACCTTCGGACAAAAAGGGGAGATGAGGCTGCACGAATCTTGAACCGAGCTTTAGTGGAGGTGAGATGCAACATCGGGCGCAAAGGATGGAGCTAATACAGGAACGGATAAAGGAAAGGAAGCAGTTGGGGATGATATGGACTTAAACTTTGATTTTGAAGACGACTTATATAAATTTGATTAAAATCCTGCTGGAGTACTTACATTTGTTTTGGCATGTTTAGCACTTTTGCTACTTAAACCTATGCTGGGATACTCTAATATCTTTTGATGTGCTAACATTTCATAATGCGTATTGAACTACCTAATGATTGGTGTCTGATATCTTTCTGCATTTGGAGTCTGTTGACTCTTGCTCTCATACACTGATATTGCATTTACATACTAACCATTTTTGCAGATTTGAGGTGTTCATGTAAGTGTTCTATCCTGTGTAGGAACACTTTGTGAAGCAGGTGTGTTTTTGATTAAGGGGAGAAAATTTTGTTTTCACCGATTTTCAACTAAGAGGAGTTACTTACTTATTTTTATAAATCCTTGCTTGAGTTTGTGTTTTGTCCAGAAGGCAAAAAGGGGGAGAATGTTAGATCCGTGTTTTTCACGGTTATATAATATTTTCTTTTATTTTTGAAACATATAATTTTTGGTGTTTTGCCTTTCTTGGTTACTTCTTGAAAAAGGATTGTTATGAATTTTATTGTTTAGATTTTGATGAATGGGAAATGAAGGTCATGGCACCGAGACATTCCATGGACCTATCAAAGACATCCAACCATGAACTATTCTCGGACCTCAAAGCCTACGAGTTTGAAATGAGAAGAAAAGACCAGGAAGAGACAATTTGCACCCAAAAACAATTTGCTTCTAATTGTTAAAGATGGGAAGAGAGCCGAGGTCAAAAGTCATTGACCCGGAAGAAATAGCCCCGATGGTTAAGAGGTTCAACAAGTTCTTCAATAAGAACTACAAGAGAGGAAAGGGTGAATCTTCCGGAAGACACTGACGGCTCCTCCAAATCAAGGGAAGATAGGCCAACCAAGAGAAATGATCATCAAAAAGTTGAGTATCAAAGGGTCGACAATCCAAGAATGGAAAGAGTCGATCAAAAGGTTGAATATCTATCTTGGAATGTAGACAACCAGGTCACTATGCCATTGATTTGTCCATATCCTCGTAGTCAACAAATACAGGGGATAAAGAAGAAAGAAAAGTCTTGAGAGAAAGAAGACAAGAAAAGAAAAAGGCAATGATGGTGCAGAGCTAAACAAAGCCAAGTCAAGAGAGAGGCGGTGATTCGAGAGAGCAGGTGAAGTCGACTACTCAAGTGACTCGAAGAAGAAGCCCGACCGCTTGATGGCCAAGGAACAAGATCAACCCGACCAAGAAGATGAGGTACACTCTAACTCATCAAACTCGTACACTAGTGATAGTGGATGATCGTGACACACACTTCATCACCCAATCGATCTTTATGATTCATTAGGCAAAATGATGAAAGATTTTGAACACATTAAATCCTCACACACACTATTGAATGAGGAGAACAGCCTACTCAAAGGTCAAAACTCCAAGTCGACTAAGGAGCCGAGCACTCTAAGTCAAATAGTGATGAGAATGAAAGTTTAAAGGCCGAAAATGCTAGATTAATAGCAGTAAATTGCCGCTATAGAAAAGAGGAGAATGACCTCAAGAATGTTATTGCCTCATTCACTAAGGCATCTAAATCATTGGATGATCTTATTATGAGTCAAAGAGAATGTGGAGACAAGACAGGGCTTAGGATTTAATTCTCTATGCTATGTCAAACCTCAAGAGTAATTTTGGAAAAAGGATCTTCAAGTCATGAAGAGTCCGAAAAATCCAAAACTCTAAAATGTTGCACACACATTCACTCCAAAGCACAATAATAAGCAAACTGGCCTTGGTTACAAAGGAAAATGAAAACGCCCGAGTTGAGTGTTTGAAAGGATTGAGAAGAGATTCATTGAGTCCTCAAAGCCAAACTCCAAACGTAAAAATAATACTGTAAAGAAGAAGAGCTACCAAAAATCCCTAAAACCCATAAAAGAAATACATATGATGGAAATGGTAGAAAATATCCAAGCCAAGTGATTGGAATAATGTGAATCAAAGACAGACTTATGGAATATAAGCCCAAAATGGCAAAGGCCAGAACTCAAGAAAGGCCATTCCAAAAGCATAAGAGCTTTCATCAAGACACATATGCACTTAGGCACTACACTCAAAGACACCACAATTACCAAGGAAGGCAATTGCTAAAACACATACGCAGCATACAGACAAAAGAGACAAATTGTATGAACCTAGAATCCCCAAGCAATTTGCCAGGATTAATTATGATTATGGCACGATAGATGGCAACCCCTAGAGTCAAATCATTTGGCTATAGGTTGGTTGGATCATCTTACAATTTAACCCCTCGGGACCTGCATAAGTATGGGTACCTAAAACTTAATTTCCTTGATTGCGGGTTCAAGGAACAACGAAAGTGCCAAGGAACCTGGTACATGGATAGTGGTCATTTCCGCATATATGACAGAAATAAGAGAAATCTGTCAAAATTCAAGGAAGTTAAAGGAGCAAAAGTCATATTTGGATAAAATGAAGCTCTGGCGAAATAAGAGGCATTGGATCCATCAAGAGGAATGGATTAGAAATCACAGATGTTGCATATGTTGAAGGACTCAACTTCAACTTATCGAGTATCATCTACCTGTGACAAGGGCTACAATGTTGGATTCAACATGGGTATATGCCAAATCAAAGATATTGAATCAAATGAAGTGGTCTTTGCAAGGATGTAGATTAAAAATATGTATGTAGTGGATTGGTCAATCAGCAACACCCAAAGACTGCCTACTAGCAAAGAAAGTCTTGAATCAAGTTGGATGTGGCACAAAAAGTTTCGAGTCACCCGAATTTCAAAACAATTAACAAGTTGGCAAGAAGTCATCTTGTAGAAGGACTTCCGGACTCAAAAGATACAAGAAGGAGAGTATATGTGATGCATGTCGGGAAGGAAAACAAATCAAGTCGTCATTCAAAGAAAAGACATGTGATGGCTCAAAAGCTACCTTTAAAACCGTAGGCAAGTGCACCTATCATTTTATAGTATAGATTATTGAGTACCGAGTGTCATTCCCACGAGTATTGTAAGTACTAATAATTACCGTCTTTTTGTTATTTAATCTAACAATTTTAGAGTTTTTGTTTGATGAAAAAGGAAAACAAATTATAAATTGCAAAAATGAAGGAAGATATGTAAAATAAGAAATCAAGAGATGGAAATGTGTTTGAATGTAAATCCTCTAGAATGTTTTTGTGATTTGACAAGTTAAAAATACAACCGTAAGCCCTTAGCAAAAACCAACCTCTTTTAATAAAATCTCATGTCTTGTGGACCGTAGAAATTCCCAATTTAAGTTAAACCCTTTCTCAAGGCGAAAAACTTCTAATCTCAAGTTGATTAACTCAAATCTTTTTCTAGTTAAAACCCCCAAGACAACATTATAACGATTTGTGAATTCCCATATTAGGTTTGACCCTAATCCGGAAGATTTATGTCGCCCTATATCTAGGATTGCATGCAACTCTTTTCACTTATATAGGTTCTATTTCACCATGAATCTCTCGATTTCCGGATGAAAAATAAACTTCAAATCAATATTGCGCATATATCAATTCGAATGAACGAAGCATAATATAAGTGAATCACACAAAATATGAAGATTTTATTAAAAACATACACACCTTAATCACAAATCCATTCTAGAGTTCATTACATTCAAACACTAGGAGTTTAGCTACACATGATTTTGACCAAAGAATAAATTACACAAGAAGATTTAAGTATTGTAGACATGGTGTACTTATCTTTCTCAAAATCTCAATTGACTTCTTTCTTGATTGATGATGTTGCTCCAAGCCTTCTTCTCCAATATTGCCCCAAGCTTTCTCCTCCAAGACTCCTTGATCCCAATTCTACTTAATGAAATGAATACAATGAATATTTCCGAGTATCTAATTGAATGAATCTCCCAATTTCAACCCTGGCTTTTATAGCAACCAATACATTGATAGATTTCTTTTATTAAACAATCACCCCCATTTTCCTTGTTGGTTGGTGAATTCTTGTATTCAAGTGATGAGGAGGGGACATGGAGACATGTTTCAGCAAAATAGGGTGTTAAAAGTGTACAAAAGTGGCCAAAATGGGTTGGTTGGTGAGTTTTCCCAAATTCCGCAAAGAAAAGTTGCAAAAAGAAGTCCCGGACACGCCGTGTCGCCTTAACGGCCGGGCCGTGGCTGTTTTATCACACAGGGAATCGGGAGACATGGTCGTGCTTCCCAACACGGCCAGGCCGTGTCTCGGACACGCCAGTTGGGGAACACGGCCTGGCCGTGTCGGAGGTCTGTTTTGTGCGAAAAATCGAGTTTTTAGCTCCCGTGAACACGGCCGTGTTGCCCGACACCGCCCGTGTTGGACCAAAAAGGCCCCGAAATGACGCGTTTGGCTTGGAATTTCGAGTGTTTTTGCATCCTTAAACTCCCGGTATGTTTTGACATGAATCCATGGTCCGAAATTCACCAAAATTAGCCCCAAATGGTCAATCTACATCAATAAAAGCACCTCGAGTAATATGAACTATGTATAATCAAAAATTTACAAAACTAACAATAAAATAACTCGAATTTACTCAAATATACACATAAAATGTGCATAAAAAGACCCTTATCAAACCACCTCCAACTTTGAACTTTGCTTGTCCTCAAGCAAAACATTATATCAAAAAGAGGGATTCAATAAATCACAACATACAAAGATGATTTTTTTTTCAACATATTGAACATAAGTAGTCAAGTTCTTCGCCTTCTCAACCCGAATTAACCATTAAGTAAAAACATAGTTTTGTAAAACGATCGATGTCAAGAAAGATCGTAATATCGGCAGCATTATTCGACTTGAAATCATCACTCCACAAATCGATAGTTATGAACAACTTCAATTCAATAACGCCATGAAAATACAAGAATTCAATAGATCATTGTAGTTAGCTTACTAGTCATATAACCAAGCTTCTTGAACTTTATTGGAATGAGAAGTCAAGGAGTATTCATTCTCTCCTTTTTTTTCGTTTTTTTTTTTTTTTTGGGACCTTTCGAGACATACTTCCACTAGGTTTATATTTTGAATTTCTGTTCAAACCTCCTAGGGTGGTTTCCCATACTCATATTTGTGTTGCCGTTTTTACGTAAAAGACAAACATGGGGCTCATAAATGCTCCTAGTTACTAAGCAACAACAAATAGAGGAGTATAACCTCGATTGGTCCATTTTTTTCTTATTCTTTTTTTTTTTTTTTTTCATTTTTCTCTTCTTTTTTTTTTAATTCGCAAGCTTGGTTTAACAACTAGTTAACCACTACTAAATCACGAGTTCTCAGATGTTCATAGCGCTAGGTATCGTCGTATATGCATTAACACATCAAGTATTTATGGTGTTAGAAATCTCATCAAAATTTTGCCTGCATCCACGTCAATCTATCCTAAACAATCAATTGCTTCACCTTGAAAACACAAATTAACAAGTTAATGTAGGTATAATTGGGCCAAGTTATTGACTAGCAACATTCAATTTGTTAAAAATAAAAAATAAGAAACACATCTCTCACAAACAAGCATACAAGCATTCCGAAAATGTTATTGTACCCACCTCCAACTTTTAAAATTCACATTGTCCTCAATGTGAAACAAAGAAATGGACAAACACACACCAAACACTCAAAAAGCAAAGAAATTAGAATGATATAAAAGAGGTGGAAAAAGAAAAATACGACCTTACTACAATAGTGGAATCGGTGTTGGGCGATCATTGGGTTGTTTTGGTATGGGACCTTCAACTGCATCTTCATACCTAATCAAAGTTAAGCAACACACAACTCGAATACCGTGAAATCTCAAATATTCCCAATTAGGACAACCAAGAAGATGTTCAAGAGTTTTTTTATTTGAAAATTACTCTAAGGACTTGTGATTATTTTGAAAGAAAATAAAAAAATGAAAACAATTGCACACAAACATCGGGTTGCCTCCGGGTAGCGCTTCTTTAAAGTCGTATAGCTGGACTAACTCACCTAAATGTGAAGATTAGTCGGGTGGAGCTTCAAACTTATGAAAATCCCTTTGGTGTTTAGGAGAACTACCCCAACCTCAAGCTTCAAAATGTGCATTTCGACCTTTCGGTCCCCTTTTTGGGCATAAGCTTCCAACATGGACTTTGAACAAAGACTTTTCTCCAAGAGTTTCTCATCATGCAAAGGAATTGAATCGACAAAAGAACAAGTAGTATCCTTTTCAATATCAACATGAATTTTAAAAATTACTTGTTCATCCCCTACTCTCAAAGTTAATTTTCCTCATGCACATCAATGATAGATTTCGCCGTAGCCAAGAAAGGACGCCAAGAATTAGAGGAACATCAATATCATCATTCATGTCAAGAATAACAAAATCAACTCGGGAACATGAATTTATCAATCTTGACTAACACATCATTAATAATACCTCTAGGATGTTTAATCGATTTATCGGCTAATTGAATGTCCATCCTAATAGGTTTAGGTTCACCTAATCCCGCAAGCTTGAATGTTTCATAAGACATCACGTTGATACTAGCTCCCAAGTCGGCTAGTGCCCTCTATCAACAGTAAACCATCAATTGTGCAAGGATAATAAAACTTCCCGGATCATTAAATTTTTGTGGTAGTTCATTGGAAGGACATTTATCATTCAATTGCACATTCGATAATTTGTTGAGCTTATTTTCACTAGGAATGATGTCATTAAGATCCCTAACATGCTTTGAAGGAGGGTCAACAAATGGAATATTGGCATGTAATTGTTTGAAAGAATCAAGGTACTTACCAAATTTATCCTCCCTTCTATCTTCTTCGGTTAGACTCGGAAGGATCTTGGGTTTGTATTCGCAACCTCCTTTTTTCATGAGATTTTCTTTGGGCATGTCATCCTCCACGTATTTCGCATGGTGGTATTGGCATAATCATGCTCATGTGGTAAAATGATGGTGATTGCCTTTACGTGCTCCCCAGGTTTGGCTCAGATTACCCGACAAACTACCTTGTGGCCTTTCGGAAATCATCTTCGCAACTGGCCTATTTGGTTTTCCAGATTATGGATAGATGCCTCTTGATTTCTCAAGGATGTTTCCACCGCCTGGAATCGGGTATCTGATTGCACAAACTTTGTTATAAGATCTTCCAAGTTATGCTTACCTTGATTTGGTGAAATCCGGAGACGTGTGTAGATCGGGATTGGGATTAGGTTGTACTTGGCCTTGGTTTCCCAACCGAAATTAGGATGTTGTCGCCACCCAGGATTGTATGTGTTCTTTGTAAGGATTACTTGGGTAATTTGCGCCTTGATTCCCAACGTAATTAGCCTGTTCAGCCGTGAGGTATTGTGTGGGCAGTCCGATGATTATGCAATCCTCCGCAAGTTTCACAAGATAAAACATGCGGTGGTGATGGTTTAGAGCCGCTAGATCGTCAATCTTTTGGGTCAAAGCTTCGACATGTGCAGCTAGTGTAACCACCGCATCCGCATTATAAACACCCACTCTTAGGTTTTTACTTAAATGACGGATTGCCATTGATAGTCATTCATGGCCATTCCCTCTATCGATCTTGGGCGCTTCCGGTGTTTTATTGTTCAAAGTTCCCCCCGCCGCGATCAATCATTTGCCTTGTTGACGAGTAGCCCATTGTAAAATGTTTGGACTTGCATCCAAAAGGAAGACCATGATGTGGGCATTTCGCAACAATTCTTTGAATCTCTCCCAAGTGTCGTACAAGGTCTCGTCATCTTCTTGAGTGAATGAAGAGATTTCATTCCTCAATCGTGCGATTTTGGCGGTGGAAAATATTTCAAAAGGAACTTTTCGCCATGATGTTCCACGTTGTAATCGTTCCTTTGGCAAAGTATTTAGCCATTGTTTAGCCCGTCCCTAGAAGAGTAAATGGGAATAGGCGTAAACGGATGGCATCATCGTGAGACCCCATTGATTTTGAATGTATCGCAAATTTCGAGGAAATTTGCGATATGATTATTCGGATCTTCGCCTGGTAGGTCGTCGAATTGAACGAATTGTTGCACCATTTGAATGACATTCGGTTTGATTTCAAAATTATTCGGCAAATGGCCTTACGATGCTAGATGACGTGCCGTCCATGGATGGTTTGGCATAGTCATACATAGTTCTTTGTTCATCCTCCATGATGAAATCTTTACTTTCGTTAGTATTCTCTTCGTGGTGCGTGTTAGTACTTTCCTCCGTGTTGCTACGGCGGTGTCGCGCTCCAAATTCGGACGACGAGTAGGCATACACTGCGGTAAATAAAGAGGATAAGTATAAACCAAGACTTACAAAGATAGATAAAAAGAAAGATAATGGTAAAAAAAAAAAAAAAAATGATTAAATTAACAAAAAATAAAGCGTTCTTAATATTACAATCCCCGACAACGGCGCCAAAACTTGATAGCTCAAAAGCTACCTTTAAAACCGTAGGCAAGTGCACCTATCATTTTATAGTATAGATTATTGAGTACCGAGTGTCATTCCCACGAGGATTGTAAGTACTAATAATTACCGTCTTTTTGTTATTTAATCTAACAATTTTCAGAGTTTTTGTTTGATGAAAAGGAAAACAAATTATAAATTGCAAAAATGAAGGAAGATTTGTAAAATAAGAAATCAAGAGATGGAAATGTGTTTGAATGTAAATCCTCTAGAATGTTTTTGTGATTTGACAAGTTAAAAATACAACCGTAAGCCCTTAGCAAAAACCAACCTCTTTTAATAAAATCTCATGTCTTGTGGACCGTAGAAATTCCCAATTTAAGTTAAACCCTTTCTCAAGGCGAAAAACTTCTAATCTCAAGTTGATTAATCAAATCTTTTTCTAGTTAAAACCCCCAAGACAACATTATAACGATTTGTGAATTCCCATATTAGGTTTGACCCTAATCCAGGAAGATTTATGTCGCCCCATATCTAGGATTGCATGCAACTCTTTTCACTTATATAGGTTCTATTTCACCATGAATCTCGATTTCCGGATGAAAAATAAACTTCAAATCAATATTGCGCATATATCAATTCGAATGAACGAAGCATAATATAAGTGAATCACACAAAATATGAAGATTTTATTAAAAACATACACACCTTAATCACAAATCCATTCTAGAGTTCATTACATTCAAACACTAGGAGTTTAGCTACACATGATTTTGACCAAAGAATAAATTACACAAGAAGATTTAAGTATTGTAGACATGGTGTACTTATCTTTCTCAAAATCTCAATTGACTTCTTTCTTGATTGATGATGTTGCTCCAAGCCTTCTTCTCCAATATTGCCCCAAGCTTTCTCCTCCAAGACTCCTTGATCCCAATTCTACTTAATGAAATGAATACAATGAATATTTCCGAGTATCTAATTGAATGAATCTCCCAATTTCAACCCTCGCTTTTATAGGCAACCAATACATTGATAGTATTCTCTTTTATTAAACAATCACCCCATTTTCCTTGTTGGTTGGTGAATTCTTGTATTCAAGTGATGAGGAGGGACATGGAGACATGTTTCAGCAAAATAGGGTGTTAAAAGTGTACAAAAGTGGCCAAAATGGGTTGGTTGGTGAGTTTTCCCAAATTCCGCAAAGAAAAGTTGCAAAAAGAAGTCCGGACACGCCCGTGTCGCCCCAGTAACGGCCGGGCCGTCTTGTTTTATCACACAGGAATCAGGGAGACATGGTCGTGCTTCCCAACACGGCCAGGCCGTGTCTCTGGACACGGCCGTGTGTTGGGGGAACACGGCCTGGCCGTGTCGGAGGCTGTTTTGTGCGAAAATCGAGTTTTTAGCTCGTGCGAACACGGCCGTGTTGCCCGACACCCCGCCCGTGTTGGACCAAAAAGGCCCCGAAATGACGCGTTTGGCTTGGAATTTCGAGTGTTTTTGCATCCTTAAACTCCCCGGTATGTTTTGACATGAATCCATGGTCCGAAATTCACCAAAATTAGCCCCAAATGGTCAATCTACATCAATAAAAGCACCTCGAGTAATATGAACTATGTATAATCAAAAATTTACAAAACTAACAATAAAATAACTCGAATTCTACTCAAATATACACATAAAACGTGCATAAAAGACCCTTATCAACATGCCCATCCTCAACAAGAATATTGAATCTGCCTATATGGATCTATTTGGCCCAATGGAACCTGGCCAAAGATAAGTGGAAAGAAATACACCTTGGTGGTAGTAGATGACTACTCAAGATATACATGGACAATATTCATGTGTAAGAAGAAAGAAACTCTACAAAAACTACCACAATCGATGAAAAGGATTCAAAATGAGAAGAGTCAAACCATTAGCAAAATAAGATCGGATAGAGGAATTGAGTTTGTCAATGGAATAATAACTCAAGATCTTGTATTGAGAATGGTATTGGTCATGAACTATCGCAGCAAGGACTCCACGTGAGAATGGAGTTGCAGAAAGAAGAACAGAACCCTCAAAGAAGCAAGGACCATGTTAGTCAAGCGAGTTACTAAAAAGATTTTGGTCAAGCAATCAACACAACTTGCTACACCCAAAACAGATGTATGATAAACAGACGGTGACAAAGACTCCTATGAGATCTAGACCGAAGAAAACCAAGTGTTGCATATTTCAGAATATTTGGATGTAAATGCTTCACCCACAACAATGGCAAAGACAACCTAAAGGCTTTTGATGCTAAAGGCGATGAGGGTATTTTCTTAGATACTCCAAAGCAAAGCCTACAGGATACTCAACAAAAGAACTATGGTTACGTAGAGGAATCCATTCATGTAGTATTCGATGAGCCAAATGTAAATGGAGAAGACATTGAAGAGTCACCGAAATTTGAATCATCCAACCATACGTAAGAGTCCCTATATCAATTTGGAAAAGTGGAATTATCAATTGAGGAAGAAGAAGATGAGATAGTTGAATCTCAAAAACAGCTGGAAAATTTGGCTAAGTGATTACGAGAGAGTCGACTACGAAAGAACACAAATTGCAAGTCGATGAATCCAGCCTAACTTACTCCAACCTAATGTAAGATGGCCGAGAGACCATCCACCGTAACTTGTCATTGGAGATATAAGAGAAGGTGTCAAGACAAGATCCGAACTCAACAAGAAGCAATGTTCACATGCTTCATCTCGCAAATAGAGCCCAAAGATGTGTCACAAGCATCGACGACACACATTCGATTCAAGCTATGCAAGAAGAGTGAATCGGTTTGAGAGAAATAAAGTATGGGAATTAGTGCAAAGACCCATACATCAAAATGTTATTGGAACCAAATGGGTATTCGAAATAAGATGAACGAGGAAGGTTCGTGGGTAAGAAACAAAGCAAAGACTAGTAGCCAAAGGATATTGCCAAGAAGAAGGATAGATTTTGATGAAACATTTGCCCTCGTAGCAAGATTGGAAGCTATAAGGATGTTTCTTGCCTATGCAGCTCACAAGAATTTCATTGTATATCGATGGATGTAAAAAGTGCATTCCTAAACGGTTTATTGGAAGAAGAAGTGTATGTTGAACAACCTCCAGGATTTGAGAAGACTCTTGGAGACAAGGTATACAAACTCAAGAAAGCCTCGTATGGATTGAAACAGCACCCGCAGCATGGTATGATACCTGTCACAATTCCTAATCGAAAATGGATTCACAAAAGGAAAAGTAGATAGAACACTTTTTTAATTCAAGACAAGAAGAGTATCTTGCTTGTTCAAATATATGTGGATGACATCATTTTTGGATCCACTAACAAAGAAATGTGAAAAATTTTCAAACCTCATGCAAAGTAAATTTGAAATGAGCATGATGGGAGAGCCGACATTCTTCCTCGACTCCAGTGAAAAAATTTGAAGGATGGAACCTTCATAAGTCAAACAAAATACACCGAGATTTAATGAAGAAGTTTGGTATGGAGGAGAAGTCTTCCGTAAAAATACCAATGAATACATCACCAAAATGGACATGGATGCGGATGGTAAGTCCAGAGATTAAACAAGAGATACGAGCACTTATTGGATCACCGCTTCTATCTCACAAAGAAGCAGGCGTACATCACCTTTGTTGTAGGTGTATGTGCAAGATTTCAATCTGCCCCAAAAAGAGAGCCATATGACAAAGAAACTAAGAGAATATTGAGATACTTGAAAGGAAGCAAGAAGAGGCTATGGTATCCAAAGAAAGATGGATTCAAGCTAATGGCTATTGATTCGACTATCTTTGGATGCAGAGTGGACAGAAGAGCACTTCGAGGCACATGTCAAATGCCAGAGACAGACTAATTTCCCGGTTTAGCAAGAAGCAAAACTCAATAGCCACCTCTGGTGAGGCGAATACATAGCCGGGCAAAATTGTTGTGCCCAAGTCTTATGGATGAGACAAAGAATGAGAGACTACGAAGTTGAGGAAAAGAAATTCCAATCATGTGTGATAACACAAGTGCAATTGCCATCACTCAAAATCCCGTGTTGCACTCAAGAACAAAACATATTGATGTCGATATCACTTCATAAGAGATCATGTTGAAAAGAAGGACATCATCCCGGAATATATCTCAACCGATAAACAACTAGTGACATCTTCACAAAACCATTATGTGAGTCAAGATTTGAAGAACTCAAACATGAGTTGGGATTAATTGAACTAAGCCGAGACACGTAAGAACCAAAGAAAAGAAATGGAATAGAAAAGGAGGTGAAAAGGAGCCAGAAAATGTAAATCACCAAGAATCACCAGATCGGAAGAAACTGACACCGAGTCGGTGATGAATTAGTCGCTAAGAGAATCGTGAGAAGTAGAGTTAAATCGCCTAAGAGATGTTTGAATAACTTATGAGCAAAGTGACAAAAACGCAAATCGTTTTGACTAAGCGGGAATGTTTTAAGGAATACGTCAAAGATAATGATGATGTGTACTGGACATAAAAGCCGCACACCAAGCTTATGATTGGATATAAATTTGCCGCATTAAATACGAGACATGAAATGCTCAATAGGCGTCGCGAAATCCAAGCCGTTGATTTCGATCACAATTCAAAACCACCCGCACGCCCTTTCATAAACCATATTTAAACCATTTTCGTCCGCTTTCTCTCTCACACTTCTAAAACTTTCATCTCTTTTCTCAAAAGCAAAGGCAAAATACTCTCGAAACCCTATCAATCTTCAAATCATTTTTCGAGTTTTTCCTTGAAATAATCCCGAGAAATGGCACCAACTTATGACTTTACCAAGTTAGGAAAGCAAATCCACACGGCTCTACGGTGGATTTTGGGAATGATGAAGCGGTTGGTCCGACACCCTGGTGAAGTGAAGAAAAACCGCCGAGAAGTTGGAAACGCCGGACTAAAACCGCTTTCTAACGCTAGAATATCCGATGACCTATGTGGAGTGAGGTCGCACAATTCTACGTGAATGCCGAGATTCACGATGAAAGTTAATCAAGTCATCTGCTCACTGAAAGCGGTGACTATCTCTCGCCAAGGATTTGGTCAATATTGCTCACTACCTGCCAGAAGCGAGCATCCGAGATTAAAGAAGCTGATGTAAACTTGGGCCGACGCATGGAAAGTTAAATAGCCAAGTCCGACTTTGCTTTGATAAAATAATATACACACAGAAATAAGAGATCTGGCGAAGGAGGATTATCACAAGTTGTTGGATATAGTTGCCAAATGTATCGACATCAATTTGGCGCTTTGACCAATTGTCAAAGGCAAAGCTGATTGTAATGGCCGCAATCATCGAAGAAAAGAAGATAACCGGGCTGAGTTTGTCTACAACGGACTCTGCTTTAACGTGGGAACAAGTCCTTCAAAGAAGATGGCTCATTTGGAGGATCCCAGGATATGGCCTAGTGATTGCTTCGGCTATGGAGGTGAAAGCGAGTCCCTCTTGACATGGGAAGGCTTTCCATGTTAACAAGAGGATGTTCAGAGCAAACCCTCTCGGGCGCTCGAAGCGAGCTTACGCCAAGAGAGCGACACCAGTGAGTGGGGAATCACCGACCCCGAAGATACGCTTGTTTCCTCTCCAAGAAGAAGAGAGCGCAGCCTACAAGAAAGATTGCCCCTGCAAAGAAAGAAAACCAAACATGCTCCCGCCCGCAGAGAGTCACCGCCCGCAAAGTGTCTGTCTCCTGCCGGCGCTAGCGGTCGAGAAGGACTCACAAATACCTTCTCCGATCGTCAAAAGGAGGAGAATCGACAAGCCAAGCCACTCCTCGAAACAAACACAAGAGCCGCCCGCCGCATAAGACTCGAGAGGACACGTCTCTCGAACCGTAAATCCCTCGGTACAAACTAGGAGACGAAAAAGAATCGTCAAGCAAATCGAATCGGGAGAAACCAAATGAGTCGATTACTCGCCTAAGAATATCGGAGACTACATCGGGAGAAGTAGAGTCTCCGGATGTAGTTGATAAACAAATAAGTCTGTGGGCGCGATCCCAGAGGCAACCGAAGACACAACAGAGTTCACACAAATTGAAACTGAAAGAACCTGCTTAGAGGCGGATAGTGATGTAATGATCCTATCTCCACCTTACCCGGACATCCAAAATCGTCTGCGTGAGTGGAGAAATGGAAGTTGAGTAAGTCAAGGAAAGTTCCAACGGCCCGAGTTCATAGAAGAAGAAGATGAACTGCTGAGCTTCCTCGATTAAATCATCGTGCTCCAGCTCGGGATAAGACAATCGCACAGACATCCCGCAGATCTACAAGGACAAGGAGAGAGAAAAGCAAGTGAAGAAGCCGAGGCACGTGAGAAGGCAAGCATCCGCCCTATCTCCGCACAATGAGAACACACACATCCTCTCCTTGATGTCTTTCCTACGTGTGTGTGCGAAGGAGAATGCCTGCCGCTACGGAAGAGTTGCAAATGCAGCAAGCATCGTGACGAATCAAGAATCCTTCACGAGCAAAGACTAATGGAGGACCAGGAGAGTCCTCCGAACACAATTTGAAATCGATCCAATGGGAGTGGTTCAAAGAAATACCATTGTTATTCTTCGCTACCACTTCCCCACTCACTCGAAGAAGAAAGCGATAAGGGAGTGGCGATGAAACCGGGATAGTGGGGACCCCGGTCGAGCAACCCCTATTGAAGGGTGTGCTACCACCGCCCCAACTACCTGAACAATCAATCGAAACAAATGCCGGGAGTTTGGAGACGAGTGACCCCATTACAAGTCACTCACGGTGCGCACCGAGTGGAAACTCCTCCACCGCTGTTAGCAAGGTCGGAGGATGTTGCAGATGACTCCACAACGAATCAAGGAGGCGAAGAGAGAAAATACAAACACAAGAGAATAAAGAAATTGCCATCAACTAAGCTCGACAGATTGAGACGTCTCACCGAGGTGCCAATCGCTCGAAAGGCTAATGACGACGCGATGCGCAATCGAGGCACGTGAAGGAATGTACGGGAGTTAACACTGGGCGATGAAAGACAATCCATGGGGTTGAGACTCCAATGGATGCCATCAGAAGACCCTAAGACGGTGACACATCGCCGAAAGGGAGACTATGCCTCGCAAAGAAGAGAGATCGCCGGAGGTAATGAAAGGCCCACGGGAGGTTGAGACTTCCCGGGGTAAGAAGTGTTCGATGTAGAGAACATCCCTCCGCCATCATCGACCCATCCGAGGAAGGAGATAAGCGCACTTCATGATTCCCAGGACAACTCGATGTCACTTTTCGGGATCGGAAGGCGAAAGAAGAAGTTGAGTCATCCCCATGACAAATCCAAAAGACTCACCTGCGGATGTTCCAAGCACGAGCAAAAAACCGATCCCAAGACTACTCGTCAAACTTTTAACTTTGATGATGAGCCACTAATGGAAATCTCATCATCGTCCGATGACGCTCGATAAGGCCGAGGACCAGTCATCGAAATGGAAAAATCACTGAGACCAACGAAGCTGTTAAGATAATACCGAGGCTCAAAGCAGAAAGGTCCACTTCACAACAAAACCCAGTGAACAAGAGACCACCGCTGCGCAGCTCCTCAAGTGCAGCAGGATCGATTCCCAAAAGAACTTCACGCGCACCGCTCATCATCGAATGCGATCCTGGCCGCGGTGATGAATCTTTTGTAGAATCTTTCCTTTTTCACCGGAGATACCGAACTCCACGAAGAGTGGAAAACGAACAAGACACGTTATCACAAACCACTCATGTTCTTCCATCGACACTTCCACCGTGATTATGACTTTGATGCCGCATGGCCATCACCGCAATGGAAGTTAATCGATTGAAGTTCGAGAAGTGTTCAAAAGCGTAATCGCTTCTTTGAAGTTGAAAGGATGGAGAGGCATCAGGCCTCTTTGGACACGCGATCGACAACGAGAGATGCCACCCTTACAACCGATTTAAGAGGCATAACATTCGGATAAGGGAATGGTGGCAACAAAGAAAGAAACAATGCGTGTGGAACAGTGAGATACTTCAGGACATTGTTCAACAAGTTGTTGGTGTGGAGAGCCGAAAATGCCGATGCAAAAACGGTGAGAGAACACATTGAGCATATGCATTTAAGCTCACATCGCCGAGATCAAGCCTGCTGCGTGAGCAAAATACAAATGATCTAAGGCGTTTGGAAGAACACATGACAAGAAAATTCAGCCTTTTCATGGCCGAGATGAAGTTTGATTTCAAGCAGAATCCAACGCTACTCGACCGAATTTCGTGTTGCATACAACGCAAGAAAGATTTCGAAGTTAGCTTAACTCAACCATCGGAAGATTTCGACTTCATGCTTGCCAAAGATGTTCCCGGGGTTCCTCTATCCTTTGATGATGCCAAAAAGGGGAAGAGGAATACCTCAAAGCGCTAAAATCAAGCCGAGAAGAAAGGAGCGGTGAGAAGGAAAATCAAATCGGGAGGAAGTCAAAGCGGAAGAAAGGAAAGCTTGTTGAGGGGAAGGATCAACAGATGTGACATTGATGATTGCACAAACCCCAACAAGGTCTCACGGTGACATTATAAGCAAAGAAACTCCTCGCGACTCGCCACTCCAACACTCGCTATATCCATGGCCGATAAGAGAAAAACTATTGAAGCAGGGATGAAGGAAGTGGAAGGAAGAATGGATGCCAGGGTGATGAACATCTTGAAAGAACATGGAGGCATTCCAAAGAGACAGAGACACTTATGCCATCTCGGATGTCGGGACAGAGCCACGATCGGTCGATGAATTTAAAACGCTCGAACTCGGGGATACTTTGCAAATATGTCTATGGCTCAAGCTTGGGACTTATCTTGGGAAAAGGGCCTCACGTTATGTGAAGAAGGCGACGGCAGCAGAGACTACCGCGGTCGCTCTCTTTGGTCACTCCGCCGGTCACTCATTTGGAAAAAAAAGACCAAACCCGACAAGATACGCCCCAGGTAGAGGAAGAAGCAGAGTGGAGGAAGAAGCTTGGACCAGCCTCCGCCGCCAAAACATTGAATACGTGGATCCAGGAAAGAAAGGAGGGATCTCTCGGGCCGGGCTTGACCAAGTAGCGAATTTGCGAGTGGCTAAAACTAACGCCGAGTATGCAAAAAGACTAGAAGAAGAAAACAAGAGACAAACTCGGCTATGGGAGAGACAGGAAAGAATAAGAAGAGATGAAGGCTGCCAGGAAGGCATATGAGAAGAAAAAGAAAGCGGTGACGCGAGAAAAAGAGAAAAGAAGAGAAGAAGATCTTTCGATCAAGATGAAAGAAGGAGACAAATGAAGGAGATGAAATGTTTCTTGTCCAACCCTTCGTGTATTTTATCATGTAAATACATACAATGTAAGTCTTCCGTAATAAAGCTATAAATTCTTTATTTTCAGTGTAGACAAATATGTGCTCGATACACCTTGTAAAAGAAATTTGTGTAAAAGAATGGGAATGATATGATCAATAAACAGATCTATTCTCCGCGTGATACATTCTATGTCAATACACTATCTGTATGTATCTTTCTTTGTTTGCATTTTTGAATGGTTTAAGTTTTGGCATCATCAAAAAGGGGGAAATTGTTAGGAATTTTATTGTTTAGATTTTGATGAATGCCATGTAAAACTTAGATTAGAAAGTTGGCACCCCAATTCTTGCTCAGAAATGTATTGTAACAATTAGAGCTGCCAAGTTGAGTTAACCACGCCCAACGCCCTAACATGCAAGACAACCAAGACCGGAAGGAAGACTTTCTTTGTGAAACAATCGAATATGGCAAAGAAGAGTAGACGGAACTCTATGAAGAAGCGGTGAGATGCGGTGAGTGGAGCATCATCAAGTCAACTCAAGAAAAGCCAAGTCTCAAGTTGAAGTGATGAAGAGTCATCCATCCATGATTGGAAGTCGACTCTAAGTCACCCGGGAAAGCAAGGAAATGCAAATCAAGTCGAGATAATCAGAAAAGAACCGTTGCATTTAAATCAAGAGATTTACTTAAACAAGTAATATCTCCATACCACCTTTCGAGTGCTCACCCCGAAGCGTGCAAAAGGAATGAACGATGGGAAGCACTACAGGTGTGTCGAACTCGAAAAGGTGAAAGAACAATTCATACGAGGAAATGGCAAATCCAAGGATCGCAACAAGACAAGCCAACGATCGCAAGTGACTTTCAAAAATAAGCCTATCTCTTCAACGGGCAAATTTTTGAAAAGTTCACTATAAAAGGCCGAGGACTTTGTTTGAGAAGAAGGATGACACACACGTGAGATATACAAGCATATTAGAAAAATTGAAACATTCTCAATCCTCAAGCCTACATTACGAAGACATCAATCCAACACTCACTGTGAAGGAAAGAGAACTTCAATCGGTTGAAGAGGAAACTTTTGAAAACAAGTGGGTCTACATTCCGGAAGGATTGTAGAAAGGTTGCGTTGAACCAAGTCTTAAGCTTTTGGAGGGCCGTGATCAAATCCAAAGAGCTTGAGCAAGTGAGTTTAGTAACAAGCGCAAATGCCTGTGAAGAAAGGTTCCTCGAGTCGCACAGAAGCCGGTGAGTGATCAAGGCGTCTCATCGAGTCCCCAGGATCAAGTCGGCCGTTGTGATCAAGACTCAGTATCCGGACTGCTACCACTTTGTAAACCGATCATTACCTAGTGGATTCCTCCGGGAGTTGGAGAAGAGAGGAGTAGAAGAATTACCCCATCTTCGAACCTCTATAAAAACTTCATTGTGTCATTTACATTTCAAAGACTTAAATTTCGTGACTTTTAACTACTTATATCCGTTGATAAATTTGCTATCCATTTGATAATTTATAAGTACTAAATCAAGCTCTAAAATCTTGCTTAATCAAACTTAAGGGTGTTAAGTCTTCCCGAAAACAAAACCACGGTTGAGTCAAATTATAGCCAACAACAATGTGAGTTACTCCATCAACTCATTTGAAGTTCATGGAGAGATTAACTCACTTGAAAGTGACTAATTCGACCGTCCATCAAGGACACAACTGTGTAGAATCAACTCTCAGAGATTTAAAAGACTAAATCGAAAATTTGGTAAGGTTTATTCAACCCCCTTCTAAACCTTACACTTACACCCCCTTGGGGCCTACAAGGATTTATTAAATAAATGAAGTTGATTTAGAAAAGAATTGTATTAAAATCGGATTCTTGAGTTTTGGATTATGGAAGAATCGATTTTTTAGGGATATGTTTAAAAGAGTTCTAGTCCTTATATGATTAGGAATCCTATTTCCACTATGTTTCTTTTTCTTTGTTTTATAGGGACTCAAACTCTTCAATGGATTACTATATAAAGAGGACGATTCCCACATAATTCAAAGACGAGAATTACAATCGAGAGAGCATATATCGAGAGAGATCGACCCTGCAAAGAGAGAAATAAAGTCGATATACTACGATTCGAGTGTTGAAGGAAGAAGTTTGTTAAATCTGGTTCAACACCAAGATCAAGTCTTTGTTTCTCCGGTTTTCGTCCATCCGTTGTTTTCATAGAAGTTCTGAATAGTTCATATTCTTTCTTTTTGGACGAGTTGTTTTACAAAGTATAGATCTACTCATACAAAGGAGTTTTGATAGGTTTTCGTACTAGTTGAGTCATTCAATTGAGTTACGTAAGCGATACTTCAACTAGTGAATATATTTCGCCTCGCCCGGGCACGTTTACAAGTATTTTTATACTTGTAAACAAATTTTATCTGTGTTTTTCTATTATCCGTTGCGAGTTGGTATAAGTGTTCTCAGCACTTGTAATAACACTTTATTTTGAGAAAGTTTGGGACCTTAAATTCTTTCAGTGGACAAAAATAACAAATCCAACTTGACATTACAATTAGATTAGATAAAATATTTAAATTAGAAAAATAACTAAAAAGGACTTCCATCTACACAGACTTCACCTTTACATACTGAACAAAAAATGTGGCACAAATGCTAGATTAAATCTCTGTATGAGATAATTTCCCTTGACACAGGAATTAGGCCCTTTTCTGGATTCAAGGGATGTGTCAACCCATGATCATGGAAAGAAAGGGAAAAATCAAATCTTCACACAGGCTAAAAAACATGCGCATAATAAGGCATGATTTTGCTAATGCAGATATCAGTGATCAGCAGCATTACAGCAGACGGGACTAAAGGGGGTGTTAGCCAACACTAAAAAAAAGTGATTCTCAGATTCTAGCTTGGAAAAAATCACTTTTTACTATTTGTAGTGTCAACTTATGCTTCTACTTCATTTAATTAAAATCTAAATGCAGAGGGATGAGTGCTTTAGATTTGATTCTGCTTTAAGTTTCACTTCTACTTGTCGCTTCTGCGGCAATAAATCACTTACCTACAAAAGTACTAGTGTTTGCAAACACTCCCTAAGAACAGCTTTAAAGCTTCTTTAACATCTGGAAGAAGGTTGAAAGTCCAAACAACTTTGTATAGTTGAAGCAGAGCCTCATACAAGTACCTAAAGATTTAACCTTGGAAAATATGTTAATACAGTATTAACATAATGCGGTAGAATGCTCAGGAAAGAAAAAGAAACGAAAAATGATATTACACCTCGTATTGCCGTCTCAAACATGTGAAGTCCTACTCGATGAATACAACATTGGGACTGTTATCAATACAAAGATCTCATATATATGGGATTGAAACTATATTACAACTGTAATTTAACAACGAGAGTCGAGAAGACAGCAATTTAAAAGGCCAACTATGCCAAAGAGAAATCATCAGTTTGAATATCCCAACGTTTGTACAAGCAAGAATGGTGATTCAATTATATTAACAAGCATGAGTACATGCAAATGATTACATTCTCAGATTTTGCACATAAAAAGTGACAATATTATTTACAAATGCACCAATGATGGTTAGAAGGTTTTACTATGGTATTTACAGGAAGTCCCATTGCCAATAGACCTTGTCCACAATCCCACCTCCACTCCTGACCGCAAGGTGAAGAGTCTCCGAAGCTGGAGGGACTCCCCAAAGTAATGGCACTGCAACAGTCATAGTTAGTTTTTCATGCAGCCCTTCTTTTGTTGCCTTTTCTGCTGCCACAACCTGAAACTCAAACACAGACTCTTATGAGGTATGTTACATCTGTTGAATGAAGAATAAGGAGATAAGTAAAAAAAAAAAAACTAGCTTCATAACTAGAAGAAATAATTACAAAAACACCGCCGAGGTTTGAGCTAATTAAAAAAAAAAAAAACACCAACGATGTTTCAAAATTACAAAAAATAAAAACACGAGGGTTGATTATGTCCTAAATTTAAGGAGGTAACTGTAATATTTTTGTAGATGTCAAGGGGGTATTGAAATGGTTTTTTCTTATGGGGGAAAATATAAGACAGATCAAACCTCAAGAGAGTTTTTACAATTTCCAAAATCTTCGGGGGTTTTTTGTAATTAGCTCGAACCTCGAGATTTTTTTTGTAATTATTTCTAACTAGAAATTCAATATTTAAAATAGGACTGGTAAGAAAGACAAAAGTTACCGCTGACCAATGAGCATCGATATAAATATTTATGTAGTCTCAAACTTAATCGGATTTGAAAAATAATTCCCCTTTTATTGCACTACCCTAGGCAACTGCTAAATTCGGGGGGAAGGGGGACTTGGTACAATCCCACACATGAATCATTACCCAATAAGTGAGGGAGAATCCAAGTCCACCAAGTGAGGTTCCATCCTAAAACCAATTGGTGATAGGAGGAGTAAGCTCACTTGACTTATTAACAAAGCTCTCTTCCTCTATTTAATCAATGTGGGACAACTCACAAGTGACAAATTTCAACACGCCCCCTTCACTTAACCATCATAATAGGAATCTCCATGCTCCATCACATCATGTGATGGCCCACC
Organism: Rehmannia glutinosa; assembly: GCA_016081115.2. NCBI lineage: Eukaryota > Viridiplantae > Streptophyta > Magnoliopsida > Lamiales > Orobanchaceae > Rehmannia > Rehmannia glutinosa. The sequence goes on along the minus strand of CM071934.1, from coordinate 3,305,081 downwards.
CCCGGGCTTTGTGATACCATGTTAAATTCAGGGGACTTGGTACGATCTCACACATGAAGCATACCCAATAAATGAGGGAGAGCTCAAGTCCATCAATTAAGGTTCCATCCTAAAACCAATGGGTGATAGGAGGAGTAGCTCAATTGGCTTATAAACAAGGCTCTCTTCCTCTATTTCATCAATGTGGGACAACTCACAAGTGACATATTTCAATAGCTACCAACCAAGATACTAACAGAGGAAATTGTGAATAATAGGGTTTAGGCACAACAGATTCTTCAGCACATAAAATTTTATCCCAACATCCTTTTGCTGAAGATCCTCAAGAAATTCAGAGGATTATATCAAATTCCACAAACTACTAATTTTACTGTCACGGCAAACAGGAAACGAAAAGAGAATATATACTTTAGTGTTATTGGCTAATTAGTGTCTTCAAAAATAATATGGTAAATATGTATTTCCCCATGTGACCAATCTCGATTTATTAAGGCACATCCGTGATTTTAAAATTTGGAAAGGAGAAATAGAAGACTTCAAAGATAGCAAACAATAAGAATGACAATTTAGAGTCGATCTCCATGGAGGAACTATAATACTCGAGAAGGAAAAATATGTCCACTCAAAATACATAAATTTCACCCTACCACAAGCATAGTAATTTTTAAGAAAATATTATCCAATCAGATAAGTTATGGTGATATTAAATCACTTAACTTGGCGGACTATGAACAACATGACATATTTCAACTGAACGAAGTGCCTCAACAGGGCATAAAACAGTATGTAGCCAACTGTATTACATGATAAGAATCCAGGCTGATGATGAACAACATAATTACCAATTCAAATTACCCAAATGAGGCAAGATATATTTCTGATTAGCCACTAACAAGTACTTTCATAAAATGCACCTGATCAATTTGAACATGAAACTACAATAATATATATATATATATATATATGTATAATGTATATACATGATAATTTATACCTCTCCGCCATGCTCCAAGACAGTGTCTTCCACAACATCGCAAAGCATCTCAATGGAGCGACAGAAGCCAAAGATACAAAGACGTCTACCCATATCAAGTCCCTATATTGAACAATTTACACAAATTTTAGAAAATGGTTGAAATGGAAGATATTTCTTAAAGGGTAAAATTTTACATTTGTTGCTGCAATATCAAAAAGTGCACCAAGACATAGGCTTTGGTTTGGATCCATGTAATTGCTCTCTTGAAACCGTTGAGACCTTTGAAACATTCTTGCCTTCCCTTGTTTCTTCTGCATGGTGAAGAACAAAGTATATTAGAAAATTCTTTTTATTCATTAAAAGTTAAGGATTGACGGAGAGTATTGAAAATAAAATACCTAAGTAGTTATGAAAACGAAAAGGGGAATCCAATAGTCTGTAAATAGTATTCCGGATAACATCACACAGTAGGTACATTCTTGACTCAAATACATCATAAAATTGGACGATACAATTAGAAGTAGGGGTGTCAAATCGTGTTATCGTGTCGTGTTTCGTGTCGACACGACACGATAAGGACCTGCTCCGACACGAACACGAACACGAAAATTTTCGTGTCGACACGACACGACACGATAGTGACATGATAAGTCAAAAACAAAAAAAAATAATTTATATGTTAATACACGATAACAAATTACACGGTATTACACGACAATACACGATATAAACATACAAAACATTAGGTTATCGTGTCACTATCGTGTCACTAACATGTAAACGTGTCATTATCGTGTTCGTGTCGTGTCATTATCGTGTTACTAACAGGCAAACGTGTCATTATCGTGTTCGTTGTTCGTGTCGTGTCATTATCGTGTCACTTCGTGTTCGTGTCCATATCGTGTAAACACATAAAAACACGAACACGACACTAAATTTTTTCGTGTCTACACGATAAGGCTAAACACTAACCCGCTATTTTCGTATCGTTTTCGTGTCGTGCTATCGTGTCGTGTCAAAAATTGCCACCCCTAATTAGAAGAGAAAAAAGTTCAAATTTCATCAACTGAAAAAGAAGGGGAAATGATTCTCAGTCATAAAAAGTAAAATTCCAGCTAAAAGTTTGACAATATGTTCTAAAATACTGGGATGCATTATGCATAATGAGGAAAAAATCACATTATGGATGGAGTATGCCTGTGGTTTGGCATTTGAAATGCAAACATATCAAGCATTAAGCATTTTGCATTGCACTACCAATGGATAAAATCCATCTTTTAGTCTGAAGGAGTGATTATGAATTCTATTTTCTAAAGTTTAATCATAAAAGCCCTTGATAAAATTATCCTAACACATTCAAGAATCTTGAAAGGAATTATACTTAGCAACCTAAAATTACTCAAACCCTCATAATCATTTATCAAGGGATCAGAATTAAATTGTATAACACAAGCCAGCAAAAACATACATCAGTAGAAGTAACACGGCGAGGAACAAGATTCCCCCAATTTGGATCAGCCCATCAGAAGTAAACAATGTCACTTTCTCCTCCGAAACCCACTGCACAGCTAAGCAAAAAAAAAAAAAAAAGGATCAAAAGACCAAATTCAACTTTGAGCAAGTTTCTTCCTAATCCCTAATCAATTGAGCTCAAATCATGCTCCACAAACCACAACAATGTAAAATAATTCAAAACAAAGGGCATTTCAAATATAATCATCTCAAAAATTAAATATAACGGATATACAGGATTCAGCGGCGTCAGGATTTTCCCATGGGTAAAATCCGAAATCATCATCGCCGGGGAAATGGGCCGAACCGGATGCTTTGAGGGTGAAGTTGAGGGATCGTGATCGGGGACGCTGCGATTGCGAAGAGAATCTCCGAGAAGTAAAAGAAGTCGAAGGAGATGAAATGGGTTCCTTGGAAAAAGGAATCGAGGCAGAGAAGGTGGAAAAGCAGAGGGCGGAGGTGGTTTCAGCCATTGATATTTCTGTAATTTCTGTGCGAAGAAAAGAATAAAAAGGAATTTTGTGGGATGGAGAAGAATTCGAAAGAGAGATGGATTTTTGTTTTTTTTTTACTATGGCCAAGAATCTTTTCTGGATGATGAAAATGAAAAAGGATTAAGCTGATGGCCACATGTTTAGGGGGGACACGTGGACAAACCGACGGTTTATTATATCTGTGGAGAAGGAAAACCCGGTCCCGAACGGTTGGTCGGTTGGTTAATCCTATGTCTCTTGTTCTCAATTTTGGCTAGGTGCGTAAAAAATGCTTGATCGGGTTAGTTAACATAAAACTGTTAAAAATTTTTTTTGAGGTGTTGTTCAAACTTGTTTGAATTTTTAATCGAGCTTCCAAAATTATGTTTGAACTTGGTTTAATTATTGCACAAATCGAGCTCGAACGAGCTTTACTGGTCGAACACAAATCGAACTCGAGTAACTTGGTATTTTTAAACACATTTTTCTAAAGTTTTTCAATGATTATTTTAGGTTATGACTTTATGTAGATTCTTGAACTAGATAGTAGTTCCATAAAATAATATATCTATTTTTTTCATTTCTTTTTACAAATGCACATTATATATACGTAAATAATATTATCAATGTGACATGTAGTGAAATGAAAATTATGAAATATGTTTTTCCAACAGAAGCCAATTTTTTTTATTTTTATTTTGAAGAAGCCTAATTAACTATATAAAGCCCTTATGATATGTATATATGAAGTTTGAGCAACCGGTTCATATGGACACACGCTAATGTTGATCCGATAACTGTTGATGGATTTAGGCCAATAAACCATTTCTCATGTTAACCTTGAGAATTTAGAATTGATTTTGATGCAGTTGAACAGCTGGCAATGGGGCGGTTCGGGCCAGCCCAATCCGAGCCCATCGGGTTTTGAAAAAATTTAGGTCGGATTGGGCCGGACCGTTTTGGTCGGATGAAAAATCTCCCGACCCGACCCAACCCATACGTGCACCCTAAGTACAAAATTTTGGCCCGCCCGGAAAAGTCGAGCTATACCAGCCCATCGGGTCATTTGGGTTTCTCGGGCCAAAAAATTCACAACCCAGTCTGACCCAAACCTTTAGTTGGCTGCGCCGATCCGCGGACCGAACTTGATTTTGCCACCTCTCTTGAAACCCCAGGCCCCATGTAGGAGAAATTGGGTATGGAATCGAATGCCGGGAGATGAATTTGTGCCCTCGTAGGCCCAATTTAGCCAAACTTCTGACATAGTAATGGGCCAGAATTGTGGGCTTAGTCTATAATAGGATTACCATCTATAATAGGACTACCACTTTGTAGTTGAAGTCTACACTCCAGAGTCCATAGCAAGAACCAAATTAAGACACCCAGTTAAATCACGTCTGTACTACATGACTGTAAAGTCGTCCAGGAAAAGAGATTTTCAGAAGTTAATCAGTGTAAAAGATCAGTGATGATATACGGCCCAACTAATAAAAGCCCATATAAATACAATCTTAATTAACTATAGTGTAGTATGTAATTCATTTATTGGGGCTAAAAAGCCTAATTGGTCCATATACCGCCAAACTATGGATCATGACTCACTCTTGAAGTCTTGATACGGTGATACATATATATAGTTATATACCCATCCTAACCTTATCATAAAGGCACATAATTTTCCCTCAAAAAAAAAAAAGGCACATAATTCATTTTTAGTGTCTAGCTTGTGTATTTTCGATTACTATTTGTTTTTCTGATCTAAATTGAGTGTGACAATCATGACACTCTAACAACTTGTTGTGTTCTGCAAAGAATCAAGCTCAGCTCAATTAGCTCCCGCTCACGCATACACTTGGGGGCTTGTGATAGGAAGGAGTATATCCCACGTCGATTGAACATGCCAGTGGATTTTGGCTTATCAGCGAAGGTAAAGCCCCTTTCCCCATGAGGCGACTTTTCCAGGACAACTCGTGAGACACATGCCAAAGCATACAATATTTGTTGGGCGAACGCGGGCCACCTCGTCCACATCAATGACTTTGTCCATGGGAAAGGAGTTTAGCCTCACTTATAAGCCATAATCCACTTATTTGGTCAATCAATGTGAGATATAACTCTGCCCATCAATTAGATATAGATAAAAATGATATACTTACTTTTTATGCTTAATTTAAATATGAAGAAGTTTAATTATATTTAAAACTATAAGTATTTCCAAAATTATTCTTAATTTATAGTTTATTAAAATACTTTTAAAAATAGATCAAACCTCAAAATAATGTTTATAATCCCCTCTCAAATATCCAACTACTATTTTCAATTTGAATATTGAAAATGCAGACAAAGCTTATTTTTATTACATGGAAAATATCTAATAATCAGGTAATAGTTTTAATCTGTAGTTGCTTGTTTTAGTGTGAGACAAACTTTATTGGCAGATTATGGAAGATATCGATCAATATATGATTATTTCATCTTTCAAATCGGCATATATTCAAAGCAATTTGACTTTATCAGAGTTCTGACTTGTGATACATGACTTTCAGGCTTGCAGCATATGATAAGTTGGTAAAAAGTCAAATATTTTCAGTATCTCACAAGCCAATGTCAGTATTAGTTAGTCCATTTCCCTGCTATAACGATTTCAAACAAATTTTACAGTCGATCCACATATTATTCCAGTAATTTTATGACAATAATACATTTGTCAAAGCGAATTATAGCTAATTCTTTTGACTCGTGTGAAATAAAAATAAAAATCTCTTTATATCGTGACATTTAAATATATTCGTGGAATGCTAAGATCATAAACACTGCAAGAAAATTTTACTTTCTGACAAAAATTTATCGACATTAATAATTTTGTCACTAAATTTTGCAGTTATACAAAATAAAGTTATTGTTTTCCCCAAATTATACCGATAATTTTTAAATTTACCGACAAAAATATTATAAATATTTACCTCTGTTGTGAAATTCCCCACCTAACCCCGATTAGTCTCTGCCTACGCACTAGGCTCCCTTATCCGCCTACGTTTTTTTTCAAATTAGGCCCTGCTTAACCCCTCCAAGACTCCACCTAGGCGCTAGACCCAAGCATGCCAACCGTCTAGCGCTTAATGCTTTTTACAACACTGGTATTTACCAATAATTTTAGAATATATTGGTAAATATTTACCTATAACAATTTTACTAATGGTTTTACTTATACGTTACTGTTATGTTAATACACCAACAGATTTTTTTTTTTTAGGTAAACTAATATTTCTTTGATAAATTATTCAAAAATTTAGGTTAGCAGAAGAGGCAAAATCAAACTCAATTTACTCGTCCAATACTCTAATCATTTTTGGTCCATCCCTGGGCATAATCAAAGTCGCCAATGGAAAATGAAAGCATTAAAAGTATACATTAGATTACTAGATTGAAATAAATCCTATTTGCCTAGGTTGCTGTCACAGCATCGTTTTCTTTGATAAATCTAATTTGGCCTTAAATTCCAGTGGATTGAAGTCCAGTAAAGCAAGTTTTAGCACATGTTGAGCACTTCATTTTGTTCCAATCATCAAAATGGCACTTTTCAAGGATGATGTGACTAAAGCCTAATTTAAAATTTAGATATATGAGAAAAATTGGTCCTAGATTCTTATAATTTCATATCTTATTTCTCTAGCTATTATTTTTTTTTTTTTTTTTTTTATAATCCAGATATCAGGGTTTTTTACACCGACTAATCCCTGACCGCTTAAGATCGTAGCTTTCCTCGACCCAAGAGGATGTAAATCGAGGGATGTGCCCAAGTGGCGAGGTTTCTAAGGGAGAGAGTCAACATGATTCGCCTCCCAATGCACCCCACAATATTATTTGGTGAAAATCTGCTCTCCACACGGATTGAACTGCGTCCGGAGGAATTCACCCCACATCACCTTAGCCCTTACCACTTGGCTATGCCCTGGGGGGCCGCTTATTATTTTCTTTGATATACATATCTATTTGTTCTTTGATATACATATCTATTTGATTTTATTTTCTTTAAATTCTTTTTTAAGTACAAATCATGGGAGGGAGAGAGGTGAGAATCGAGTTTAGACACGCCCGAATTTTACAAATGCCTAACAAGTAGGTTACGAAGCAATTCTCACTTTAGTTGTGTCATGTGTGTATTGATCAGAGGATCATGCACCCAAGAGAATTCAACCAAGAATAAAACCTCAGATCTTTGAAAAATAAAGGAAAAAGAAAAGAAAAGTCTAAAGTCATTTTTCTAGGGACTGGTGTTCTATAGATTGACCTTTAATTTTTTTTTTTTATCGGTGACCTTTAATTTTATTCATTTGGTACAATAATGTAGTTATCTGGCCCATGTTTGGGATTTCAATAATTAAATAACATAGGAAAAAATAAAATAAGATAACTCCAAAACTAAAAAGAACTAAAATACAAAAATCTCCTACCTCAAAAAAAAAGAAAAAAGAAAAAAGTTCCAAAATTTTCCATCCTTTTATTATATCTTCAACTCACCCTCTCAAAAACCAGCCTGCCCCAGGTTGGACAAAGTAGGACTACATTTGTCCGTACAATCAAAGTTGGGTTGCGTGCTATGCTTTGACAAAAAGAAAAAGGTTGGGCCATAATCTTTGAAAAATAAAAATGAAAATAATTAGTGAAGAATTTAAAACGCAAGAAAGAAAAATAAAACGGGACAAAAAAGGCATGGGCCAACCTCTCATGGAAGATGAGAAAAAGAGGCCACAAATATATATAAAAAATATCATCAAAACCTGAATTCAAATTTCTTATTCTAAAATGGTGTCCTCTTCATCTTTCATTCATCCGAATGAATCAATGGCGTAGCCAAGACGTTATAACAGAGTTGGCCGATACGCGAAAGTGGGATGGACCGTATAGAAAAATCATATAAATTTAAATTTAATTTAATTTTTTTTTAAATTTGCTTAGTAAAAATCTTATTTTTTAAAAGAGGGGGGGCCCGGGCCCAGGTTGCCCCCCTTCCCCCTAACTACGCCAGTGGGATGAATGATACGTGTAAATATCTTTAAATTAATAATCAACAATTGATGTTTTATCTGTTTGTCGTATATGTCGTCCATCCGCATAAATAAACACATGAAATGGAACACCATTTTGAAACATAAAACCTCTTCCCATCAAATCACGCATGGGTACATACATTCCAACTTTCCACAAAAAAAAAAATCAAAAAAAGGAAAAAAATAAATAAATATTTCACTAATTCATTCATTATTAAGGGTATTCTTTTTGACATTTGCTTCTAAAGGTCAACTTTCATAGAATTGATTAGGCACACACACATATCACACCAACACTACCCTACACTAGATAAAATAAGGATACAATATAACCCACAATTTGATAAGATTGGGTTGGGTCTAGTTTCAAACTAATTATTTGGCCCGCCGGCCCAATTTTTCTATTTGATTCTTCATTTTTTGTGTGGTTGTAGTGATTTAACTCTAATTATTGCCTTTTTTTAAGATGTCCAAATCACATCAAAATAAATAAATACATGTTTGTTTTTTTAGGTATTATTACCTCTCAACTCTCAAGTTGAAAAATGTTTTTGCTTTTTCGTCGTAATTTTTTTCTCGTTTTACCAACAAAATACTGATGGTAATTTTTTACAATAATGACCGACGGATAGCACCGTCTCTAAAATAACGATGGATTTGTTTTTGGATTTAGCGCGTGGTTTATTAATATAATTTTTTCGTCGGTAAACATTTTGCCAAGGGATTTTAATTAGTTGTTCAGTTATGGAAATTTTTGTCGCTAAACTGCGATTTTCCTGAAGTGTTTTGGATATTCCTTTTGATGCTTTGCTTTTTACGCTTATATTTTTATGAATTATTTTAATTTCGTTTGATTTTGTCCATTAAATACGCTTCAACACACAAGAGTTTAAGTAATAATAATAATGATTTTAAAAATACACACACACACCTACAAATTTTTAATTCCATGTGGATTTTCCAAGCCCAAATAAAGATAACTCATCCTGCAGTAAAGGACATGAATGATGTGATGTTCACAGTATCCATGATGTGGTAGTTCGAATCCACATGGTAGAGCCACCACTCGAGCCCATCGGGCTTTTGCAGAATCCGGTGGATCGGCGCGGCCAGGTCCATACATGTAATTCATGCACAAAAATCCGGTGATAGGCTCGACTTTTTCGGGCCTAAAAACGCGCGTCCCAACCCAATCCAAATCTCGGGCGGACCGATTTTGGCACCTCTACCACCCTGCAATAGCATTGGAGGACGATTTCTTATGTGATGATTGGCCTAAAAGAACTCATGACTCCATACTCATTGAGGCATATATCCTCAATTCACATCCCGCACGAAACTCAGGGACGGGACAATGTAGACACTTAAGAATGCGGTCCATTTTTTTTTTTTTTTGGTTGTCTAAGAAGATGCCTAAACATGTGCTTTGGATATTAATTAATTCTTGAATGCTCCAACTAGGAAAGCATGGCCAAGTCATTGTGCAAACTGCACCAGGACCAGTACAAAATTCACAATTATTTAAAGGATTAGTTTCATTAATGGCGGTTTGCTCCCGTTAAGGATTCCTTATATAAAATTAAATATTCATGTTTCAATTATAAACCCTTTTTCTGATTCTTCCCAACAGGTATCCCACTTCCATCCCCGAGAATCTACTGTACAATATTATTTTAAATTAATTAATTCCCACTTTATTCACCGTTTTCCCTTTTGAACTAATAAAATCTTTCAATATAAAAACCTAGTGAGCTGGAACATTTTTCTTTTGGGTATAACTTTTTTTGAGCTTATGCTAAAAGATTCTTCAAAAATTAATTTGATGTTATACCTTTATAATTATCATGAGTTGGTAATAATGTGGCTATGATTATAGGAGATTTTCAGCATTATATTATTGTTGATCTTATGGTGGGAATACAGCAAAAAAAGGGGGAAATTAATTTGTGATCAAGAATATTCTTTCTGGAAAGAGCAGGTGGAATTTATGGAGACAGATGACCTGCTACCAAAACATTTCATAAAATAGTCATGAAAAATTAGATTGTGGATGACATTTTTTTTTTCTCGAATTGGAAGTGATTTTTCTAGGGATGTTACCCGTAAATGTTATGGGTCCAATTGCTTGGTTAATATCATTTTGTAAGGTTTATTCGTTGTAATGATCAATAAAAAAATGCAGTTACCTTTATAGTTGACGTGGGTAATTATTTTTCCAATTATCTGAATATTTTTTAATCAAAAATTTATTTAACTTGTGCTCTAGTGGTTGATACATGTGTTGTAAAGGGAATGAGGGTTCGATCCCATACGAACGAATCTTGTGTCTCTATAAAGCTCCCCATTGTACTCAAAAACAAAATTTACTATTAGTAGCCCACAACTATTTTCTTAATGTTCAAATTACAAATTACTAGCTGATGATGCTCAATGTTTCACACGACGCCTATGAGGCCCAAAGTTCCAGATATAATTAAATAGTCATTTTCCCATAATATGAAAGTCAATATGAATTTAATTACTTAAATCCTCTGCATTATTTACTCAATACATATATTGACTTAAGTATCGAATGAATTTATCTAGTACAACCCAAAGAACTTCTAACGGTACATTCGTATTTCAGGCCAGTTTTCTAACTTGGAATCCTACTATAGGTGGACCTATTACCTGCCCATATCTATATTTTGGTAGCATCAATAATGTAATTAAGCTAGAATTTTAAATTTGACAAATTACAACTCAAATTCATATTAAAGATAATAATCATTTGTCTCCATATTTAATCATACAACTTTGTCAACAGTAGACTACATAGTACTATTTTGTAGCATAAGTCTTCTTTTAGATTCATACCAAGTTCGCTGTCTCAATTTGTGAGTACATAGCACTTGGTTTTATTTGGCTATGAAGTTTGACTTTTATTTCTCCTTCATTAATTTATTAATATACATATTTTTCCTTGTACCATTTCGGTCTATAGACTATAGTACGTCCATTTTTACTAAAATCTCTTAAAGATTCGCCATGTATTTGAATTTATTCGGTGGTATAGGTGTAATCATCAATAGCTAATTTTGTCACATGGTACAAAATTATATAGAAACAAATTGAATTTTAGATAACATTTGATATAGGGATAAATCCTAAGAAATTAGCCTACATTGGCTTTATTTCATAGGCAGAACAAAATCATAGTGGCAAATGAGGACAGTACACAAAATTAATTTTGTTTGGTTGGAATATATGTTAGGAAAGAGGCTGCTATATATGTTGAGGACATCCACTCTTCATTTTATTGTAATTTGATTGGATAAGCCCTAATTGGCAGACAGGCAAAAAATAGGTGTGCAATATCATATGGTTTAACCAAAAAAATATAATATATATAAGTTATGATTGGAAAAAACATCACAATGGATTTGCACCTATTTATGCCAACAACTTCTAATAGGGTAAATATTCTTGTTAGCACTCATGATATTTTTTTTTTTTAACTATCAGTAGGCTATAGTGCTGGGGTAAATTTTTCTTGCCTCACTCTCAAGGGTGTTTTTAACTCATGAACTCAAGTGCTTGTTTTATTTAATTGACTTTCAAGTCAATGAAGTCGATATTCCAATTTTGTTTCCTTTTTCTTAAAATAATGGTAACTAACGATATAAATATCAATGTTTTGTTATTGATCTTGTTGATATATGTTTTCTTTAAACTTCTAACCTCAAAAGTATAAAATAAAACTAATTATATTCTATATATTTAAAGTGGACAGATTCGATGGGGTAAAATTGATTTTTCATTATTTTCAATTTGTTCTATTATTTAATTTTGAAATTAATTATTTATTTACTCATAATTATTACTTATTGCGATAATTTACTGTCAATTGACCATTGAGGTCAAATCATTACTCAAAACTCATGAGGACTATAGTCCTCCTAACATTGCAAGTTCGTGGTGCAGACTAGTTCTCTCCACTACAGATACTCTGCGGTTGGAGTTACCTTAACTTTTGGAATTAGACTATACAATTACAATTAGCTAACACTAGAAAAAGTTCAGGTTTTACCTACATAAAATATGTAGGTAAAATCGTTATAGGTAAAATTACGTAAGTAAATCTTTAACCTCTGAAATTTATGTTGGTAAATTTAAAAATTGTTGGTGGTGTTGGTATAATTTGGGGAAAATAATATTTTTATTATATAGGTGAATCGTAAAATTTAGTAACAAAATTTCCCTTACACACGATTATCTGATTGCAAAATTATTCATATTTAATTTGATGGAGTGATAAATGATTAAATGCTCATTTTCTAACCACATGCTCAGAAATTTCAAGTGGTATCACCCTTTCAGAAGGTTTGTAAGGGTGTTCAAGTTGAACCAAAGATCTTTAATTCCTCGGAATTTATCCTCTTTTCAACCAAGTCATCTAATCGGGCCAATTCCCAAGTACCAACTTGTTATATATAAAAAAATAAAAAAAACTGCTCATTTCCTAAAATCTTGTTGACTTGGCCCTACTAGGAATAATAGCTAGCCCAAATTAATTTAGAAAAAAAAAAAGAAAAAAGAAAATTGATGTGATGCTCGTATAATTGCTGGATAACTCTGCTTCAAACCATGTTGTGGACAGTGGTGTACAAATTAAATATACTTAGATAACATTTAATTAAAGATTACATGGCCTTATTGCTTAGCTAATCACATTTTTCTTATAAAAAGAAAAAAAAGTACACTTGACCACAAGCAAGACAACGGAATGGCATAATGAGCATTCACATGCATCACTTTTCAGCAGTGGATTTGAGTGGTTTTTACATTTTATTTCCTCATATTTCTGGGCTTTATAAATTATAATAAATAAAATAGAATAAAATAAAATAAAATCAAGTTCTCTCTACATTGGAAGTGAGGATGGACTATGGAGCAATCAAAACTTTGGGCATCCCTATACTATACAGTAATTATTCTCTCTCACAAAGAGAAAAAAGATGGAGAGAGAATGAGAGAGGCACACCTTTTTGACTTCAACAAATTAAAAGTCCCTCCATCCCCAAAAATTAAGGTGATTACCTCCTAATTTTGCTACTAATGATGATTAAGTGAATATCAATTCTCTTGATATGAGTTAAACCACCAGCTCCTCTGTTATTCTTTGTTGTTTATTCTTTAATTTTTATTTGTTCTCCACCGCATGATTATTATCCAAACTCCTGTAGTTGGGCCTTGTCTTCGTGTTTCTTCTTCATCTAGCTACTACTTCCATTTAGTCTGTCTAGACTCAATATTAAATTGATACTATTGACCAATTAATTAATTTGATTATTTTTCTGAATATACTAATTGTATAATCTTGGTTAAATTTTTAAACAACACACTTAACAGTCATAAGTAATGTACGTAACAGTGTTACTCAGAGTACCGGAACTGTTAGGCGTTAGCATCCATTATCCAACTTATGTTAGGGTTTTGATTGACCGACAGTATATGGAAGTTAAAAAAATGACAACTTTCTCAAAAAAAAAAAAAGACAACGGTAACGGTCATTGGTTTATTATAATTGATGAAAGTATTATATTTGGTGTCGCTTAAAATGGCATGTCATTCAAAATCGAGGAATTGAGTAGTTGGTAGTTGGTCGGTCCAACTTCTTCTCCTGGTGGTAGAATATTCAAAAATTAGCTTCCAACACACATGAGAATAAAGTTAGAGGGTCCCCAGGGTGTGGTCCTGGGAAGCCCCTACAATGCCCAAGTTAGCGATTGTAGGAGAATAATTTTAGACCACGGAAATATCATTCGCAGTTATGGGTCGTATAGGCCGTAGAATCACATTTGTTAGATGAACTTTTTTGTAACTAAGATGATAGGCCACATGGACCTTTTAAGATAAATTGGACCATTGTGGGCTGCGTAAGCCGGTATGGGTCGTATAGGCCGTAGAATCACATTTGTCCCTATAATTAATAATATTAGATAATTAACAAATGCATTAAATAAATAAAGTCGATAATTATGAAATGACGATTTATTCCCCAACAATATTATATCTATAAATAAAATTTGTGCGTCTATCATGAAGCAAAAGGCATCAACCAAAAATCGCATCAGATTATACGGTAATTAGATTTTGCTAATGAATTTATTCTTCCTGTAATGTCTTGTCAAGTTTTTTTGTCTATTTATGTTGATTCGGCAAGCACTAGTCGATATTTAACCATTTTTAAGGCCCAATTAATAGGATCACCGCTTTATTCCCAGCTCTACTGAACAATTCTGAAAATGGAAAATTGACTTTTGCTTCCAAGTTTAACTTTTGTTGTAAAAACGGTAATTTTCCTTTTTCTTTTTATACTTGGGACAAGGTCCTCATTGTTAGATATTATGTAAATCACGAGATATGTCTCAATTGGCCGGAAGCCTTAAATTTATGGGGGGATATTAGATATATCAACTAGTTGTCACCAAGTAAAAGCGATAAACCGTGAATTTAATCCTGATAATCTTTTCACATTTTGAATATTATATTGGTTATCAATACTAAAATGCATGAATTTCAAGTTAATCCCTGGCCTCTCTAGGTCAAGGGTTCGAGCCTCCTGGGAGTACAATCTTGGAACAATTAATATTGAAAGCTTCAAGCAGCAGTGTGGACAGTTGGAACTCGGTGGGAACCCACGGCTAAATAGAGGAGAGTCTAGCATAAAACAATCACTTGGGGGACGACTCTTTGTGCGCGGTAGTTGAGGATATTACTTATCAAGGACCCGTGAACCATTGTGTATTCTCGCGGTTTATATATATGGGGGTCGGAGTTGTTTCCCCGAGGAGAGGACTAGTCATGTACTCATGTACATGTAGAAACATGAAATCTCGATTATAAAAAAAAAATTAGTTTAATTATAATAATAATTTTATTATATCTTTCATATTCTTTTAATATATCAAGATTATGGAGTATTTTTCAAATTCTCACTCATGTGTAATGAAAAAGAAAAAAAAAATTCCTTGTGTGACCCACTTATTAAATGCTACTAAGAAAGTATATATGTACATTGTCTTCACTAGTGATGATGATGTAAATGGCAGATGAAAAAGCCTACATATTTGAGGAGTAATCAGAAATTGCTTTCCCTCTGGATATTTATCTGTTTCCAAAATTCTAAGTTAAATTGCATGAAACTATACTCTGCTCTAAGATTTCACTTCCTCATCCATGATACATATCTACTTCAATTGTTGCTACTTTTGAACCACTTTAAACTTTTTTGTATTAGAAAAGACAAAAACAATATTCAACAAGAAGTATTGGACTTCTATTTCAAGTTACTGAGACAAGTACTATTTGGTCATTTTGAAAAAAAAATTAAAAAAAATGCGTTTTCTTTTTAAATCTTTGCCTTTTGCTATAAAAAAATATTTATTTAGTTTTGTAACTTAGGGCTACTGACATTTTAGGTCTTTTATTGTTTAAATTTGCGATCTAGGACTTTAATTTAAAAATTTTGGCAAATTGAGGATATTTTGGTCGAAAAAATTAAAAAAATTGGTTAGATAGCTCGTGGCTGCTATCTCACCAATCCAATTTGGAGATTTTCAATTTTCTAGCGAAATTACAGATTTGGATACTGAATATTTTAATTAAATTTCTAAACTTTAAATCGAAAAAAATAAAGGTCCTAAAATATCATGATCCCAAAGTTACATGAACAATTTGACAATCAATCATATTTAGTGTGGCACAATGAGAACTAGGGTAAATTACATAAAAGAGTTAGAAAAAATATATTCACGAGTCACGACACGTAAAAAAATAAAAAAATAAGAGGATAAATTTAATGGCGTGCACAGCAAAATAATACTCTGATCATCCAACTCTTTTGTGTTCCTTTTTCGTGACTCCAACTTTATTATAGGGAGAGACAATGGATAATCGATTATTCGGACATGTTTACGCCATCGTGTATAATACTCATGACATGTATCCAGTCCCTTTAATTCTTAGGCTTGTCAAAGTACCAATTACCTTTTTTTTTTTTGAGCAGTAAAGTACCAATTACTTGGTCAATAGTTTGTCCACCACTTAAAATATTTTACTCAAAGAATCATATACTTACATTTGTTTCATCATCACCTACTATCTTACACAATACGTACGAATGATTATATAAAATTATATTATAATATAATTAACTCGTAGAAAAAGGATAATTTAAATAAGGGATGATTACAAAAACATCCATGGGTTTGGATTAATTACAAAAAAACCTAAACACGTTTCAATATAATTACAAAAAAAAACCTTTAGGTTTCATTGTCTTAAAAGGGGGGTAACCGTAATATTTTTGTAAATGTCAAGGATTTTTTTTGTACAATGGAATCAAACCTCAAGGTCTTTTTTTTTTATAATTTTCAAATAATTTTGGGTTTTTTTGTAATAGCCCAAATGTTAGGGTGGTTTTGTAATTATACCTTTAAATAATGAAACATTTGTAAAATCTGATAGTTAATTTATTCCATTTAGCTTCTTTTAATTTTTTATTCATATTATATACCATTACTATATATACACATATTTACATTGCATATCCGATCATTACATTAATAATATATATATTTATAGGAATAAGATCAAATGAGACCACATAATTAGAGTGAGACAGTGTGGACTAATCCTAGCCACAAATCTCAAATTTTAGATGGTTGGGATTTTCCCAATATAATAATCATTTTAGATTTATTTTAAAACCGAAAAAGGGCGGGTTAGTCATTTTAATTTTCACCCCAATTATGTGGTCCCCAAATCACGTTCATCCCATTTCATCCCTTTCACAATTCTCGGAAGGAAGAAGAACACGCACCAATCGTTGGTTGCTCGTCGATTCGGAACATGGCAACCACCACCACCACCACCGCCGCCGCCGCCTCAATCACCTAATCTCGCTCCTCTCCTCTCCATTTGTCTCATTACTGTTTACTCCTCCTTATGCACTTCTTTTGTTTCTCTCCTCCCATCTCCGACCACCATAGCCTCCCATATGCGAATTAGATTTGAAGCCGAGTCCCCTAATCTTAGGTCGGGCGAGAAAAAAATTAGGGACGAATTTAGTGTGTGTAGTATTTGTTAATAAAGAGGCTATTGATTTCTTTTTCCGGTTGATGGTGTGGTGTAAATGTTAATAAAGAGGCTATTGATTTGCTTTTACGGTTGATGGAGTGGTGTAGTTGTTGTTGTAGATGGAGGATTGGTGAAGAAGACGATGCTGACATGGATCGATTGTTGTACACTTAGATGTTTTTCGATGTATACTTAGATGTGTTTTGTTGTATAAATAGTTAATTTTTGATGTATATATTTATGTTGCTGTATACTTATGTTTTTTTGTTGTATATTTATATGTGGTTTGTTGTATACTTATATGTGTTTTGTTGTATACTTATATTTTTGTTTGACAATTGTAATATGCAGTGAAATTATGTTAAACATACAACAAAATAGTGTTAAGTATACATCAAATATATCTTAAATATACATCACTAATGATCGTGATTTTTTTCTCTCTATATAATTGATTTACTTAATCCCGGCCCCCACATATTTTTGTTCGACCATTTTAATATGTAGTAAAATTATGTTAAACACACAAAGAAAATAGTGTTAAGTGTACATCAAATATACTAAATATACAACACAATAATGAACGTTATTTTTCTCTCTCTATAATTGATTTACTTAATCCACGGTCCCCACATGTTAATGAGTGTGATTCTCTCTCTATATATAATCGATTCCTCGATTCGCCCCCACATATTTTTGTTTGACCATTTTAATATGCAAAGAAAATTATGCTAAACATACAAAGAAAATAGTGTTAAATATACATCAAATATATGATAAGTGTGTACAAAGATATTGCATACAGAGCACATGCGTGATTTTCTCTCTCCGGTAGCGATTTTCTCGCGATTTTCTCTCCCCCACGTGATTTTTTTCTCTCCTAATAATCGATTCCATATTTAGATGGTCCCCCACTGGGTAATTTGACTACTATACCCTTATTTTGATTTAATTAAATATTTAATGTAATTATAACCCCTATTTATCTTAGCCATTGATATAACTAAATGAGGGTTGAGATGAGTCCATATTGTCTCACTATAATATGTTTCTCATTTTAACCTCCCCTATATTTATAAAACTAATATAAAATAATAATGCATGTGACATTACTAGTTAAACCAAATTCGGTTTATTCCATGCCACCCACGTGAGTGGTCACCAACATAGACTCACGACTTTGGATCATCACATAAACATAAACATCCCCATGAATGTATGTTTGATTCAAGGGTCATACACCCAAATAAATGGCATAGAATTAATTTACCACAAAATCTAAATTCCTAATTGACACAACATACACACAGGAAAATAGCCACTAGCCAGGGGTTTGGCTGAGGCTATAATTGTCAAAGGGTCGGTCCATTGACCGACCCTGAAAGACTGGATCGGACTGCAATTGTGGAGGTCTAAAAAGAACCAAATTTATTTAGTCTGAAAAGTCGTGTCAGTTTGATCGTTCTAGTCATTTCTTGTGTATATATATTCATGGACTAGTCATAAAAAATATCTCTTGATAGAATTTCGATTGGCTCGGCCTGGCTCGATTGTTTTCTTTGGCCTGACTAGACCCATTTGACAACTCTAGCGGAGCGGCCGCCCCTCTCAATTTCAGGTTTTTTTATAATTAATTTAAATTTTGTATAAAAAATTATTAAATCTTAACATTTTGACCCCTTAAAAAAATGCATCTTTATCTATTAGTTTTAATAAAAATTAAACCTCATCTCGTCTCCCTAATCTTCATTTTCTGATTCTGTCCGTGCATACATAATAGAAAATGTCTCCCCTAAGAGAAATTAAACAAAACGACATTTTTTTAAAAAATATGCAAAATTATAAATTTTTAATACAAAATTAATCATACTATACATTTCCCAATAATTTTTTCCTAAAATACATTTCTCCAAATTATTATTTCCATTACTATAAAATAAAACCAAAAGTAGCCCTAACATCGTGTACGTACGTTTGCCAATGAAAAATGCTTTCTTAGCTGTATTTTAAAGTTTACAAAAATAATTTACCTAAAAAATGGTAGACTTTCAAAGAATTTGTCAATTTGCAGAACTAGTCAGATCCAAAGTTTAATTCACATCTTTAGGTAAAGCCTAAAAAATAGCTGACTCACGGTTTTTAACTTTACAGAAATCAAAATGGCCTGTCTAAAGCAACTCACATTGCGTGCCACCTCGCATTTCTAAATTCCCAATCCTTCAAACTATGATTATGTAGTTGATTAAGAGCATGTTTGGTTTCATCTTCAAATTCATTTTTCATATTTTCAGCATTTTTATATTTTTATTGATTTTTTGTATAAAAATGTAAATCGATTTGGAGTAATTATTATTTGTTTTGGCTCTTTTTCCTTTTTAAAGAAAATTTGTTGGATACAATATTTTATTTCGTAATTTAAAAAAAAACTTTCGATTCATCGACAAAAATGACTAAATTTTACAGTTCCTACACAATTCCGACATAATAAAAAAATATTATTTTTCTCAAACTATATAGACCAATTACCAATAAATTACAAATGATTTTTGAATTTATTGACAAAAATATTTTAGCTATTTACCAATAGATTTAGAATTTGTTGGTAAATTACCTACAACGGTTTTAGCTACAACAATTTTATCTATACTTTATTTTAATATTTGCCTACTGATTTTTCTATATGTAATTTAATTTTTCCTTGTATTGATATTAATTTCTAATTGATATCTATATATAAGATATGTACTCAGTTATTTTATTTAAAAATGACATCTTACATAAGCTCCACGTAGTTAGACTAGAGTCGTCAAAACTACCAACCATTTAGTCTAGTGGTATTGCTTCTTCCGTTATAAGGGAAGTCAAAGGTTCTATTCTAGTGAAGCGTGTATGTGTGTGTAACTAAAAAAAAAAATAGAAATCACAAAATGCCTTTTTTTTTCTCGGTGGACTAAGAGCAAAAATCGACTAAGTGCAGTCAAATAGTAAATTGGGCAACTAAAATTGAAATATAGTCCGACCCAACCAATAAAATTATACTATAAAATCCGGGGCAATTGGACTGAACCGGCTTTTCGAGCCTAATGGGCCAAACCAAATAGCCCTCCCTTTTTTATTGTTGATCCAATATTGTTAGTTGCACAAAATTGGAAAATACATCCCAAGTATATAATTCCACTATAATCCACTAATTATAGTGCGAGAGAAAAGAACATGATCAATAAATAGGATCCAATCGAGTGTCCACTAAATTTTGTCCTCAACGCTTCATCTTTAAGCTCTAATTTGTCAGGTAATACATTACACCACACACTTCCACCACAATCAACGCATGTTTCCTTTAAAACATAAAAGAAAAACGTTTCGGGCAAGTACATTAGCACCTGGATAATCAATAATGTTGTCAGAAAATCATCATAAAATCTATAGATTCCTCCTCGAAAATAATTAAACAATTCTTTATGAAATCATTGGAAAAATGACAGCGAATTTTCTGCCTCATAATTTCTGTAAATTCGTGAATTTTTTAATTACATTAGTAATTAAGTTGCAGAAATTTAAAATTTGTAATGACATGTTGACTAATAAGAGATATTAGGATTCCAACGCTAGAAGAAAAATATGTAGATAAATATTAAGATAAATATATATAATATAGATAAAATTATTCTAGGTAAAATTTAGTATTATTTATCAACAAATTTTAAAATCTGCAGTAAATATTTGATAGTTTTGTCGGTAAAGAAGGACACGAAGAATAAGAAAAAACGTCGAATTTATAGGAGACAAACAATGAGAAATAGTTTGAATAGACTTCCTTACGTAGCTTTGAATCAAAATGATTTTCATTTATTTACTAAAAGAAATTTATAATGATTAAAATATTTGGTAAAATATACCATTGTAAACTCTACATGATCATAATTTATACATATCTAATATAAATTTTATAAAGGTAAACAAATTAAATCTAACTGATGTGTAGAAGTGATCTCTACATGATCATAAATCTATAAATATCTAATTCTTTTAAAAGCTAAACAGATCTAATTGATTCGTAGATTCGAAATATCGCAACGAAGACGTTCGACAAAACACGTCTTTAAAGAAATTGGTCTTACTTCTACATGTGTCATCGATAATAACTTATCTGAATTTTGTAAACAAAATCTCATATATAAGACAAATTTATTGGGGATAAATATAACCACATATTAGGAACAAATTTATTGAGACTAATCATTGAAGAACACAAGGAAGATGGAGAGGCGTCCCCAAGTTTTTACTTGGACTAGAAGCCACAATAATAGCAAATAAACATCTCCACAGTAAAAAGATAATATACACCCACTCTTACATATTAAACAAAAAAATACAATTACCTGTCTGATTTTATTATATTTCATGTAGAAAAAAACATGGGATTGACGGTCTGCAAGTTTAATTCTCAAAGTTATTAATAACATTTTGCATGTATATGTTAATTGCCCAAATGGTCAATGTATTACGGATTTAATATGAAATCTAATGTTAACCAACGTGAAATCGATTTATTATTTCATGCGAAAATACTTAATTTAATAAAAAAATCAGTAATTTGGTTATCCATACATCCTTGGAATCTGTCTTTGGTCAAAAACCCAATCTGAAGTTTACACACAGTATTCTTTGTCGGGTGCCAAAGTTTCTTCCTTTCTCACTCTTTTTTTTTTTTTTATCTCTCTCTAGGCTTGCCTCATGGTGAGGCCCTCACACTCCCATCATCTGTCAATTTTATGTCACTTGTGCGTGTTTGTGTGTATTTTACAGATGCACCTAAACCAACTACCCCTACTGTAAAAAAGTAAATCACGGATTCAAAACCGCACCCCATTAAATTAGTCTGTGAAACATATGCGAACTAATGAAAATTTAGTTTTAACTTATATTAAATAACATCCAGTGTGAATTTGAATCGGAGAGATCAATTATTATTATAATTTGGTGGTCGAACATAATTATTTCTTTTTATTTGAGAGGATCTAATGTGCGTCGTCACTAAACACTACCATGTTTGGTCGGGTGTGGGCATATCCAATGATGATGAGGGGCGACGTTTGTTTTAAAGCGTAATGCGCGAAAAGTTGAGTTATTAAAAAAATGTAAATTCTAGATAAATCAAACAAGAAAAAGTAAATAATTAATCTACCTTCACAAATCAGTTTGTTTTGCAGCCGTTGAAGACTAATAATACAAAGAGAGAGAGAAAGAAACCTTTTTTTTTTTTTTAAAAATATAGAAATCTAAAAAAGAGATAAAAAGATTACAGAGTGTGGAAAAACGAAATGGTGGGTTGATTTTTTTAGTTGTAATTATTAAAAAAAAACCAATCTTTTTTTGTTTAATTAATTAAAAAAAATGACAGAACAAGATAGTGAGGAGATAAAGACGATAGAGCAGTGGAGATGGTCTGAAATGCAAGACCTTGAACTTCTCATGTCAGCTCCTCAAACTGACAATAACCCTTCTTCTATTAAAGCCCACAACCACATTAACACCAACACTACACCATCAACTGTACCCACCGCAGGAGATATCACTGCAGGGGTCAAACCCAAAGAAGGGGGGTCCTCCCAAGATTTCGTGGAGAGAAGAGAAGAAACGCCATCATCGATGGAGGTTTCAGCCTCTGGCGAACCGGAGAAGAAACCCGGTTCGCCGCCGTCTGTCCGGTTTAGTGACCTGTTCCGGTTCGCAGATGGGTTGGATTATGTGCTGATGACGATCGGTACAGTTGGTGCGATTGTTCATGGCAGCGCATTGCCTTTGTTCCTTAGATTTTTCGCTGATCTTGTTAATTCTTTTGGGTCTAATGCAAATAATGTCGATAAAATGACACAAGAAGTTTTAAAGGTAACTTTTTTATTCAATAATATTTTTGTTTTTTGAAAAAAAAAAAACAGGGGAGTTTTTAAATTTTGTTTCTTGGTGGTTATTTTTGCAGTATGCATTTTACTTTCTTGTTGTGGGAGCTACGATATGGGCATCTTCGTGGGCAGGTACAAAAATTTGGGGAAAAATGGAAATAAAATAAAAATGTGTTCTTTTTGTTTCTTGATTTGATATAAAGGATTAATTTTGATTGGGTTTACAGAAATATCTTGCTGGATGTGGACTGGAGAGAGACAATCAACGAAGATGAGGATTAAGTTTCTAGAAGCTGCTTTGAATCAAGATATTCAGTATTTTGATACAGAGGTCCGAACATCTGATGTTGTTTTTGCTATCAACACTGATGCGGTTATGGTCCAAGATGCAATTAGTGAAAAGGTGAGGGAGAAAGATGCAAAATAATAAAAAAAAGAACCCCAAATTGGTTTTTCTTGATTTTTTGATTTCTGATTGGTTTTTTTTTTTAATTTTCTTTTTGCAGTTGGGGAATTTCTTGCATTACATGGCAACATTTGTTTCTGGATTTGTGGTGGGTTTTACTGCAGTTTGGCAATTAGCTTTAGTAACTCTTGCTGTAGTCCCACTAATAGCTGTGATTGGAGGTATTCATACCACTACATTAGCTAAGCTTTCTGGTAAAAGCCAAGAAGCACTTTCACAAGCAGGAAATATTGCTGAACAGGTAAAAAAATATTGATTCTTGATTTTTTTTTAAAAAATGTTGTGTAATCTGGATTTAATGTGAAATTACAGACACTAGCCCAAATCCGGACAGTGTTAGCATTTGTGGGAGAATCAAAAGCATTACAATCCTATTCTGCAGCTCTAAGAGTTGCTCAAAAATTGGGTACAGAATTGGATTTGCAAAAGGTCTGGGGCTTGGAGCTACATATTTTACAGTATTTTGCTGTTATGCCCTTTTGCTCTGGTATGGAGGTTACTTAGTTAGGCACCATTTTACCAATGGAGGTCTTGCAATAGCAACAATGTTTGCTGTCATGATTGGTGGACTGTAAGTTATTTATTTTTAGGGATAATTACAAAAGCACCCCTAAGGTTTGGGCTAATTACAAAAAAAACCAGAGTTCTTTGAAAATTACAAAAAAAACCCTCCGGCTTATATTTTTCCCGGTGATTTTCGAAAGCATTTCAAAAAAAACCTGACATTTACAAAAATATTACAGTTACCCCACTGAAATTTAAGACAAAACGAAACCTGAAGGGTTTTTTTGTAATTTTGAAACATGTCTGGGTTTTTTTTGTAATTAACCCAAACCTTAGGGGTGTTTTTGTAATTATCCCTTATTTTTGCTCCATTCTTGAAAAACCCATTTTGCAAAAATTCAATCTTTATTTGATATTATTCTGATTTAATTTGAATAAATTTGGTTAATTGATGTAGGGCTTTGGGGCAGTCTGCTCCAAGTATGGCTGCATTTGCAAAGGCAAGAGTAGCAGCTGCTAAAATCTTCCGAATCATCGATCACAAACCGGATGTCGATAGAAATAGCGAATCGGGCTTGGAGTTGGAATCGATTACGGGACAATTGGAGCTTAAAAATGTGGAGTTTTGCTATCCTTCACGGCCAGAAACTCAAATACTTAACAATTTCTGTCTAACTGTTCCTGCTGGGAAGACAATAGCTTTGGTTGGTAGCAGTGGTTCTGGAAAAAGCACAGTGGTGTCACTCATTGAGAGGTTTTATGATCCTGCTTCAGGTGATTCATTCATACCATAATTTCATTTGTACTTCAGTTTGAATCTTGGCATTATTAGTTTTTGGGTTTACTGAAAAAAGGGGTAATTACCAAAAAAAAAAAAAAACACAGAGGTTTGGTCTAATTGCAAAAAGACCTAGAGGATTTTGAAAATTATAAAAACCGCATTGAGATTTGAATTTGCCTTATATTTAAGGGGCAAGTGTAATATTTCCATAAATGTAAGGGGTGTTTTGAAATGGTTTTTGCGTATGAAGGGGGCAAATGTAAGACGAAATCATACTTGAAGGGTTGTTTTGTAATTTTTTAAAAACTCTGTTTTTTTTTTATAATTAGCGCAAACCTTACTGGGGTCTTTGTAATTATCCCTTAAATTTAGTCTAATTACAAAAAAACCCAATTATCTTTCCAAATTACAAACATGTCCTAAAATTTGGTTGTTTTACAAATTGCACCCTCAAAGATTGGTATTTTGTTAGGTAAATAAAAACATCAAGTGTTTGTAACACATTAAGGGGATATCTGTAATTTTTGAAATATAAGTGGAGGTTCTCACCCTTGAAGGGTGTTTTACAGAAAAAAAAAAAGAAAAAGTGGAGTTTTTCGTAATTAGGCTAAACTTTGGGGGTAGTTTTTGTAATTATCCCTGTTTTTATGTTAATTACAGGACAAGTTCTGCTAGATGGGCATGACATAAAAACATTAAAGTTAAGATGGTTGAGGCAACAGATTGGTCTGGTTAGCCAAGAACCTGCTTTATTTGCCACCACCATCAAAGAAAACATACTATTGGGCAGACCCGACGCGACTTTAATAGAAATTGAAGAGGCTGCAAGAGTCGCTAACGCGCATTCATTCATTGTCAAGCTTCCAGATGGCTATGATACTCAGGTTAGCTGGTTTATTAATGGAGTTTTACATGTTTGCAACATGACATTTAATTTACAGAAATTAAATAAATTGGTCCACCATGTACCTTCTAGATTTATTGGATGGAGAGATCTAACATTTTAGTTCCAGACTGAAAATTTGTTTTTGGGGGATGTGATATTTTATTACAAGAGGGATTGAATGGATTATTTGGTCAACAAAAACAAAACTAACATTTTTTTATTGAAGTCAAATGTTTGGAAATGTTTGGTCATGCATTTAAATAAAAGGTAACATGGTTTCAGTCAACATTACATGTGCTAGTGTTAAGTCGGTTTGTATTTAACTCATGTAGAAACAAGAATTTTCTGAGTCTGGGAATGTGAAAACAGAGGACATAAAAAAAGAAAAAACTACTTTATATAAGATTAGGGTATGTTGAGATTCCAGTATATAATACAAGTAATGCTCACGAAAATTAACTGCTCAGGTTTATGTGTTCATGGAATTTTTAAGCTACTATTTAAATCAATAAATCTGTCCACATTTGCCAATTTCAAGAATGTGAATTTAATAAGAGCAGGTCTCTTTGTAGCACGGTTGCACGGCGCGACGGATTGCACTTTTAGTGTAAAAATTGATATTTTTAGTGTAAAAATGATACTTTCAGTGTAAGTGATACTTTGCCTGAATGTACAGTTGTGGCTAACCTTACTATAATTGTTTGGTAACTTACAAAATCTACCCTTGAGGTTTAGCCTAATTACAAACAACCCGTTATCTTTCATAATTACAAGCACCTACCCCTTGAGGTTTGTATTTTGTTAACAAATACACCACTCAATAGGTGAGATTTGTAAAACAGAAACAAATATCAATGGAGCATTTGTAATTTTGAAAGATGGATGGAATTTTTATCATTAGACTGAACGTCAAGGGTATTTTTGTAATTAACCCATAACGGTGTGGAATTAACAAACGAGTTCATGCTTTTGTTACTCTAAATTGTCACATATTTCACTTGTTGGATAATGCATCAATTGACATATTCGGTTGATAATGGCAGGTCGGGAGAGGGGTTTGCAACTCTCGGGCGGGCAGAAACAGAGAATAGCCATTGCAAGGGCAATGCTTAAAAATCCAGCCATCCTACTATTGGACGAAGCAACTAGCGCATTAGATTCCGAATCCGAAAAGCTAGTGCAAGAAGCGCTAGACCGTTTTATGATAGGAAGGACTACTCTAGTAATCGCCCATCGCCTCTCCACCATTCGAAAAGCTGATCTTGTGGCTGTATTGCAGCAAGGTAGTGTATCTGAAATCGGGACGCATGATGAGCTCATTGCTAGAGGAGAAAATAGTGTCTATGGGAAGCTTATTAGAATGCAGGAAGCGGCTCATGAAGCTGCTCTCAACAATGCCAGAAAGAGTAGTGCAAGGTATATTAAGATATGGAATAATTACAAAAACTACCCCTGGGGTTTGGGTTAATTACAAAAAAATCTAGACATGTTTCAAAATTACAAAAAAGCTCATTCAGGTTTGATTTTCTCTTAAATTTAAGGGGATAACTGTAATATTTTGTTAAGCTTAAGGGGAGCTTTTCAAATGTTTTTTGCATATAAAGGAGGAAAATGTAAAACGGATCAAACCTGAAGAGGTTTTTTGTAATTTCCTATAATCTCTTCATTTTTTTGTGCTTAGCTCAAACCTCAGGTTTTTGTTTTTATGTAATTATCCCTTAAAATTATCCCATCTTATTTATTAGTGGCAATTACAAATACTACCCCTGAAATATAGCCTAATTATAAAGAAATCAATTATCTTTAAAAGTTACAAATACCCCTTGAGGTGTTACAAACATCGTTTGAAGTTTGTATTTACCTTAATAAATACCTCCCTCTTGAAGGTGCAGTTTGTAATACAGAAACAACTGTCAAGGCATATTTGTAAATTTGAAAGAAAACCGGGTTTCTTTTGTAATTAGGCTAAATCTCACATGTGGTTTTTGTTATTATCCCTATTTATTATGAAGTCCCAAAAAAGATGTCATATCTGAAAGATTGTATTATTCTCATTTCCTATTTAGGCCTTCTAGTGCAAGAAACTCCGTTAGCTCACCAATAATCACCAGAAACTCATCCTACGGTCGATCGCCTTACTCCAGGAGATTATCCGACTTCTCCACCTCCGACTTCAGTCTCTCGTTGGATGCCGCATATCCTAACTATCGCCACGAAAAGCTCGCCTTTAAGGAGCAAGCGAGTTCGTTCATACGTCTCGCGAAGATGAATTCTCCCGAGTGGGCTTACGCCTTGTTTGGCTCAATAGGGTCAGTTGTTTGCGGCTCTCTTAGTGCATTCTTCGCGTACGTGCTGAGCGCCGTCCTTAGCGTGTACTACAATCCCGATCACGCCTACATGATAAGGCAAATCGCGAAATACTGTTATCTTTTAATCGGGCGTGTCATCGGCTGCCCTAATTTTCAACACGTTACAGCACTACTTCTGGGACACTGTCGGAGAGAACTTAACAAACGTGTCAGGGAGAAAATGTTGGTCGCGGTGCTGAGAAATGAAATGGCGTGGTTCGATCAGGAGGAGAATGAGAGCTCTCGGTATCGGCTAGGCTGGCTCTCGATGCGAATAATGTCCGGTCGGCTATTGGGGATAGGATTTCTGTTATAATGCAGAATTCTGCGCTGATGCTGGTTGCCTGCACCGCTGGATTCGTATTGCAATGGCGCCTTGCCTCGTGCTCGTTGCCGTCTTTCCTGTTGTTGTTGCAGCAACCGTCTTACAGGTTTGTGTTTTTACCAGTAAATTAAAAAATCTACCCCTGAGGTTTGGCTTTATTACTATTACCAACCTTTATGTTTGTATTTACTTAACAAATATCCCCTGTAATTGTGAAACTTGTCAAATAAAAACAAATATTAAGGGTTATTTGTAATTTTGAAAGATAACCGAGATTTTTTGGTAATTAGACTGAACCTGGTTCAAGGGTAGGTTTTTGTAAATATTATTGGTTGATATGATCATAACAGGCTAAAACTGTCGAAAATTCTAAGATAGGTTTCATTTTAGAGACAATTACAAAAACTGCCCCCATTGTTTGAGATAATAATAAAAAAAAAAAACCCAGAGGTTTTTGAAAATTACAAAAATTCCCTTGAGGTTTTATTATGGATTACACTCTAACCCTTTCATAAGCAAAAACATGTCAAACGCCCCCTATACATTTAAGGCAGAATTAAACCTCAGGAGAATTTTGGAATTTTGAAACTTCTATGGGTGTTTTTGTGATTACCCCAAACCTCAGGGTAGTTTTTGTATTTTATCCCTTATTTTTATAAAAAGGTTTCCAATTAGCAAAAGAAATACTCACTGGTATCTGTTTAATTTGAACAGAAAATGTTCATGAATGGATTCTCCGGTGACCTAGAAGCTGCACATGCCAAGGCCACACAGTTAGCAGGGGAAGCTGTGGCCAATCTACGAACCGTTGTCGCCTTTAATTCCGAAGCCAAAATCGTCGGTCTTTTCACCTCCAACCTCCGAACTCCTCTCCGACGTTGCTTCTGGAAGGGACAGATAGCTGGAAGTGGCTATGGAATCGCGCAATTCTTGCTCTACGCGCCCTACGCATTAGGTCTATGGTACGCCGTGGCTCGTCAAGCATGGAATCTCGGATTTCTCGAAAAACAATCCGTGTTTTCATGGTCCTCATGGTCTCCGCCAATGGCGCGGCCGAAACACTGACCCTCGCCCCGACTTCATCAAGGGCGGCCGTGCAATGCGCTCAGTTTTCGACCTGCTCGACCGTAAGACCAAATCGAGCCCGGCGATCAAGACGCCACGCCCGTCCCGGACCGCCTCCGTGGCGAAGTGGAATTCAAGCACGTCGATTTCGTATCCCGCTCGGCCCGACATTTTGATATTCCGCGACCTAAATCTCCGAGCGCGTGCGGGAAAACCCTCGCCCTCGTGGGACCCAGTGGTTGCGGTAAGAGTTGGTCGTTTCACTTATACAGAGATTCTACGAACCGTCGTCCGGACGGGTTATGATCGACGGCAAGGACATCCGGAAATACAATCTCAAGTCGTTGAGACGCCACATGGCCGTGGTCCCCAAGAACCGTGCCTATTCGCCACCACAATATACGAAAACATAGCTTACGGCCAAGAATCAGCAACCGAAGCTGAGATAATTGAGGCAGCAACCTTAGCCAACGCGCATAAATTCATATCCTCATTGCCCGACGGATACAAAACATTTGCCGGAGAAAGAGGGGTGCAGTTATCCGGAGGGCAAAAGCAACGAATCGCCCTAGCACGAGCATTTCTGAGAAAAGCAGAGATAATGTTGCTCGATGAGGCCACTAGTGCACTTGATGCCGAGTCGGAAAGGTGTATACAAGAAGCTCTGGAACGCGCTTGAGGAAAGACGCGATTGTCGTTGCACACAGACTATCGACGATTAGAAACGCGCATGTGATTGCGGTTCTTGACGATGGTAAAGTATCGAACAAGGTTCGCATTCGCATCTTTTGAAGAACTATCCTGATGGTATATACGCAAGAATGATACAGTTACAGAGATTTTCGCATGGACAAGCTGTGAATATGGTGGGTTCGAGTTCTTCTGGACAATGAGAAATACAACAACTAGAATGGAGTGAAAATCCCAAATACCTACCAAGTGATTTTTAGGTTCTCCTTGTTTTGTTTATATTTTGATATAGTATAGCATGTGGATTATCTAATTATACCTCAAATGTCTTTATAAATCTATCATTTTGATGTTAATGGAGCTTCAAGTGCTTTAGGTTAAGCATAAATGCATAATCATGTAATGGGCGTGCAAGATGATGAAAACATGAAAACAAAAATGTTAGGTTTAGTACAAAAACTACAAGAGGTTTTGCCCAACTACAAAATCCTAAGGAATAATTACAATAAAACCCCTGAGGTTTGGGCTAATTACAAAAATACCCAGAGATTTTTGTAAATTGCAAAAACAACCTTGAGGTTTGATTTCACTTACATTTTCCCTCTTCATATATAAAACATATATAAAAAATGCCCCTAATATTTCAAGAATTATTACAGTTATGCGCTTAAATTGAAGACATAATCAAACTTTGGGAGTTTTTGTAATTTTGGAACATGTCTGAATTTTTTTGTAATTAGGCCAAACCACAGGGGGGCTTTTGTAATGATCCCAAATCCTAATTACTAAAATCTCTATTCATCTTTCAAAATTTCAAATACCCTCTTGAGCCCTTTCGAGGGTGCCATTTTGTAAGCTAAAAACAAATATGAAGGGGTAATTGTGATTTTAAAAGTTAATTGGGTTTGTTTTGTAAATAGACTAAACCTTAAGAGTAGTTTTGTAATTAACCCAAAATATTAAACTGATATCGGACCAGAAAAAATCATGGACGATACATACTCGTATTCAAATATTTGTGAATTGTAATCACTCACAAGTGATTATAGCAACAATTAACATTCATGAGTTAGTGCAAATTATGATGTTCATGTCCACACAAAAATTTGAGGGTGCAATTTTGATCTTTCAAGAATTTCAAATACTCCCTATTGAGGCCTCTTGAGGGTGTAATTTTATAAGCTAAAAACAAATATTATGGGTATTTGTAATTTTAAAAGAAAACTTGAAAACCTGAAGAGTAGTTTTTGTAATTAACCGAAATATTTAACTGATAGTGAAAAAAAAAAAAGATCTGAGATCAAACTCGATCAACACTTACAAAGATGGTGAAAGAATACCACTTAACTATAAGATTAAACATCCTCAATACTCATAGACAAATATGAGTGGATTTTAATCACTCCCTAGTGAATATAGGAATTAGCATTCACGAGTTAGTGCAAATTATGATGTTCATGTCCACACAAGATGAAACATCCAAAAAAAAAAAAAAAACACACGTGAAATGAAATTCATGGAGCCCTTTTGATTAGGATCGTGTCCGAGCATCTTGAATGTTGATGATATGACAAGGATTGAGACTACATAAAAAGAGAGGGGGAACAGAACACCATTATTGGCCAACTTCACGTGGTGGTTGCACAAATGCAAAAAGGGGGCCTTACAAAGAAGAAAGCAACTTGAGATGAAGTTGCCAAAGTCCAAAAATAGGACAAAGGGACATTAAATCTCATCAAACAAGGAGGTAATAAGAGTGCATGCGGATGGGAAAAAAAGGACTTGAAATTTGGAAAAATGACAGAGACATGATGCCCCCCATCTATACGTGATAATGGCATAACATTTTGGGGTTTGTACATGGATAGGCTAGGATATGTGTGGCTATCAATATAGTCAACTTTTAGTGGTCCATTTTTCATTTCTTAGTGCAAAAGACTAAGGGTACGTTTTATTAATCATATCATACTTTACTGCAGTAAGCGTGAAGTGTTTCCAACAGTTCAAAAGATGTGGCAATTCGGGTTATCGACTCGTGTTCGTGTTTAGCTTTGAGACAATTTCGGTTCTGTTTAAAAACATCAAAAAATTAAATAAAATCCAAGATATTATGTTTTTAGACAAATCGATAACTTCGGGTCAGATTCGTGTAAGTTGGGTTAGGGTTTCTCGAGTTTGTGTTCAGGTTTCTTTCAGTAACTTTATGTCGGGTTCGTGTCGTGTCATCTTGTCGTGTCAGGGATTCCCATATTTTCAGGAACGTATCTTAAGAGGATATTTTTAAGAATAAAACACAGTTTTCTACCATCTTGTGATGCCTTCAATTTTCTTCATATTATAACATTGCAGACTTGTTGACTCCCCATTTAGATCTGGATTGAAGGAAGTAAACTTAGAAGTAAAAGAAGAATCAAAGCAAAAACAGTTATTATCCATGAACCTAAAAAGGGGAAAAGAAAATTGGAATTTGCTGATAATTATCTATAATTTCTCAAAACTTGTATTTGATGAGTTTCATATATAGTATAGTTACTTAAGACGTACGTAATAATAAATAATGTACTTGACAGGTTTCTTAAATAACAGGCCCAAGATCAGTTCAATATAAATATATAATCACCTAAATAAAGCATAATACGTACAAAAAGAAAGAATGTATATCAATAGACCGGCGTGAAGAGCTAGGGACGGCAATGGACTTGAATCAAACTCAAACCCGCCTGGAAACCAGGTACACGACCATTTCATTTTTCCTATCCAAAAAAAATATATGGCATATTTGAAAATAACATATTTTATATTTTTAAAATAATTATATAAATCTGACGCGTCTAATGAATTTACTCAAAGTTTGGTACAAGTTTGAATTTGTATCCTAAAAAATCTCAACTAGGCTCCAAGCAAATCCACCTCACTAAACAAGATGGATTAGCTGGACCCTCAATGGCCACCCCAAACAGAATTTCATTAACTGGGCCGTCAGAGCAAACACTGTCTAGTTGCCTAACACAAATTCAAATTCAAACTTCCGAAGTCCACATAAAAGCCCAGCCCAATAAATCATGAAATTACTTAAAGAAAAGTAACAAATGCCAAGTCTTCAACAAAATGGCCCATTGATTTCAAGATCAAGATAACTAAAGAGAATCGCCCCGACCTGAAATTTTTTTTGGGCGTATGAATTACAAGGATTTGATATTTGGATCACAAAACAACCCAATGACTGTCTCACCATACCTCAGTACGAAGTAAAGCCAACCCATCGGGAAAATGAATGGCCCAAACAACACAAGGACATATTTTGAGTAAGTGCAATTCATACCCCAAAAACCTAAGTAAAAACTAGAAGTGTATCTGGCAATCAGCGCGATTAAAGAGCTATAACAGATATACAGCACAAAAGAATCACTAGAGACCAAGCCAAAGGCAAGTTATTGGTGATCTCTGATACAATAGAAATGAAATCAAAATTCCGAATGAACTTTGACATTATATGTAGCATGTAACAAAAACAACAGAATAAAATAGAACTACAATTGAAGAAACTCAGGAATTGTGAAAAGGATGTGTAGCTATAAATATTGTTGCAGTAGTTTAACTCGCAGAGCCTTTTAGGAATCTCCTAAAAATTCTGCCCGTCACTCCACATCGTATAAAATTCATAACATAACTTTACATTGACATTAACTTTGGACCATTGTCTGGCTTGCCCATCCCAGCAGCTAGGTCAGCATCTAATTGGGTGTGAGGAGCAGGCCCCATCATTTGCTTCACACTGCGCGTAAAAATGTTAGCATTCTAATTGAACAGTTTTAAACATGTAATGTAAATCAATTCATTGAAAATCTAAAAACATACTCCCACATGTTGCCAACTCGAATTTGCATAAAATAATTATTTGTTTTTTGTTTTCCCTATTTTAAACCAGAACTTCTCCAACATACTTTGCCAATGAATCATGAATTGTATAAGGTTCCTTCTAAGACTTGAATATTACAAATACAAAGCAGCCCAAAATTCTGAAACCCAAGACGGACACCATGTCAATATATAACCAGCGCAAAAGAACTTGAATCTGAACTGTTTCAGTACAGTCTATATGTGTACCCGTAATATTTCAGAAGTATTAGTAGCTCATACACACCGTCAAACTCAGAGGAGTCACATCAGAAAAAAGTGCTTTATAAAAACTGAATCTTGATTCCTTTATTAGTAGTTGTGTGAACTACTAGATACAACAACAAACTAAGCCTTAATCCCACTACATGGGGTCGGCTATACAGATCATATCGCACCATCATTTACGGTCATAAGCCATATTTTCATTTATTTCTAGGTATAACATGTCTTGTTTAATAGCTTCTTTCCAAGTCTTTTAGGCCTACCTCTGCCTCTTTTGATTTGTGTGAGTGATTCCCTACCTTCTAAAGGTCCCCTATAAACGTGTCCGAACCATCTTAATCGTGTTTCTCTAATTTTCTCATCTATTGGTGCTACTCCCACTTTGTTTCTAATGTATTCATTTCTTATTCTATCTAATCTAGAGTGTCCGCACATCCAACTTAACATTCTCATCTCTCGCTACCCTTATTTTTTTGTTTGTGTTCATATTTAGTCGTCCAACATTCTGCTCCATAAAGCATTGGCCTTATGGCCATTTTATAAAATTTTTCTTTCAAGTTTAATGGTATTTTACAGTCACAAAGGATAGAAGATGCACTTCTCCATTTATTCCAACCCGCCTGGATCCTATGTGTGACATCTTTATTCTCCGTTCTCTTCATTAAAACTCTTTGTTATACTCATTCACGTCCATCAATTTTAACCTTCGTCTCATTGTTCCAATTGTTTTTACTAAAGTGGCATTCCATGTATTCTGTTGGTTCTATATAAATTCCAATCAAGAAAGGAAAAACATATTCCACTTAATTCTCACTGAACTAGCATAACTTAGCGCCCAAATATAGTTCCTAGTAATTGAAGCTACTTTAAAGCAATCACCGTTTTTTTCCAGCAATTAAAATAGATGAAAAATTGAATGATATAGTACAGCTGGTTCATATTTCAATGTTTTCAACTAGATGGTTCAACATGAATAAAAAAACATATACACCTCAAATTGCCAGTGACCTAGAATAAATTTTCACTCCCATCCTTAAAACCACTTTAACAAAATTTCTGATTTTTCAAAACGACTAAAACATACAAAAATTAATGATCTAATAATTCTTCATACATGAATGCTGGAAAAAACTGAAACAGGATTTAATACAAAGTGAACATACCGCTTCCTATGCCGTTTGGTCTTGAAATGTTCATCCCTCACCGCCATACTAGCAAAATAGCGACTGAGAAATGGAGGGGGAAAAATTCAAATGATCAAAATTGGAAAAAGAATCAGACAAAATAATTTCCAGCACATTATAATACTAAAATAAAATAATAAAGAATTTATGAATTAGAAAATTACTCGCAGTGCAAACAATAAAACTGGCCCATTCCTGGAAGGTCTTCATCTACAGGCAAGGATTTCATCACTCCCTCCATTTTCTGAAGCTCATCATAAACGGCGTCGTCGCGTGAACAATCAGCAGTCAAGAAAAAAAACCATTGGAACAGTTACAAAGAAACAGAAAAACTAGGAAATATAAACAATAAAAAGGATATCCATGAGCATAAATTTGGTGCGCCTAGCGGTTTTATGAGAGTAGCGGCGCTTTTTCACACTCCTGTGCGGGCACTTTCCACCCATTCCTCTTTACTGTAAACGCGAATTGTGAAATTAGAGTTTCTGCTTTGCCTGGATTGGGAAGACAGAAACCCTAGATTGTCAAAGGGGGTTTACAGTTCACGAAAGTTTAATATTTATATCGCTCTAATACGACGTCGTACAGATAATAGGATGTGCATTTACTGGGCCATTAACCCCTGGATTTGAAACCAGAAGGCCCATACAAATATTGGGCCAAGGTTTCAGTGTTGTGTATAACTATTCAATTTAGCAAATTTACTTGCTGAAAGCCTGAAAATCATTCGATGTTCATTGTATGAAATCTGTTATAAAAATTTCAGTTTTAAAGCAATTTACCTAAAAATTGAATATATAAAATATTTAAGAAATACAAGTGGATTGAAAATCATAATTTGTTTGTGAGAAATAACGAAATACGCCAACTAAACCATCACCTTGATTATGATGGCACATATAGTCTGACTAGTGCTACATTAGATAAAACATACATTGAATAATGGAATTAAGATTTAAGAGACAATCTAATAATAGTATTAGGTGTTAATTTATTTTATTATCTCTAAAAAAGTTAAAACTAATTTACTTTCTATTTTCTATAATTAAAAAATATGATATTTCCCTTAGACCTGTAATTCGACTATTTTTATTTTTCTTTGACTATAAATAAGATTTGAAACTTGAATGAAGTACAATTTAAATAGATAAATGACATGTGTAGATAGATTCAACAACACGTGTTTATTTCGAAGACATATTATTCATCCAATAATTTTCTAACCACCAAATTTTAATACATAACTGGGAGCATGTGACGGAAAGCTACGAGCACTTACCAAATAAATAGAGGGTGAATTAAACAAGAATCCATAAGATCAAGAATATAAAGATGCAACCCGTAAGGGTAGTCAAGTTTGGTGGAGAGGAACAGCGAGATCGAAAGGTCGCAGTTTGATTCTTCTTACCAACACTTTCTTTGGTTGAACCTCGTCACAGCGCTTGCCTAGTGTGGTTTACCTGGTTGGCGTAGTTTGCACGCTAGTATGTCCAGCCCCCGAAAAGTGTTTATCCATTGCGCACTCGAAGAAGAATGAGTTTCCGTCATAAAAAAAAAAAAAGAATATAAAGATGCCATATTATGTCTGCACCAACACCTGCACCTCTCTTGATCTTGTGTTTAATTAAAGGATGAGGATGATGAAAATGGTCGATAAACACAGAGCTATTAAGGTGCAGGTGCAAATGCAGAAAAATAAAAGGCCTCTTTTTTCATCCGCATAAAAATCTGGAAATGAACCAACAAGACAACATATATAAATACTATATGGTAAATTAATTAACAAAAGTATTACCCAACGTGACTGTTTAAAGTTGAAGCACTAAATTGTATGGCACGTGATAATGAAGGATGAAGCACGTGGAGACTAAGGGTTTCAGCCAATGGAAGCATTACATGTGAGAGACGAACAACTGTCTCCACACCTGACCGCCATGGGGAATTGTTTGAGGTAATATCTTCAAGTAGAAGTTTATCTAGAAATAGGTTCATATATTATAATTTATAAATAATATGCATGTGCTTTTTCCTCTTCTTGGTGGTAAAGTTTATGGTGGGGTGTGACAGATAGAGATGCTCAACGGCCACGGCGCTCATTTGTCCGGCCGTTTAAATTAGAAAAAGAAATGGTTAGGGCCAAATTATTTTCGTTCGTTTAAATTCGAGTTTTTAAGTGCGGATTGTTTAGCCCGATGACCCATTAGGGCTAGCCCCAATTGTATTTAAAAAAATATATGATTCTAATATTATATATCTAGTTTATAACATATTATATATTACTAAATATATTTTTTTCAAATTCACATCTCCTCATCTTTAATAGATTTTTTTTTTGACAACATCTTTAATAGATTTTAAATATATAATTTATAGTCGTATGAGTAATTTTTCCCATTTTATATGGATATATATTATATAATGTTATCTTTTATTATTATAGTTTTATTTTTAAAATTTAGATCATAATATATTTAAATTTTATAATTTTGTTAATATTGTGTAATTATAGGGATCAATCTTGTGCTCTTTACTGGTTGAGACATGTGTTGTAAAGATGAAATGACTGATTCGAACACATATGAGTGTGTGTGTCTCCTCCTAAATTCCCCCATTGTACTCAAAAAAAAAAAAATTAATATTGTGTAGTTAAACTTATTCATGACTTTTTATAATGAATTCTTTACTTTAAATGTTAACCTTAATGTTATATATATTCGAGTTTAAGATTTTAGATTTAAATATATAATTTTTAATTTTTTGACTTAAATTTCTATAGTGGCTCGTTTAATCAAGACCGCTAGGGTTAGAGTTAGATTCCAATATCACTGTTAATAGTGGTTCATTTAGCTTTAAAGCCGGTAGAGTAAGTCAGCCCGAAATCTCTAAGGTCGGTCACCGCTTAACATCTCTAGTGACATGTAGCATTATCTAGTACCTCTAATTTTATAACAGAGCTAAGGATATTTTCAGTGGAAAAGCCCTGTTTTTCCACAGTTTTTTATGTGTCATGTCACCTGCCACATCAAAAGTAAAAATCCCACCATTTTACAAACCTTTTCCATAATGGCTTAACCTATTTATAACTTTTTAAAGCCCCCACCATCCAATTTACAAAATAATTAAAAAGTGATAAAAAAATCAATTTCAACCTCTTCCTTCACACATGAGCTCCATCCCAACACCTTTTTGCCCCCTTTTCTCCTCCATGAACCAGCTACAATCGGTGCTTCCCCAAAAACCGAAATCCTCTTTCACAATGGTAAGGATTTTGTATGATACAATTTTCATAAAAAAAAAACCTCCAAAATCCTTACCATTAGAGTTGCTCTAAGTGCTAGCGTTAGGACCAACGTGGTTTGACGTACATCACCCCAATCCTAGTATTTTGTGGAGATGACTTATTCATACTATAGACAAACGAAAAATCAATTTGGCACGTGGTGTTTTTTTAATCTAGAACAAGTTTTTTTCTTGTTGCTATTATATCGATAATCGCAATAAAAGATGAATCGGACTTAATTAACGATCAATCTTTTACTCAATATTTGCCTTCGCCAATTAATTCACTTGTACATGGTTCGTGTTAATTACCATACAACCTCACAAAGTGACTAAGAGCTCGAATATAAAATGTGAAATTATTTGTCTACCCGGTGAATATCCAAATAAAAACAATTCCACGCAAATAATTTTGCCGTTTTCGATAATTTATGAGTTGTTGCTAGTGCAGGCACCTCTCAGTAAACGGAACGAGATTTTGTGTTTCACTTCACTGTTCCACTTCTTATTTCATTGCATCGCATGAATGACACGATGTCAAAAGATAGTGTCACAATTGTATACATGTCATTCATCCAAATATGGAACATGGAGTAGAAGCGGGAAAAGTGGAACATGAAATCTCATTCATGTGTGAACATCTAATTAATTCCTCGGCCCACCACCCGGATCCTCTGCATTTGCTTTCCATGTGTAGATGCATTTAACTCTCCAACTCTGCAAGAAATTCACATCACAAATACCACAACAGTGAGATATGGTCCGCGTCCCCCAAAACTACCATGTGTAGGCAAAAAATATTCGAAATAGATGCACGAAGCGCAAATGTCTAACAATAGAGTTAAATTATGAATGTAACTCTAAACATGGAGTTGGTTCATGCAAACGTTACAGATATCTTTGATAGGGTGGTTCTGATTTATGATGATAATCTCTGGACAAGATTCTCCCAAAAACTATATGGCAATTTGTGGTGCAGTACAGTTGTAACTAATTGAACAAATGGTACCACTCTTACCAAGATGCATGTTTCTGCCTCAGATCCTCTTGAAGAACTCAATAATTAACTAAGAAAATGATGTCGGTCCATTTATCCACTCAAGATCTCAAGCCTGGCATAGAAACAAGAAATGTTATTCTCAAGAGTCAGATATATGTTTGATGTTGTGGGAATATATTTTGAGAAAATGTATTTGATTGCAGATTGCAAGTACATCGAACACCAACAACAAACATGGACAAGAAATCTGTTTAAAAGAAGTTCGAGCAAACAGTAATCAATATTAACATTCCAAACTATAAGCTCATACAAATGGAGAAGCTAAAGTTGTACTTGGTTATAAAATATTTTTGCAAAATTTTTGCTTGAGAAATATTTTTTCCTCAATATGCCAATATGTGATTATTTGTGGAACTTTTAAAAATATATTATTCAGTTTTTCTCACTTTTCTAATCATCAATCCCATCAGATTATAATTTTACTAAAAGAAATATCATATCAACTATCATCATTACACAATTATATCACAAATATTCCATTCAGTATCTCTTATTTTTCCAATAACCAATGGCACCCAATCACCATTAAGGAACCATCACATCAACAACCATCATTGTATTTTTCATCTTATATCCAATCATTCTCAAAATCCATTCTCATTTTTCCAATAAGTTTTTTCATACCATTCTCTTCAAAAATAGAAAGGGGCAAAACGAAAGGTCAACCAACCACATCCTAAATAACCATAATAACAGAAAACCCAACCCCCACCCCAACCCCATAAACACACCACACACAGAGAAAAAGAAAAGGAAAAAAACTCAAAGTAAATGTGGATCATGAAGCTAAATACAGTCAGTCTTTTGATACTCAGGTACGATTTCATGGGGAAAGAAATCGAATAGGAGAACAAGTCAGAGTGATTGTAATTTGTATGCAAGTAGATGGGAAAAAATAAGAGTGATCTAGCAGCAAAATGTATTAAATACAAGCGCACATAAACTTTACAAAGTGAGATGCTAAATAACTGAAAATGAGGAGACAAACTATGCAGTTGGATAGAACTTCTCCCCTGCTACTAGACCTGACACCACATATCTCCAGATTGCCTACTCTAGGGATATGCTAATCTAATCATGTGATTGCATAACATATTTAGATTATCATATGTCTTGCACACATACAACTGCACACAATGCAGATAAAGTAAATGCAGACAATGACAATTCTTTATAAAGCAGGTAGTACCTTCTTACTATTCCAAAGGTAATATCATTCACAAACAAACAAGAGACTAACATTGCTGCTGGAGTATCTGTACATTGCAAAATATGCAAAACATAGACCAAAGCTAGATTTCTTTTGAGGCACATGATGAATCATATACTTGGCAAAATATTGACAAGTGAATTAGAGAACTTTCATTTGGTTCTATGTTAGCAGAAATAAAGACCACAACAATGAAAAATTGATTCTTTAAAAGACAGGTCATATGAACCGTGGCCAAGTAATCTGACTCATTGGTGGCATAAATATGATATTTTCCATAGCATAAACAGCCTGATTGCAATATTTCTAATATTACAAGTGATGTAGGACAATAAATACAAAAGAAACTCAAATATAAACAATATAAAGTTTGAAGTTATTCTATTAAATACAGAAAATGTATCAATAAATCATCAATCAGTTGTCGTTTAAATGAGAATAGAGGCATAGTTTAGATAGGCTCTGAAAGAAATAAGGAAATACCATAATTGAAGTTAATTTGAATCCTAATGAATTAAGTAATTATATATTGCATTTCTCCTAATGAAATAGAATAATTAATTCCCTAATAATGCTATCCAAATTCTTCTTATTCCCCATCCACAAGTCCTCAACTTAAAATGCTAATCACCTCCACATTCTATCTATCACATGTTCGGTGACTTGAGTTATGAGCTGCAGTTGGGTACAAGTGCTCCACATTATACTAGACTCCTAACTGAAGAAAATCAGAACTTGCAACGACAAATAAATGAAGTGAATGGTATCAAATGGTATGTTATAACACAATTTATCAATTGCATTCCATCTACCTAAAAATTCAATGAATATAAAATATTACTCCAAGAATCTTAAAGTTCCACTAGTGTATAAAATAATATAAGAATTACTTTGGAATATATATACAACCTCAAGAAAGTAAAATTACCAAAAAAGCATACAAGACAAAAGGAAGACCTATAAAGCATGACTATTAAATACCCAGGTAATAAATGTTTTCTAATAGGGAAAAATGTGTTATTATCATAAAATATAGGAGGATAATTTGCTTGCCATTTGCCAAACACTACAAAGTTTAGATATCTGGCAAGAGTTGCCAAATTTATCACTCATGATCAAGGTTGCGGGTCGCTAGGCGCTAGTCGAGG
Organism: Rehmannia glutinosa; assembly: GCA_016081115.2. Lineage (NCBI taxonomy): Eukaryota > Viridiplantae > Streptophyta > Magnoliopsida > Lamiales > Orobanchaceae > Rehmannia > Rehmannia glutinosa. The sequence continues at coordinate 3,262,972 of CM071934.1, read as the reverse complement.
CGGCAATGGACGGCGCCAGGGCGATTTATTTCCAATTTTCCCCATTTTTTGCCTAGGCGATTTTTGCCCGGACGATTTTTTTACCGATTTTGGGAAAATCGGATCGCCAGCGCCGCCAGGCCGATTTTACAAACTTTTGCTCATGATAGAGGCATTTGAAATGATTTTTATAGAATGGCCTAAGCAGATAGTATACAATCTACCCAAGTTATTCAGTCTTAGTTTTTTTTAGCTCATGGCCCACAATAGTCAAGAATCCAAGTCATTTTCCAAGATATAAGAAACTAGTTGTTTGAAGAAACATTATGTTAAGTGTTTCTTATATTTGTGATGGGGCAACCTATTGTAATTTGATTCCCCAACTATATCTATTAACAACTCTTAATATATGATGAAAAATTAGCATAAACTTCATAATGGACCAAAATATCAAGTTGTATGGTTCATAATTTGTAAACATGTACTCATCAACCTTGATCTTTAACCGTATAGTGTAAAATTAATGAGCTCAATATTTCATCACCTTCATGTAGAAAAGATTATTAAATGAGCTGTATACATGCAAGTAGCGACATTTATCTTATTACGTGTCAAAATATTTTGCACAGCAAATTGATCCATTAAGTAGTTAACACAATGTATCAAGCAATTTTGGAGCCCATGACAACATTCTACTTGGATGCATGCTATCCATGTTCACAAGATTCCAAAACTATGCACGTTTCTTTTGTGTTCATGCTATATTTAAGTAAATGATAAGTTTGACTATTAATAAACCATAAAAGGTCCTTTAACAATTTCATTACAACTAACAAGTTTGAATAATAATTTTTGGAATTTGTTCTCTTCATGTTTTTCATAACACAGGATTAATACCCCATAGATAACAATGCCAATAGAAAATCATGGAATCATGGGACTTAAGTTAGCCCAAATAGGCTTTATCTCTGGATAAAATGAATGGCCATAGAGGTTAAAAAAGTAATTTTTGCAAGAAACACACATTATGGATGAACTCCTCTACCATTCAGCTGATGACGTCATGCTAATTAATGAAAGGGTAAAAGACATTAAATCAAAATGATCAAAATTTATTTCCTCAACTGCCATGTCGGCAAAAAAAATACCAGAATTATAGCTGGCAAGTGCTACGTTGCAGCAACTTCACTTGCATGCACACCGTGTGTCTTTCACAAAAGACGAGCTTTAGTTTGAGTAGATTACTTCTTGGTCTGCATTCATTCCACCTAAGCACTAAGCGGTGCGTCCTTACTATGCCTCTGCATTTCCCTATGCCTATTTAAAGGAAAAACTTGAATTGCCAAAGCATCGTGAGTCGTGATTACTTTTATTCATTTGTTTAAAAATTACCTTTCATTCTCTCTCTGCCTCTCTGTCTCTCTGTCTCTCTCTCTCTCTCTCTCTCTCTGATTCTAGGTTCAGTTTCTTCCTCTTTTTACATCAAAAAACCACTCTTACACTATGAGAAACGTAGTTTTCCGTGAGCTGGAGGTTAATGAGACCTATGATCCAATGATGAGTCTCATTCATGCTTGGGATAGTATCCGTGTTCCTATTATTGCCCCTCTTTTGCGAATTGCAGTTTATATATGCATAGGCATGTCTATTATGCTCTTTTGTGAACGCGTTTACATGGCTATTGTGATCGCATGTGTCAAATGTCTGGGAAAGAAAAGATACACCAAGTATCAGCTAGACGCCATCAAAGAAGATTTAGAGAAAAACAGAAATTATCCCAAAGTGTTGGTCCAGATCCCAATGTTTAATGAAAAAGAGGTGAAAATATCTACATATATTTTATTTTATATTATGCATCAAATGCATAACATAAATTTTCTTTATGAATAACATTGTTGTATAAAATTTTATTTCAATAATAGATAATTAATAGCGTTTACCGTTAAGTGCCTTACTAATGAACACAGAGTTTTACATCAGTCAGTAATAGTTATTAAAAACATTGCATATTTATAATTATACATATACAAATAGGTATATACAGGGCGTAGCTGGGGTGCCACCCGCCCCGGCACACCCCAAATGTTTTTTTGTCCCGTTTTTATGTGAAAAAAATGAAAAAAATTATATGTGTTTTTTAAGGGGAAAAAATAATTGAGCTAGGGGAAATGGGAAAAATAATTTGGGCTAGGGTAACTACCGGTCAGGCTGCTACGCCCGTATATATATGTGTGGGTGGGTGCGAACATATTTATTACAGTATGCATGTTTTCCAATTTTAATTAAGAAAAGAAATATAAAGTTTCTTTTCCCAGAAAGCAATTTTGTCTCATCTCACCTTTTCATTCATTGTTTGTTAGCAATTGTCGTATTATGATGTTAGTGTTAAAAGCCATTGCTTCTGATCTGCATAAGTTTATACTGGATCTTTACTTTCAAGCAGAAACATTTTGTCACCAATTTTTTTACAAAAAGGTGAACAAGTACCTGGGGCAAAACCCAATATGTTGATTTAATTCATCAAATTCAATCTAGTCGTGTAAATATTGCTCAACATTTATAAATAAATGATAAGTACTATGGACACCATCTGTTATAATCTACATTCTCAAAATGCTGCAATTTATTCCCAATATGTCCAGTCGTCAATTATAGCTATGGAAAAAATCGAAGGGGACTGAATGTCATGATAATTGTTAACAATACTAGAGTTCTTTGACGTGAAACTTATGCTTATGAATCAAGAGGCTTGAAAGAGAGTAAAAAAACACATCTTTCAAATTGAACTACAAGGAAAAACCTAAACCAGAATGTTTTCCTCAGGTTTATAAGCTATCTATTGGAGCAGTATCTGGGCTTTCATGGCCATCAGATCGTCTCATTGTGCAGGTTCTGGATGACTCCACTAATGAAGCCTTAAGGGTATATTTTCTTATTCCAGAGTAACTTAATTTGATTCTGTGACAATTGTGTATCTATAGAATGATTGTGAATGATGTATGCAGACATTGGTTGAACCAGAGTGCGAAAATGGATGGAGAAAGGGTGAATGTCAAGTATGAGACAAGGAACAACAGGAATGGCTACAAGGCAGGCGCCCTTCGGAAGGTCTTAGAAAGCATTATGTTAAGGATTGTGAATTTGTCATAATCTTGCACCTTGACGAGACTTTCAGCCAGAAGAAGACTTTCTCTGGAGGACTATCCCCTACCTACTTGAAAACCCAGAGTTGGCCTTAGTTCAGGCCAGGTGGAAATTTAGTAAGGATACATATAATGTGTTCATAATTGAAACATCTCTGAATCCCATTTAACTATTCACTGGAATATTGAAAGGTCAACTGATCCCTGAAAGATTGTGGGTATCCCCATATTATAAAGTTGCTTCTTTTCAAGGTATTAACATCAAATTAATTTTGCAGTTAATGCAGATGAATGTTGATATTTCGCCTCAAGAGATGTCATTAGACTACCACTTACTGTAGAACAAGAAGTGGGCTCTTCTTCTGCTCATTCTTTAGGATTCAATGTTTATCCACAACTTATATTTCAGTTTAAGAAACTTCATTTATTGTTAAAAAAAAAGAAAAAAAAAAACTATGAGTAACTAAGATATTTGGCTTGAATTATAGGGACTGCTGGTGTTTGGCGGATGACAGCACTAAATGATGCAGAGTGGATGGAAAGATAGAACCACAGTAGAAGACATGGATCTTGCAGTCAGGGCTAGCCTCAAGGCTGGAAGTTCCTCTTTGTGGGGGACCTAGCAGTGAGTGTTAAAAACTTGAATATGTTGCAACACTATTTACCCTAATGACATAAAACTAAACTAGTTGAACACAATTACCTTTTTCAGGTCAGAAATGAACTACCAAGTACATTTTAAGGCATATAGATATCAACAACATCGTTGGTCATGTGGACCTGCTAATCTTTTTAGGAAAATGTTTAAGGAAATCATCATCGTGGGTCATAATCTACAATTATTTCTTTTACTTGTCCGCTACAAACTAGTGCTGCTATGATTGTAAATCTTGAAGTACCATGCAATTCACATGTTTCCTTCATTATATAATGCAACGTGTCAATCTGGAAGAAATGGCATGTAATCTATGCATTCTTCTTTGTAGGAAGATAGTTGCACATTAGGTTACCTTTTTCTTTTACTGCATCGTAATGCCAGCGGCGATCTTAGTTCCTGAAGTCCATCTCCCAAAACGTAGCTATTTATCTTCAGCATGCATCACCATTCTTAATACGGCTTCCACTATAAGGCATGAAGTTCCAGATAAACAAAATGGAATAATTTCTTATCATTCTATTTCCCAAAAATCTCATCATCAAAATAATTGTTGCAAGTTTTGACACCTTGTCACAGGTCTATCCGTCTTCTCGTATTCTGGATACTGTTTGAGAATGTCAATGTCTCTTCTAGATCAAAAGGCAGCACTCATAGGACTCCTTGAAGCTAACCGAGTAAATGAATGGGTTGTGTGGAAAAACTGGGGAACACAATGAAGCAGAAAGTACACTACGAAAGCATCAAGAGGCCAAGATCACATGCATGGGAGAAAGGTAATATAGTACAGTAAGCAGTGTCTAAAAGTTATACTTTATTAATGTTCCAAATAACTGAGTGCAGGGATTGGCCACTGAATTTAGAAAAAAAAAAAACTAATCATTCATAAATAAAACAAACCATTAAGGAACAAGAACGTGAAACACTCGCCAGATGCACAACAATAAATTTCAGTTTTCTTGGGATTTAGGAATAGTATCTTTTATCGACTGGGTATTGCACGTGCATGGATTATAGTTAATCAAATCTAAACACTATCATGTTTTTATACTG